>JAYKAV010000077.1:66819-180252 GCA_035582835.1 Phoebastria nigripes | reverse complement strand
AAAAAAAAAAAAAAAAAAATTGCTGAAACTGGGTAAAATAATTTCAAAATCACTACTGAAGGAGGAAAAAAACAGATGTAGAAGGCAGCAGATCTTGTCTGTGTGAACAATACATAAATACAAAGTAAACAGTTAAGGTAAAGTGACTATATAAAAAGAAATCACTTTTTTTTATCTTCAGAAAAAGCTCAGCTGCTAATTAAATTTTTATGCGAAGACACGTAAGGGAACAATTCTCGTCTTTTTTTGAAGCATCACCAATGGGTGACTGGATACGAGATTTCACTAGCTTGAAGGCAATTCCCTTTGTACTCTATTAAACTATCATGAGGACATACTGGTTTCTAAGCTGCCTGACAGTGATTTATGTTCCTTTGTCCTAACCAAAAGTACAGTCTATTACTATTCATAAGCCAGCACAAGCTTGTTTAAATGACTAGATGTTATTAGAAATGAATGTAGTCCTTGGATAAAGAAAACTGRTTTCTAGACATTTTCTATTATGGTTGAAAATACAAGCTCAATCATATAATGTCCCCTGGTAGCAGGTGGGCAACTTAGGAAGCATACTTCGTATTAGTACATGAAATTTTAGTATTAGCTTTTTGGCCTTACACTTTCTGCACGTTTACATATTCATCCAACATTTTTAACAGTTTAACAAGCAAGATTTTGAACACTTCAGCCTGATAACATATTTAAGGCGTAAAAGGACTTCCATTAACCTCAAGAGCCTTTAACTGTGACTTTCAGAGCAATCTAAGGGAAACAGGAGCCCTAATTCCATTAAAAACATCAGTAAGGAACAGGTGCCCAAGTGCCTGAGGTTGCTTTGGACATCCCAACATCACTGCCTACAACACTACACTAAATAAAAATGTTGTTCTTTTCTGAGGACACAAGCACTTCCAGGTTACATTAACTTCATTACCATTTAACAGCAGGTAGCCCTTTAAGATAACTTCTATGCAAGCACCACATCACAGACTGATCAAGGTAAAAGTACACAGTACTTTTGTGATAATATGGACTAATAATGCTTTTTTATGAAACCATTCACTGGTGGTGAATGAATCAAACATTGCATAAATATCCTCACAGAGTCTTTGAACTGTCCTTCCACCATGGTCTTTGTCCTGGTTCCGGCTGGGACAGAGTTAACTTTCTTCCCAGTAGCTGGGGGGGTGTGCTGTGTTTTGGGTTYGGTWTAATAGGAGCGTTGATGGCCCATTGATGTTTTGGGTGKTGCTGGGTGGTGCTTGCACCGGGCACTTTTYGGCCTCCCATGCCCTGCCAGGTGCAGGGGAAGCTGGCGGGGGGAGCACAGCCGGGGTGGTTGACCCAGCTGGCCCATGGGGTATTCCATACCATGYGACRTCATGCTCAGTATAAAAACCAAGGGGGGGGSCCTCTGGATTCCAGGACAGGCTCTTGTATCGGGCACGCGTCAGTTCAGCAGGTGGTGAGCAATTGCATTGTGCTTCGCCTGCTTTGTATATTGTTGTTGTTGTTATCACTGTTATTATTACGGTTCTACTTCGTTTTATTTCAATTATTAAACTGTTTTTATCTCAACCCGTGAGTTTTCCTACTCGTGCCCTCCCGATTCTCTCCCCCATCCCACCGGAGCGGGGGGGTGAGCGAGCGGCTGCGTGGTGTTTAGGTGCTGCCAGGGTTAAACCACGACAGTCTTCATCTCCCATAATTAACAGCAGGATATTGTTTAGCACCTCACCTTATTGTTTCAAACACCGCTTACAGTAGCTACCATTCCCTTGCATTCAGCAGCATGAAATCAAGAAGCAATAACATTTGGAAGTTGCTAAGATCAGAGAAAGAGCAATAAGCAGTACTGCACTGGCAAAGTTGGTAAGGTAGAAGCCTTTAAATGTTAGAGTAGAAAAGTATATTCCCAATCTAGCTATGAGAACAGGACAGCAAAAGGATAGACGGGCCCAACAATAGGATTGTATTGTTGTGTCCTGTTAGCATAAGATACAAACTACCAGCAATGAAATCATGACTAGCGTTACAAGGACTGCTGCTGGCCAACAGCTCCATTTTCAGAGAGTAACAATATGAAATCACACAGGAGAAGACACAGGGGCTTTCGTCCTGGCAATCTTGGGAACCTAGATATCGGCTCCATGAGAAGTGTTCATAGCACACTAGAAGGTTAGAGATTGCTTCTTGGTTTTGAGCATCAACTAAAGGATGTACAAGGGGGGGGTTGTTTGGTTTTTATGGGAGGGTTGGTTTTTTTGCCTTCTGCTTTGTCTCTGAAGAATTTCTCTTCTTCATAGATGCAGGTAAGGGTTATCCCAAGTAACAAGTGACAATAACTAAGAAAGGAGAGGACAGAGAAGTACATATGGCATGACAAAGCACCAGAAGAGAATGAACATGAATTTGTGATTGTGATAATCAGTCTTTCATACCAGATACCTAATGACCAACCCTCCTCTTTTCTAAGTATCATCTGTTGATAAGCAGATCTGATCCTAAAATGGCTTTGTATGCAATTCCTCATCTGAGCAAGTAATGAAGAGATAGCAGGAAAGCCACAGGTGTTCATGAGCCTCTCTTTTAAATCACTTATGAGGGCTTGTGAAAAAAATAGTTTGGCTCTGACTACCATTCCCAGACTGCATGAGTGAACTCAGTGCTGCCTCTCCCACAGAAACAGATTAGCTGTGACTGTGCTATTGGAACCCCATTCTGCACTTTCTTACATGGATATTTCCTTGAGGTCTCAAATCTAGTAGTAAAAGCTTTTAGAGTGTACCTGCCATGTTAAATTGTGCTATCAGTTGTCCTGACACTAAAACTGCATACTCATGAGCAGCATCAGTGAAGCTGAAGTTGGTAGGGCTCTGTATAGGTTGGCCTAATTACAGGGTATATACACGATACATAACTCAGTGAGAGATTCTCACGCAACTGATTCGCAGCCCCAACATTTTGAATGAAGAGCCATAAAGTAGAACACATCACAGGGCACAACAGCTGTGGCGATAAGAAAATTATATTCTGAAAGACAGAATTTGCTTTAGGGGTTTCCAACAAGTGACCTAGGCTAAACAGAAAGAGCCCGGTGTTTACGCTGGCTGGGTACATTGCATTGAACACTGCTTATTCACATGGCCTTTGCTCACATTTGAACCCAAGACTGCAACTTATCCATTCTGAAGCATACTAATAGTGGGAAAAGCATTCATGTCATGTTATTTTATATACCTGGAGAGAATAACTCATTGTCATGCCATGAGAAAAGCTAGTCTTGTTTATTCCCTATAGGTAATATTAAGGAAAAAAATACAACTTTTTAGTGGTTATTTTAGGAACTCCTGCAAAGACAGACAAAATATGAAAAGCTTGAAATGGTCTGTGGCTGGAATGCAAAATCAACAGAACTGAAGCAGACAGGATAGCGATGAGGTGAGATAAGAAACAATGGCTGTGGTTTATCACTGTCATTCTGCTCACCACATGAATGTTGGAGGAGTTCAGTTTCTGAAATGCTGCTCTCTATGCGTATTATCATGATGAGATAGCTTTGCGTTAGCTCAGAGGTTAGCATAAGGAAAGAGATCTGAGCCATTTAATTTCTACAATAATTTGGGAAAGCCACAGTTCCTCAGCCATCACGAAGGGCATTATGTATTGGGGTACAAAAAATATGACTAAGGCCCAATTATTAATGATGAACTGCAATTTCACCAAGGAAGAAGCTGACATGAATTAAAAATATAACTTCAATAATATAAACTCTAGTTCTGATAGCAAAAGAAACTTTCCCTATGGTTAAGGCACAACACTGGTTATCAAGAGATTTGATGTTTTCTGCTACTGTTTTACAATGCAAGGTAGGGCAATTCATTCCAGCAGAAGTATCAATATCAGTATCAAAGCAAGACTCCTAATGCTGTAGTTTGCTCATTACCTGCACTGGTATTCACATATGCCAAGTATGCACTGCTGACAAGCATTCAAGTACAAAAGCAACAGCTTCAACTTCTCCATGGAAATCAAAAGTAGAGAGTTAAATTCTAAAATATATTAGAATTTATATTGCAGTAGATATTGATTGCATAAGAAGCATGTACATGAGAACAGAAATTAATGTTTTATTGGTTCTTCATAGGCTTTGATGGAAACATGTTATTATAACCATCATCTTGTAATTGCACTAAAACCAATCAATTAATTTACATTCACACTAAGAGATACAGAAGCAACTGTATCAATAAATTATCTCTACCTTTTTAACAGCTAAAACCTTTTATTTCCCAATACAATGCCATGCAGTGTGTACACCTACCACTTCTGATTAACAATCTATAATCCTAATATGGAGCTTTATCGGATTTGAGCGTCCTGCAGGATACAGGGTAGTTAATATTCACCAGGAACACCCTACAAAGATAATTCAGAAGCTGGTTTTATTGCTATTGATGCCTCTCTTAATCTGCAGTAACCTGTTTGTAGGCAAGTATTTACGAAGACTGAGAAGAGTACTGGCAGAAAGTAAACAGTAAGAAAAATGTTGCAAGAGGCTTCTTTCTTTCAGTCCCTATTCAGGGCCCAATACAGCTCTGGGAATAGTGCAAGTTGATAGCATTTTTTAAATTTCTGTATTTTTGAGAAGGTAGAAACAAAGCCTTCATACCACTTCCTGATAACATCTGATATTCTAATCTGAATGTGTACAGCTTTCCCCACTTTTAATTCTGTGGGTGCACTTTTATGTAAGGAGGAGCCAAAAGTCAATGGAATTAAATCCTGGGACTGATAAAGACAAAGGGCAGGGGCAATCTTTTTGGTTTTTTTTGTTTGTTTGTTTGTTTTTATTTAATGTCACTGGCAAGTCAAGAACTGGTTCTCAAGGGTAGGTTTGGCTTCAGATGAGTCGGTATCACTTGACATAAAAGATTTCTGAATAGTTTAAATCAGCTAGCAATTGCAATGTTACATTTAATTAGCACATATGTCCACATTAGCCCTTCAGATACATAAGAAATCATTTTGAATAAGAAAGGATTGAAAATAAATTCTGATGCCGTTTTAAAAATACACATATTATCATGGCTGTCATATTTCCCAGATGTGCTGAAAGAGAAGAGTTTCCAGTATTTTTCTTCCATCTTACTAGCAGGTTTCCTAGATTTGTTTCATATATCCACTGATTTAACAGATATATATCTAGGTGCGTCTTCTTCCAAAGATGAACAACCACTCTCTTTACTCTCCTCCCTGCAGCTAGCATTGCACCCCAGTCAAGGTGAGCTGTACTATTACTGGGCCAACAAAGCCAACCACGATGTGAGACAGGTTCTTCAAACAGAATGTGTCTAACTAGATGATGGAGTCTGTGCCAGTCAGTGCCTCTGAATGATTATTGAGCCACTGGACCCTTCTGTGATATAGCATCTGGGGCTGTATTTATAAAGGCTCCATCAGCTGTGCCTGAGATTAGGCTCAAGTCTGCTACAGCACGTGACTTGAGCCACATGTACCCATACTGAATATACAGACAGAAACAGATTAAAACAGACCCAACGCCTCTGCTCAAATTTTCTCTTCCTTGGTTGGTCCAAATTCAAGAAACAATGTGAATTAAATGAATCAGCAAGGAGGCAACAGCTGGGGAGTCTGGGTTCAGTTAAAAGCTCAGATCTTGAACTAACAACAATATAGATTCACAACAGGAGTCCTGCAGCTTATGAAATAATATATAAATGATATGTCAATGTTCTTAGAATACCTAATATGAAATAGCGACCCAGCAATCTTTTCACAATGCTGAAAAAAAGAGAATAGCCTGGAGTTTTAGAACCTAATGTTAATTTCCTCAGTACTTAAATTATACCTCTACTGCTTTCTCAATCCCTGGCATTTGAACTCTCTCTGGGTAAACGATTTCCTTCCTGTGATATTATTTCAGTCATACTAAACCTAAGAGGAAAGCGAAAGGATGATCTGAGCACGCATGAACAGCACAAGAACAAGCAATTAACACAGCCAGCCAGTTTTTCTTGTGTGCCTGAAAGAATCCAAGAACTTCCAATCTTCACATACATTCTCCTTGGTCATGGGCTGAGCACTTTGAATGCAAGTAGCACTAAATATTGCTGAGTATCATTACTGCCAGTATGAAGTGACTGAATCTAGAAAACTCCCATTCAATGGGAATAAAAATGGGTATCCAGGCATTAAACTACTTAACTAGCTTAGATACAACCTTTTCACCATCATTTCTTCCTTACAGAAGCRGAATATTTGAAAATGAGCAAAGTGAAAGGAAGAAAGAGGGAACAGTTGGTCATGCTGCATTGCAGCTTTGAAGAGAAGAGCAGGAGACAAGAGTGGCTATAATGAAACAGGAAAAAAACATTGCGAAATGAGTAAAATTGACATATTTTGGCTTGTTTTATATTTTTTAAACTTTCTTTGACCTAATACTGAAAGTGATCTTTGCATCTTGCTTTCTGGTCAGCAGAATATAAAATAAACCTTTCTGAAACAGAAACGTATTTGTTTTGGCATTTAGCTGCTCCTGACGTGAAAAAGCAGTTCAGTTCTTGTGATCCCTGCTCACATGGAGCAGTGGCGTAGCACTTCAAGCACAAGTCAAGCAGGTCAGAGCTGCTACTTATTATGTCAATGTACAGCACTTAAGGCAATCCAGTAAGGCTGCACTACTGTAACACAGATAATCAACAGTGGTGGTTTTACAGAAGTAACAGATACCAACGAAGTGAAAACTATTGGCTACGGTTTTCATTGCATTATGTCTCATTTTAGTTAATAAAAAGCATGACTTATGGTATTAATTGTTGCCTCTATGCTCTATTTTTATTAAATATACCCTACAATGTAAGCTATTTCACAAAAGCCATTTCAATGTGTGTGTTTGGGGAGGAGGGAGTAGAGAGAAAGGAAGTCATCAGTRTAAGAACACTGATGTAGCCATTAGAAGTTTCAAAGCTGGCAATTGTACATTATTCTAAAGCGAAAAACAGAATTCAAATTACAGGCTTAAATCACCTAAGCACGTATCTGAATAATGAACCAAAACACACTACAGACAGTCAAAATTTTGCTTTTGATGTTTTTAATGCTTGTTTTTATTACATCACGAACTTTTTTCAGCCAAACTCTCAACAGTTCCTTGGACAACTATCCTAGCTTCATAGCAATTTGATAGAGCTGAGTAGTCTGGTAAAGTTTCTTCTGTTTTCATACCTGCGTGCCACACTCCTATTGACTATAGGTTTGACCCTGAAATGAAAGTCAGGGGTTAAACTCACAAAGATGCTGAGTTTCTCTTAGTGACCAAAGCTTTCCCTCTCAGTTATTTCTGTCCCTCCATCACTCCTTCTCCAAAATTCCCTTTGGAGCTCACTGTTACTTCAATGCTTCTCACTCCTGTCCCTCCTGYGATAGCTCTAAGATCTTGCTTGGAACAACATTTAATCAGTTGGAAGTGACAGCTTGGCCCTGGGAGCTTATTCAGGAGCAATCTCTGAAACACACGTTCCTCCATGCTGCAGGATCTCGTCTCCGTTCAGCCACTGCCCCCCACAATCTCTTCAAAAGCCCCACATCAAAAACCTACCACCACTTCTACACAAGAAATTTTCTTTCTCGCTCACCCAGCTTTTTGCCAGAACCTGAATCTTAATAATATGAACATGACTTGATAATTTGCTGCCAAGTTATTTTTAGTCTAGAATAWGTTTATTAAATGAACATTTATGGTTTGTATTCCATTCGCTATGCACCACTGTTCCCTTTAAACATATGATGGATAGACAGAGACATGACCTTGAAAGAGGACCTGTATGGCAGTGAAGCCTATCCCCACATAATGCTGTACCTGAGGGGTACAGGCTGAATAAAAGTGAGGATTAAGTAGTATCAAACAAATTGTCCACAACTAGAGCTAAGTGCCAAAACACACTCTCAGACCGTTTTTTCCGAATCAAAAACTGAGGAGCTGGTAAGGAAGTAAGAGAGGGGAGAAATACTGTGGCCCAACCTAAAAGGCTTGATCGAGAGTTTCTCTATGTGAAATTAAAACATTAATTTTTGGTCAAGCAGGAACATATCATTTTAACCCAAACTGAAATGAAATATTTTGTTTGGGCATCCATTAAACTTGTTTTAATAAAAAATGCATTTAAAAATGCAAATTTTAAAATAAAACACTTCAGTATTAAAAAAGAGACACTTTTTTGCCAAGTTATTTACTAAATGTAATACAAATTTACAAGTTATTTTGTTCCAGTTTTTCCTTCACAGTTGCTGTATGCAATGACTTCATTATTCTCTGGGGGAAAAAAGAGAGCTGCCTAATGATATTCACAATCAAATCCAACTATATTAAAATCACTCAATCCAAAACCACTTGTGTGAATAACTACATGTTCCAGAGCATTAATAATGATTTAAAAAAAAAAAAAAAAAAGATATAAAGATATAGTAATGGGGAATAGGAACATCACTTTTAGCATCTTGTAGCACTCACTAAAGTCCAATAGCAATAGTTAGACTCCTGGAAAGCACCTTGGACACTAGATGAATGAAATTATTAATGGCCTCTCTGCAGGCTATGAGAGCACAGTCAGGCTATTAGAGCTGTTCTCCCATTAGTGAAAATTGGCAGCTAATGAAAATATAACACTTTATATCAAATGATACTCTCCTCTGTTGTTTTCAATTTGCAAGGCTTCACAATACTTGGCAGGGTGCCACAAATCCTTCAAAGCTGAAATATTTCTGAGTTGACATTTACACCTCCATTATAAATTCCAAAGTAGTAGTAAAAATTTTCACTCAAAGTAGAGTAAARTGTTGAACTGCAAGATTGCAGAGTGAAACATTTCACCTAATCTAGGATTTCATTTTCCCCACAATCTCGTCAATGGAGAATATTTAGAATATGGTATCTGGGATGGCAATGCCCTCCAGCCAGAAGGGATCATCAGCTTCTGCTCAGCCTTTGCTAAAGTATTCTCCAAATAACTTCAACTTGGTAATACCGTTTCCTTTTCTGCCCATCAATATGAGCCAAAAATCTCTTACAAGAAATTTTGCTTTAAYGTCTTTCAACTTTTCCCCACACACTGGGATACTCTCAGGCAGTATAAACCTCAGTCCGCTAAGTTGATTCGTGCCAGCTTACCAGCCCACCTCGTCTGTCTCCTCGCAGCCATGCAGCAAAGCAAAACTTTATGTAAAATACTCCCAAGTATTTTACATAAGACACTTTAGTGTAACTTGCTTTTTAAAATTTCCATTGGTGGAGATTCTACATATGCCTCAGGCAATCTATCACAGTGCTCAAAAGTCCTTACAATTAGGTTGTATTTCCCCACACTCAGCCTAAGTTTCCCTTGCTACAAGTTTAAAAATCTTTCCTTTCTGTACAATTCCCAAAGGATGTGAAAAGCAGTTCGCCATCTTCATACATCTTTACGGCAGCTGCTTACATGTGAAGGTTACTGCCATGTCTCCTCAGATTTCTAGATTAAACAGCTCAATTATTTCTACCTTTTCACAGAAAAGGTGTTTTCTATACCCCTCTTACCATCTTTCTTAATCCTCCTCAATTCTCTGAAATTCACCTACGTAAGTAATCTTAAACAGCCACTTACTATGAAAACACCAGTTGTAAACCCTGTTWCTCTAGCCTACAGTAAAATAATTCRCACTTATTGCATTTTATCTATATGCAATTTTAATTAAAATTCAGTGGTATTTTAACAAGCAAAATATTTAGCCACTTGGATAGTAAAAGCTAAAAATGTTTTGTAATGCAGAAAAGTAAACAAATAGATACACAGCGACTGTAGCAGTCTGATTTACAACAAAGAAACATTCCTAATCTAGTTTTCCACAGAATCATATAGATCAGTCACAGTTTCTTGCATAGCAATGACTTGTGGTCCAATGATCACAAATTTACCATTTACAAGGCAAGGGAAAAACATGACGGGAAAATACCTTAAAATCCATGTAGTGTTGAAAAGCTTATTTCAAGTGCCACATCTGATGACAACTTCGTCTCTTCTATGAAAACAATCTAATTGGCTCATCTGTAAAGCAGTTATTCTGATTCAGAAACCAGTGAATCATTCAATACGATCTAAAGGTATTGATACAACAGTCTGTAAAACAGTCTATCTTTTGCACAGACCAAAGTCTGCACAAAGAAAACAGGTGCACTTTCTCCTGAATAGCYGTTATCAAAGTCAGTAAATCCTACCCTACTTTCAATAAATAAAATAAGAAAACAATGGAAGCAGAGGCTTCAGCTCAGYGGAATGCCAAGTACCAAGTGTCTCTGTTAGCTTGGTGATATTTCATAGATACTAGGACAGGCACACAGTCGTTTCGTTGCGTGCTTCATATTACACTAGGTAAAATAGGTATTTATGGCCTTTTGTTTTTACAGTAACCTCTCAAGGACCCAGAGTTGGGSAAAGTTAAAATTCGGGTTACTTTGTGATATATCAGCTGCATTCAGCAAGTTACAGAAGCTCCATGGCATTCTAATTCTTCCATCACTTCAAAGGTATAACAGACTCCGCTGAGCACCAGAACAAGTCTGTTGCTTGCCACTGGAGCTCAATATGCAACCTTTGATTTGTGTTCTCAGATCCTAAGCACCAGGGAGGCTAAGGTCTTTTTTATAGCAGGTCTTCCCCTTAACTGTTCATTAACCCTACTCAGTGAACTAGACTTCAACCTGGGCCACAAACCTAAATCTTTCCCTCATTTTAGTATCATCTAAATTACGGTTTACCTATTTTAAAACAGGTTAGTAATCAAACATGTTGATGTTCTCACTTCCTATTATCATCACTATTTGTGAAACTAACACTGAAAAAGTTCCAAGCATATTCAATGGGTTTGGCTACTGTCCACACGCCTCACAACAAAGAATTTATCAACTAAATGAACAAAGGGTGAGAAAAAGAAGTATTACTCTCCCTTTCTTGATGAGAAATTAGGGTACAGAGAAATGAAGTCCAAGACTTTTAAGATCACAAGCCAAAAATCAGGTTCCAAACAAAGTCAGAATTATGGGATACTCAAATTGAGAACATAGGACACAAAAAGACTAAGAAGCTCATGTGGCCAAATACCTACTTCACTTTGAAACATTCAGATATAAAGCCTAGGCTTAAAAGATGCTTCAAAATCTTGGTCCAACTGATTTGTGTAATTTGGCAGCGTTTGTGTCAGCACGAGGAAATAAATCTTAATGTCTCAGACTGGTGATTTCTTCTCAATGCCGTTTTGCTTATATTACCTACAAATCTCCGACTGCTCATGATCCTCAGCTCAGTCTATCCTCCAAAAATCCAGTAGATATGACAGAGAAAAGGCAAGCACAAACTGTGAGAAAAGAGTAAAGCAGAACTGCAGCATTATGGAATTGCCTCAGCTAATTGATTTCTGTCTGTGTTAACAAGACAACACATAGTATCATTTATTGAAGGCAACATATGCAGAATATCCAGAAGACCACCACAGATGACAAAGCAAGCTACTTGAAAGAGTTTTTCAGCCTAAATCATTTCATGCATATTCATAAGTCGATTAAAATCTTAATATTGTAATCTTATAAGAAACCCAACATTCACAGAATCAGCTTTTATTTACTTAAACCAGAGTCTGAACATGGCATACACACATGAAAGGTGTCAGCATTAGTCAATACTGTACACTCACGTGTGTGTAATATATACATATGATAGCCCGCAGATAAACATATATTCCCAAGAGAGACTGCTAATGAGACTATGCTGTAGGGAAGATATCCAATTACTCTGAGTGACATTTATATTTTAATCACATCACAGTCACTGAAGAGCTCGAGGTTTGATGAAGCAATCCTTGAAAGACTGTCTTTTTAATCAATTAGTCAGCTCTAGAAACATCAGCAATAGTGTTGTTGACAAGTCATTGGGCTAAATATACTACAAATTCTTCTATCTTCCTACCAAGACAATGATGTGGTCTTCTAAAACTTCTGAAACAGATGAAGAAGTTTTCCTTGTAGGAGATACCTAAAACAGAACAACATGTATTTTGCTAAGAAACTAAGACATCCCTACTGGCAATTACAGGCTCACTCTGAGCTACCACTTGATGAATTCTTTTTAGGACAGATGAAGAACGTTGTTTTAAGGGCATCACTCCTGTGTAAAAATACCAGACTTGCTCACAAATCTTTTTACAATTGCCTTAACTGAATAAAACCACATCAGTCAAAACAATTTGCTTTCATCAAGCATTCAGTAAGTGACCATGCTGGCTTTGGCTGGGGTAGAGTTAATTTTCTTCACAGTAGCTAGTATGGGGCTATGTTTTGGATTTGTGCTGGAAACAGCGTTGATAACACGGGGATGTTTTCATTACTGCTGAGCAGGGCTTACACAGAGTCAAGACCTTTTCTGCTCCTCACCCCACCCCACCAGCGAGTGGGCTGGGGGTGCACAAGAAGATGGGAGGGGGCACAGCTGAGACAGCTGACCCCAACTGACCAAAGGGATATCCCATACCATATGGCGTCATGCTCAGCATATAGAGCTGGGGGAAGAAGAGGGAAGCAGGGGACATTTGGAGCGATGGCGTTTGTCTTCCCAAGTAACCATTACGCGTGACGGAGCCCTGCTTTCCTGGAGATGGCTGCACACCTGCCTGCCCATGGGAAGGAGTGAAGGAATTCTTTGTTTTGCTTTGCTTGCATGCATGGCTTTCGCTTTCCCTATTAAACTGTCTGTATCTCAACCCACGAGTTTTCTCACTTTTACCTTTCCAATTCTCTCCCCCATCCCACTGGGGGAGAGTGAGCAAGTGGCTATGTGGGGCTTAGTTGCCGGCTGTGGTTAAACCACAATAGTGACAGATGCCACTGTCCACATGGAGCAGATGAAAGACTGGCCACGTTTAACATGTTTTAGCATTAATCAGGCATCTTAAGACACTCCAGGTCACAGGAATAAGTACAAAATGAAGAAAASAGAGATGCAAGACCCTAATTCAATCATTCTTCAAATTAGTGTTTGATATTTTCTATAAACAAAGTACATGTTCACAGTTGTTATACAAAACAATAGACCATTCCTATTTCTGAGACCTTACATGAAAAATTTCACTTTAAAAAAATCTAGTTCTGTACTCTCAGATATTTCTTAATAAAYAAAAAACTAAACAAACAAAAATATGAAGTAAGAATTGATTAAAGTCAAGGTTTAATTGAAAAATATTTGAAACTGCATAATGTAGTAACAATGTAATGGTCAAATTATAGCATGAGAATTGTCTTTGCCTAGTAAGTAGCAAACCACCTATGCTCATTAGGATCAGTTCAGCCCAGTCAAAAGGTGTAAGGCTAAATATTTTGAAAACTAARAAATTAATTTGGTAATGTTAAGGAACTGGGAAAAACTGTAGGGCAGAACAGAAATATCACTATTCTCCTTACAGTTTGTAACTTGTGGCTTGAGAGCTATTTCACTGAAGGTACTCAAAGAACATCTRTTTACCTTCCCAGTAAAGTGTGCATCATGCATGTTTTTGACTGCAAACAGTTGTGTTTGGGTTTTGGTTTTTTGTTTGGTTGGGTTTTTTGTGGGTTGGTTTTTTGGTTTTTTTTTTTTGTTTTGGTTTTGGTTTTTTTTTTGGTTTTTTTTTAATTCTTGCTTCTTTTTTTCAGGCAGCCGTAGTTCTTCTATAAATCTCTCTTAACTAATCCTTCCTTCAATAGTAGTAAATCCTGAAGGCTAAAATGCCCTTCAGCACAGATCTTTGTAAATGCTTAATTGCAATACCTAAACCCGTCTTTAATTGCTAAGTGAACACTTTGCAATTGCTAAGAACACAATGTCTAGAACTGAGCCAGTTGTTATCATTATCCTCACTGATTGTCTGTTGAATTCATCCAAACCAATACACAACCATCAAAAATGTGTATTACTTGGAATGCTGTACATTTGCATTCAAGAAGAGAATGCTGTACATTCTCAAGAAGAGAACTTGAGTAACAACTACAGATTTTTGCCTTTGGTGGAACAACTAAAGTTGATAATTATGGCAAGTGGGGGAAAAAAGGTTGCCAGTCTTAAGTATAGAATATATGGCTGTTGCTGCTGTAAAATACATTCAAATTGGCAATACATTCAGTTTCAGCAATCATCAACATAAGTTTTCACACCTCCATTTTTATGAAACGACATTTATCACCAAGCAAAACTACAATATGGAATACGCACCTTTTTGTTTCGCATTTTATGGTACAAAATATGCCGGTATATTACTCTGAGTTATATTAATCAGTAGGTTGAAGCTAAAAGACATCTGGGAGGCACAGATGGTTCACGATTGGCAAATAACTACAGAACCATTATCTTCAAGGTCAGATTTCTAATACTACAAAGGTTGGTAGTGACCCAAAGTCATCAACACCTTTTCAGAATGAACTAATTCTCTTCAGTCCAGTTCCTGGTGGACAAATATCTATGTCACAGCTGGCATTCACAACAGAGATGATCTCAGACCTAGCCTCAGCTCATTGATGTTAATGGCATTCCTTTCCAAGGGAGGTGGGAACCATACAGCTTTTTATTCCTAGAAACAGCTTCTGCAGTAGAGCTTACATTGTTACTGCCTGGATTCCAGTCCCAGGGCTTCCAAATTCACCAGTAATTGTTCATACTTGAAGAGATATTTCAGTGAACTCAACACTCCATAATAATCCTTGCCCTGGCTGTCTACAAAACCACAGAAAACACAGTATTTAAACCTTTATAACACAAAAGTTCCAAAATATGAGTAACTGCCTCTTTGGAAAAACTGAGAGAAATACTGAATACTATTTCAACAGCAAAAGATTACTCTGGTGTTAAGATTATCTGAATATAAAAGCCATTCTTCTGGTCTAGCTAGAAATTATATTTTTGCAGCCATTACAAACAAAGTGCAGTTCTTCATGAAACTAAACACCAACCTGGATGTGAATTTAGAATACTACATATTCAGTACTTTTAGATGTCAATGAATGCTCCAAATGACCTCTTACATTGTCAGAATTATTCCCCAGAATTCCAAGAAAGAAGAAGCTGAGCTATGTGAAAATGTGAAAAGTGCTTGTGTAGTTATTTGCCATTGGCATTACGGTGGCTCTACCAAAAGCATTTCCTTTAGCCACCCCTCAGTTGATTTTAGAACCACAGCATAAAGAATACTAAAAATTACAAAATGTTTTAGAGAGGAARTGAGGACAGAAGACAAGCATAACCTAGAGATTACTGCTTATAACGGGGCATGATTTACATATCATGGTAATAAGCTATATGAAGAGACCTCTTATTGGATGGTGTGAGTGATGAATTACACATGCAAACGTAATGAAGGGAAAGGTTCTGATGTAGCATCAGTTTCCGAGGTCTTTGCTTACCATGTAATCCTGTATATTCCAGAAAAGAGTTCTGTTGAAAGGAAGAGGTCTACTTTCAAAGTAAGATGCAACTGAACTGAAAGTTATCAAAGGCACCTTACAGGTTTTTGAAGGTATCAAAGCTTATCCTAAGATGAAGACACTTAGCAAACGTGTTGCAAATCAAAAGATTTGCATCAATATTCAAGAGAAATGAGCACTGAGGAAAAACTCAAATACCAGTAAATTGGGCAAGTTATTCATTAAACRTGAGAGGTTCAGAAAGGAATCGCACCAAAGCATTCCAGTATCACCAGCTGTAAGTCAGTATCACGGCTTAGTAGATGCCCTATGCTATTACTGCCTGCACCTGTGACCAACAGGTTCCATCGTTAAGTAGACAAACAAGTAAACAGTCACAGAATCTGATCTAGTTTCTATGGTACTTCAGAAGGATCACAAAGATTGAGAATACTCATCCTTAAACATTGAGCAACTGAAATGCAAACTTATATGAAGACTGTAACTTTTCATTGTTCAAACGCATGGAGAACACAAATTGCCAGAAAGAAGAAACAGGTACAGCCCCGAGAAGAAAGGGGGGTGCCTGCCTGAAGTATACAGCGCAATATAATATGTAACTGCTTTCTCCTAAAGAAGGCAAAAAGAAAGAGTGCTCCTGCAGCGATAGCTGCGCATCTTTCATCTACCAGATTTTCATGACTTTCCTTCCTACACAGCAGCGTGCGGATACGCATCTCAAACCCAGCTACAATACGTGACATTTCACGTTCAGCCTGAGGTCCTGCCTCGGCTCCAGGCACCAGCGCTGTAGCTCTCCCGCTAAGGGTGCCTGCCCCGGAGCTCACCCGCTGCGGGTTCCCACTGCTGCAAGCCAGCTGTTGAGGTGCATTTACTGCCTTGGCAGATGAGACCTTACAGCAAAAACTATAATCGTCCAAACGAAACCAGCAGCAGGTTTGGGGGTTTTTTTGTTTGTTTCTTTTTGCACACTCCTCTCACAAACTGTAGTTTCTCCCACAAAAATTTCCCGCAGGTCTTCGGCAAAATCCCAGGGCAGAGAGGGCTCCCCGCTGCTCCTGCAACCACTCACCCCGGGGAGAAGTYCCCCCCCCGCACCCCGGACGGAGGAACGGCGGCAGCTCCCCTCGCTCCGGACACCCGAGAGGGCCGGCGGCTGCCTGGGGGGCTCCCCCGCCGCGGGGCCCGCCTCGCCGCCGGAGCCCACCGGCGGGTAGCCCTCCGTCAGGGGCTGCGGGGCGGTTCACCGCCGTCAGCCCGCGCTGAGGGGCGGCCAGCCCCGCACCCCCACCCCACACTGCCCTGGCCCGGCCATCCGACACCGCGCTCGGCTGCGAGGACGGAGTCGGGCGCCAGAGGGAAGTTGAGGCAGTCTCGGAGGTACCCGCCGGTGCCGTTCCGGCAGGAGCCGTCCCCCCCTCTCCCGCTGTCCGGCGGGTACTCACACGAAGACCCCGAAGAGCAGGACCCGTATGCCGATCTCGATCGCCAGCTCCCGCATGGTGGGTCCCGGCGGGCTCCGGCAGCCCCGCGGAGCCGCCTCTCATTCCCCGCGCGGGGCGGGGGCACCCGGGGCGACTCGGCCGCCTCACGCCGTCCGCCGGCAGCCCGCCCCGCCGCCCCGAGGGAGGGCGGCGGCGGCGCAGAGCCCCGCCAGGTGCAGCCCGGGCCCCTCCATCCCCCCTCGGCTGCCCGCGCCTCACGGAGGCGCCGCGTCCCGTCGGCGGCGCGGCCGGGCTGTGCGAGGAGCGGCGCTGCCGCCAGGCTGAGGCGGCCGCTGCCGAGCGCCGGCACAGGGGGAGGGTCCCGGTGACTGACGCGGTGTCTCCCCGCGCGGGGGCCGGGGGATCCTGGGGAATTCCCCTCCCCTCCCCGCCCCCGCGGCGCTGGTGAGCGGCTGCCGCGCCACCCGCCGGGGTCCCGCCGGCCTGGGGCGGCCCTTCTAGGCGGCCCTGGGCTTTTGCCCCCGCCTAACGCCGGGGAGGGGGCCCTRGCGCCCTTTGGTGCCCTGTGGGCGCGAGGGGACGTAGAGAGCGCTTCTCCTGTCTCCTTTAATACAACGCTCCAGCCATCCTCAGCTGGGAAGAAATTAACCCATTGCCCGTCAGCGCGAAGGGCTGACATTGCGTCCCCGGGAGCTCCCTCACGGCACAGCCTGCAACGTGCTGAATTTCAGACCTCCTGGGTACGGTACAGCTCGGGCGAGGAGCGTGCCCGTGTTCATCTCTGATTCGTAGTGAAAGACTAGGCTCCCGAAAAGATACAGCACAAAAATATCGGGGGGTAGCACCGCCAGGCACAGGTAATAGCGGCTGTTCATAAAGGCTTAAACTGCTGGCCGTTTGTGCAACGGGCGAGTTACACCCCAGACTACCCGTGCTGACACTGAGCTTGGCATATTAACATAATCTTTGCATAAAGGATTAACAGCGTTTGAAAGCTTTCTGCAGTATGTCTATAACAGGCTTTCCACCCATTTAGACATTTTAAACCCTACTTCTTATTGTTAATGCCAACATCCCAGCACGTCACTCCTGCCTCACTTGGTCGGATTCTGCCCAGTATGTAATATTATAGCTTAAATGTGTGTTTAGTTCCGTGTCAGTTCGTTCACAGAGCTGGGTCCAGCTCAGCAAACAGGCAGAGGAGGTAGTTATGTGGGACTGCAGATTGCCGGGGTGGGAGAAAGGCAGCAAAATAACCATGGCCTTGGTTTACTCCTGTGATTCCTCCAATCCATCCTCCATTCCTCCCAATGGCAAGCTCTGAGCCACCCTAATCCTTGTATTGCCTTAGCCTAGTTTTGTGGAGTTCATTTAACTTCCTCTCTGCATGGAGGGATTGAATCCTGAACATCTTTATTGTAAGAGAAGTTCGGCCTTAAACCACAAAATGCAGCAAACTAATTCGTATTTAAATGTATTTAATTATCTGCTTTCTTGTGGCCTTTGAAGGCATGTCCTTCAGGAGAGTGTTCATAGCTATTAATACCGCACATAGTTACAAAGCAAGCATCAGTATTGCAGTAGGGATCCAATTCACTTTAATACATGATTATTGCTAGAGAATTAATGCCAGAGAGGCTTTATTAAACCTATCTGCTTAATATATCCACTACGCATCAGATGGAAGCTTTGAACTCCGAATTAACTACCGTGTAGTAAAACTGTTACTGACCATGTTTGGGGAAGAACAGAGGCATAAGCTTCCATACTAACAGCATCTATAGGTAACTACACCAGTGCTAGATTTGTTGCAAGGAGGGTGACCGAAGCCCAGAAAACACAGGTGTGTGACTGGCATTGGAGAGAGCACTTAAAATGTTAGTGTCACTTAAATGAGATCTGCCTCCCTTGTATGCCTTATTTCACTAATTTTCAAGACAGAGCTTGGTCAACTGTTTATATTCTGGATTTAAAAAAATGTGATTCTGTTTCGGGAAACAAAGCTAAATTGTGAAATCTCCATATTAAGCTGCTGGTTTTGGTAAAGGACGTGTCCCCTTCCATTGAGGACACTCAATTGCTTTGTCTTTTATTATCAAATATTTGTACTTCCTCTAGTTTGTGCCCCCCCGTGACTGAACGTGTATGTACATTGTTGCTAGGTGTGCACAAGAAAAATCTTTGTTTTCATGAATAGGCCTTCGTTACAGAAATAACCTCATAATTTGTGTGAATCTAGCCTGTCAGGAAACAAGGAGCTGCAGGGACTATCAGATAATGCTGGCAGTCTGTACTGCAGTTACCGAATCCACACAAACCGTGGAGGAGGCAGGTGACAGAAGCGGGTAAGCTGTGTTTGCCCTGCTTGAGCATCTAGACACCATGTATATACTGTTTAAAGGGGAAACAGTCACACATCTTTTCCCCTTTCTATTTTTGTCCTGGAGTTGTATATATCTGTTCAATTGTGCTGCCTTAGCCGGTGGATCCTTCAGCCCCTTTGACTTTGCTACAGTACCTTTGCTAGTATCCTGCTGCAGAAGAGGGGATTTTCCTCATAGATTTGTATTAGTGTTTGGAATCATTCAACTGTTAACAGCAGAGCTAGTAAACAATACTAGTTATAAATTAAACAAAATTTGTCCTGCTGCAGCTATCTGCTTGCAGTGTTCTGATTCTCCAATATGTATCAGCTGATGGTGATTTATGAAGCATAAATACTTCAGATTGATTTTTTCCAAACTAGACCCAGCTTGCAGCTGGCTGCTGAACAAAACTTGCTTTGACTTTTAAACCAAGTATGAGTTATAGGGATAATTGGCAAGGAACAGATTTCAGGCTACCTTGTGGCATTAAGCTACAACCCTGCAGTAGGAGCAGTGCAGAGGCACTGCGCTGCAGCAGATCCTCAGAGCAAACCAGAATGACCCTGGGAACAACCCAATTTCCTATTCATCCCATCCCTACAGCAGGCACAGCAGGTGCTCTCAATGCTATTCATTTTCTTAGGTGTGACTGCAAAGGAGAGAGAACTGATCCCACTCCGATGGAGGTAGCTCTCAGGCCTTTTAGGTGGCTAGCTAGGCTTCTCGGTATTTTTCTCTCACAAGGATTAGTCTCTATTTGTACTGACTCCAGCTGGGGAGCAGAAAGGAGAAAGCTACTTGAATCCTTTCCTCAACTGTATTCTTAGAGGAAAGGCTGAGCCACCTGCAGCCTACTTTTAGTCCACAAAGAGATGTTCATAGGCAGAAACAGCTGATAATGGCTTTCCTGGAGGAGCTCTTTGCCAATGCAGCAGGATGTGTGAGTGCTTCTTACCTGCCTTGGGGCAAAATCTTGCAGCTCATGGTAAACTGAGTTTAAAAAAGATTGATTTTTTCCATCAAAGCAGATAAACTTTATCCTACCAAAAAGCTGTGGAAAATAACAAACTTGCAGCAAAAGGGACATGACAAAAACCTAAGTGGTAGTAACAACTGAAACTGCAGAAGCTGTTTTTTCTGACTGTTTCCTAAGAGCTTGTAACTCCTCTGGGATCTTAAGGACAAAAAAAACCTCACTAGAAATAATGTTGTCTGGCCCATTCTTAGGTCTTGTAGTTGTGGAAGCTCTTAAGTCCATGGAGTTTCATGGGCTGATGATGGCTTTTCTTCCATATAAAGGATTCTTAAAAAGGTTACATGAAGGTCTAACTTTTCTAGACTTACCTGGCTACTTGCACTGGTTAGTCAAAGAAAAATCACAGGTCCGGCCCAAAACGTTTGTTAGACATCCGCCATCTCCATCTATGTATTTTTTATGGTTTTGTATCAGAGACAAGTATTACTTATAAAAATCAATAAATCAAGCATTCCCAGGCTGCACAGGTGAAGAAAAAATAACCTGTGAAGATTCACCGGTAGTGTTTCAAAAGTTGAAGAAAAACATTTCGATCCTAAGGAATTCATCATCAGTTGGAGAATTCACAGGTTTCAGGAGGGGAAGCGATAGCAGGATTAATTTTAAAAAAGGGTATTGTTCAATTATTTCAGAATTCAGATTAATACTTTTAAACAACCTCTGTTTTTCATATGGCTGCAAAAATGTAGAAGATTGAAAGTCATATTTAAGCCCCATTGAAGCTGATAGGAATCTTTCTACTGGTTCAGGATGTTAAAATCTGTCATGTATCTCCAAAATGAAACACAGCAAAATTATCCTGAAAAATTCCTATCATTGTGCTCATTCAAGAAGTTCCACTTAAAACTAAATTTCACAAAATACCTCATTATTATCATTGATAGAAAACAAAGGATGTTTACTGTTAGGACTTTACATTTGTTCATTCTTGAATCATTTAAAGTAGTGATTATGTTCACTGTTTTTAAAGTTTTTTGGGCAAAGTACATTTTTCTTTTTTTGTTCTTTCAATGCTTAGTATTAGTGTCTAATCTATGAATATAAATACAAATACTTTGGTGTATTTTTTACAAAATCACATAAATTAAATTATAATTTCAGAAATTAAAATACATTTCAAATGGAAGAGCCATTTAGATCCCCAAAGTGTACCTGTTGATTGAAAACATATCAAAATGAAATATCTCCTCTATTTTAAATTGTGTCACTTTCTTCTTTTTCTTTTTTTCCCCTCAAAAGAAGAATTTTGTGGATCTAGGCACTTTTCAGAAGTCCAAGTTTTCATTATAAGGGTCACATATGTAAGGGTCAGCACTCGCAAGCTTGGGGCCCATCTGCCCAGTAAAACTAGCCCGTTTCTTAAGTAAAGGTTTTCTCAGACTTCCTAACTCTCTCTGGGTTAGCAGAATGCGGTGGAAGTTGATCGAGCTGCACTCTGAGTATATCTTACTGATGGGTTTAGGTGGCGTATGTGTACAGTCAGCTCTTCTACCCGAATGAGGCAGCAAGTGGGCAATGACAGTATCAATGTCCCTGTGCTACTCAACTAATGTACTAAAAGCGTTGTCCCTGTGAGGAAGAGGGATGTCGCAGTCCTGCGGAGGCAGTGGGACTGGAGGCAGCGTGCAACCTGAGGACACRAGCACAACTTGAGGACTTCATCCTGTGCAGGCAGGCCCTTTTGTGTGCCTGAACACCTAATGAAAACCAGAGGGCTTTGTATAGATTTAGGCGTCTGCCCAAGTCAGTCTCATTGATTCTGTGGTGACGTTATTAACCATGTGAAACTCTTCCATTAAGTTGAACTGGTGCGACCAGTTCACGTAAGTCAGTGAACAAGAGCCGCAGTTTTTTCTTTCTCTTCCCTGAACTTTTTCCAAATTTTTGTAGTTCCATAGCCCTCTTCTGTCTGTCATTCGCTATTTTAGGTTACTTAACCTAAACCAAAATGATGAGGAATGAAGAGAATAAGAAATTTGGAACACGTATAAGCACATAATTTATTTCTGAGAAAATCTCTATGTATATGTATGAGTACCTCATGGGAAACTCTTAAATCTGCATAAGTCATTTCTTAATTACTAGAGCTCATTCCAGAAACAGCTAGCCTATATCTTTTGTTGTTAATTTCTATGGTACAAAGCACATTTACAGAATGCTTTAGCTGATTGCCCAGAGAAAGATTACGTGACAGGTTTGTACTACATGAGGTGGGTCAGATCTACACAAATACTTCAGAATCATGTTACTTAACAGTGAGAAATGGCCATTATTTTGTGTTATTACCAAATTACAGTTATTACCAGTAATTACTGTTATTACTAATGAAATTATGATTCCTTGAGAKCTAAAAGATTCCCCAGAAAAGAAAACCAAACCTAGAATTTTAAGATACTGTACARAGAAATTTGTCTAGAATACCTGAAACAACCATGCTGTCCATGGACCAAACGCCCTCTCTCTTACCCTTTATAACTCTGCTAAGGCTTTTTACTGAGTAAATGCCTCACTGTTGAAGCCATGAAATCACTGGTTGTTATTACCTTATATATATAAAGGGGACTATCTGAGAGCTGAAAACTTTGGTTTATATTTCCTCACGATGACGCCACTACTGTTGAAGTCAGCAGGAAGTGTACTTTCAGGAAGAGCCTTTCCTTTCAGAAAGTAAGAATTATGCCTCCAGCATATAATAATATCTTACACAGATATTAGATAGGACTTACTACATAGCTCAAGTTTAGTGCTACCTCTAAGTGATATAGGTTTTTTGTAGGACAAAGGAGGCAAAGTGTTGGTTCTTTGTAAACCCACATAAGGAGTTTGGAACRAGCCCTGAAACCGGGCAAGGGTCTCACCCCAACACATATACGTGAAATAATTTTGTATGTTTTAAGAATGATTCGAGTGATGTTGACTGAAGCTTGACAATTTTGTCAACACTGTTCATAGTTCTGATGCAAAATCAGGTACAGCTTGGCAGCCAACTTTCATTTTGGAGTTATTTACACTCAGATTTGTCACATGACATAAAACTGATGTGGGTTCATATCCATTGAGATCATACACTAAGACTTGTCTGGATGAACAAAATTTTCAGTTTCCTATTGCCTAAGTCTGTAGACAACCAGATGATTAAGCAAAAACAGCTGGCCAAACAATCACTAAAATCAAGCCTGGCATGACAGCTGAGTAGCTTTTTATTCTTCAGCAATTACAATCTATTAAAAAAATCTACTTATTCTTTCAAAGATACAAATGAAAGGCTATTTTGCCTCTTTTCTTATACTGTCTTTATTTCTGTCAGTATTTTTTTCTTTTACTGCTTCTCTTATTCGTCTTCATGTCTGCCTGACTAATTAAATCTAGGTCACCATGGGGAAAAGCCCTCATTTTTTCTTCGTCTTCTGCACACCACATATCTAGATTCCCTACACACACTCACAAAGTTACCCTGATGTAATTGCTTTGTGCTGATTGACATCTGGAGCAATCAAGGCTGAAGTACAGGCAGAGCTCTCTTCTAGGGGAAGTGGCAGCCAAGAGCTTGAACTTTAAACTGTCTTTTGCCAGTTTATGTCAGTCAACAATTTTAGCTTTCTGAATTGGTTAGACTTCTTGGAGTAGTGGAACACTGCCAGCACAAAATAGTTTGAATAGTTTAATTCAGGAGATTTTGTCTATTACACGTTATTAGCTTGCTAATTTTGGTAAGTTAATTTTGTATGAGACGCAAAAATTTAATTTTCACCAACAAAACCTGTTTCTAGGGCTTAGCAGCAATCTTTGCCTAATATAGGACAAATGTCTTCGGGTGCCAAGGGTTCAGAAATCAGTATATGTCAATGAAAAGACAGACTTTATTCTAGTTCTAACCTTCAACAACTTCATAAGGATTGACTAGGGGAAGAAGTGTCCTGGTTATTAGAGAAATCTAAGTAGCACTGCTGGTCTTACTGGAGAGTTAGATCTATACTGCACACCCAGATGCAGTGCACAGCCCTTGGCTGTAGATTTAGCACTAGAGTAACTCCAAGGTCATGGAGGGTTTTGTTAAGGAAACCAGAGTCAAGACTGAGAACCTTTTACTTATTCTGTACATGTCTACACAGATGCATATGGCAGCTGGGAAGTTCCCATCATCAGTGGACTTGTTTGCTATGCCATGTACTGCTCATGATTTCTCTCCTAAATACCTATTGGTACTCTCATGGACTAAAGAAACTTCAGAGAACAAAGCTCAAAGGAATTACAAACCTCAATCAGCATGATGTAACCGTGCACATCTTAATTGCCCTAGATATTCTATTTAAACATATAGAAAAGCAAATTGTTAACGTTTCTGTTTAGTTACTATACAAGTGCCTACAACTGGCTCATGATTGTAGCTAATTAAACAGTTCTTCTAAACATTAATGTATCAGCTTATTTCAGTAGTTGCCATTTAATGAAATTGTGTCAGGTATGTAGTCTGAAAATTTATTAGGCTTGAATGTATGTGCTTGGAGCCATCTCGTGGTCCAGACCTACACTGCAAGAAATGTGCTACTGCCCGTACTGGGGCCCGGGCAAACCTGGCCAACAACACCCGCTGCACCCTGGGCATCCCACCCTACCGAGGCAGCCAGCCCTGCAGACTCCACTTTAGCTGCTGTCAGTGGAATTTGGCTACTGAACCCTGGCTTAGGTGTTTCAAAATATGTCATTTATAACTGTGCTTGACCATGGTGGACAGGGACATATTTTCAGCCGGCACGCTATTGCACTTAATAATCAGCATCTCGGTGAAATTTGGTAAGCCTAAATAATTAAATTCATGTATTTATGAAATTGATATATATTATTTATGAGCCAATTGACATTTGCAACACTGTAGCTTTAGTACTCAATATACTGTGTATATTGTTGTGGGGTTACAGTTGTAAAATTATTAATGCTCCCATAATAAACCGGTGATAAATTCAAGTCTTTAACGTTTACAATATTTAGTATTCTTGTGCAGTATTTAATAGGAGATTGTGAATTAAAGCAGACATCTGCTATCTTTAATCCTAAGTAACACTTCATGCCAAGAATGGCCTTATTGACTTCAACGAAATGGCTGTGTAATTACTTTTTACTTTTTTTTTCTGCTTGTAAATGTAGTAGAAACTTGCCAACAGTTGCCACAGTCATTGCAAATGACTCTTGACCCAAAAGGGAACATAATGAAGCAGGACAATTAAATATAAGAGGTAAATGGGAAAACAAGCACAAACAACATGAGTAGTGCAAAACAAAATAAAATGGCCACTGGGATTGGACAGAAGTTGCAAAACAAACACTCCAAAGTTTGCATATGGCCTGGTGGTTTAGTACTCAGTAACAATAAAGGACCGTTTGTTCAGGTTTCACTTGGATTTTTTGAAACTACTAGCCATTTCATCTGGATTTGTGTAATAAAGAAGCCAGAATATTGAAGCTACTCGGAGCAGGATTTTGTTCTAACCCAATTCTACTGGAAATAGCCCCAGGAACTGCAAAATGGGATGAGACAGTGTATTAAAACAGCTTCAGACTGCATTCCCGTTTAAGCATGCCATTTGTTGCGTAGCCTTAGGAATCAGACTCTGTAACGGCACACTTGAGCGCACAGGGATCTGCATTCCCAGCACYAGAAGAACACTGCGTTCTGGTGACTGTGCTCACTGCAGCGGTATCCGAGAGCTTCAAAAACAACGCATCAGGGGTTTCCCAGCAGGAATCATGTTTTATTGCTGTTCTGTGGGCTTCCTCAGCCACCGATCATGTCAGTGAGATGTAGGAGGAGAAACAGGATTTTCTGCTTGATGAAAATGAGACCAGTTTCTAAGTTGTAGCTGTGAGCTACTGCAAAAGCGATTTCTAAACCCAGGACTAGGAAACAACACCAGGGACTTAATTCCTCTTTAAATTCTGTGATCTTGTGAGATTGGGTGCATTCACCCACGTTGCGGCAAAAGGAGCAATTTACTTTATCCTCACATCAATGCCTTACCTTATTGAATGCTCAACTGTCCAGTCAATAACTGCAGAAGTAGAAGCAGCGCTCTTAATTCCATGGCTAATCAGGATACATCAACGATGTTTTGTCAGACACATAACACGGGTCAGAGGAGGGCAGAAATATCCTGATTTAGTACCAGTTTCCATGAATGCCACTGAAGGCAAACTGAAATTAGATCTGAACACTTTATGCTACTTGTGACTGAGGTGGCAAAGCTTTGTTCCCCAGCTTGAACCCTGGAATTCATGCTTCATAGCACTTAACTTAGTCATAATTTATGTGCTTGTTTAAATACAGAAGTCATTGCTGTCTGGCCCATCTAGCATGATGTAGATATCTGTCAAATGAAGATACGTGGTTTAATTTGTATCATTTCCAACATACAGTAAAGGATATATTTTACCAGTAGTCAAGAAGAGGAAGGACAGGGCAAGTGTCAAGGGGTTTTACCTTTTAGATGCCTAGAAAGTGTATTCATAATTTCATTATTTTTTGCAAGGTAGGCTGGGAAAGCCTGAGAGCTTGGTGCTTCTTTTTACCTGAGCCGCACTGTGACAGCCTCAGTACTTTCTTTCATTTTCTTTGCCTTCTATATTATCTATATTTAAAAAATCAGCAGCTCTGCAACTTTAGTAGGCTAAGGAGCTGATCGGGTGTGTATGCGTGTGTTACTGCTAATTTTGCACATCTTGCTGTAGTTCCTCAAAGTGAAGACTACTAATTAATTAAACACAGTGGCTGAATCCCAGCTTACAACATAAAGCAGTCTGTGTTCCAAGCCAGTTTGATCAGCAGCCATTAACGTTGCCTAGCAGGGAAAGTATACACCATTTATGTGATAATCCTATAGTTCTGGACATCAGCAGCTCTATGAGTTGGCAAATCTAAATACACTTCTCTAGGTAAGCCAGAGATTGACTGCCATATGTAAGTGGAAAATGGTAACAGCTGTTGATAACGATGAAGTAAAATGATAGGCAGCTGATTTAAATTAGCTCTACTAAGCTTGGTGCCATCCCAGGCTATAGCAATGTGGATGATGGCCTCTCTAGGTATATAGTCAGTATTTAGGTCTCATTCTATGAGGCAACTGTGTCTCCTCTTAGAAGGAGAAATAARCAATTTTGTTGCTGGGCAATTTTCCCTGGGAAAGCCTAAGGCAAATATTAAATATTTATTTGGCTTTTAAAACATATTATGAGATTTTATGTATTGATTTGTAAATAATGATAAGTGAGCAAACTAGAGCAAAATCAGTTCATACATATTTTACTTTCTACAACTGCAGACAGATTTTAATCAACTAGTTTTAAAGAATAAGCTTTTATACTGTTTAATGGTAGAAAGAAAGCTGTTTAACATTACGCTATACCAATACTGCTGTGTGTAAATATTGAACTGTAGAACTATTTTTGGCAAAAAGATCTCTTTCTGCTGTGCAAATACCCACAAAAGGATCCTATTGTGGATTCAACTACAAATTACACAGTTTTGAAAAGGATATTGATTCAAACTAAATGAAATTGTGGGATTCCTACAGAATTCCATATTCATTGAAATTAGTTCTGTATATTTATCATAATCAGTGTGGTACCACAGGAGTAGTAATGATTAGCTACTTATTGTTGGGTTTTAGGAAAGAACCTAATATTACTCTGAATGTTTAGTTGCCACAAACAAAAAAGAACAGAGCATCTTTGTTAGCAATTCAGCCCACAAATATAACAGGCTTTCTGTTAAAGTTTCCAAGGCTTTTAGTGGAAGGCTTGACAATTCTGTGCTCTAATTTGTTCTAGAGGGAATATTTAACTCAACTTCATTGGAAGTGGGATACGAGAAAGCAGTAGGTACTTACCAGAGTTAAGTTAGAGGCTCTTTCACTGGGCTGGCACTGTGAAGTTGCAAAGATATGCATTAGCTAAAATGCTTTAAAATCTTTAGGAATGCATTTAATTAAGCACACTGGGAAATTCCTGTGTAAGCAATAAAGCCTTTTTTTTTTTTTTTCTTTCATTAGGTTGACTTCACTGATTATTCTGAGAGATTTTTTTTTTTCCTTTTCCTACTGAATTTTTTATTTGAGAGAGCAGTACGAATAAAAGAGAATTGCTACTTTTAGAGGAAGATATGAAAAAACAATGTCTTCAAGTGTCTATTTATACAATTTTTACTTGAATAATTCATCCCTCTTTGGTCCCCAGTGTTGTTAAGGATAATGTATGAATGTGGTAAGTAATCAGTTATGCTAGATTTGTGTTGAATATGGCAAAAAAAAGAATACATGAACACATCAGACTGCTTTCTTAATTATTAAATTTTTTAAAAGAATTTTCCTTTCTCAGGATCCTCAATCTTCTCATTTTGTCTTCCAATCTTGTAAATTTTTTACTAGTTGACTATTGGAACTCGTATCGTCTTGTCTTGTTTTCTGCTAGTAAAAAATACTGAGTATTTTCTAAACAGTGGACATGAAATATTCATTATTTGTATATACCAAAATAGAAGGCTAACTTTAGTAATAGTAATGAAAAATGCACATTTTTTTTTTTAGGTGGTTCCAAAACTGTGGATCCCCATTTTGCCCAACATTCCTGACATTTGGACATAGTTTTTTGGATACTGGCATTCCATCCAAGTTTCCTACACTCGGGTGGAATAAATTGAATGAAATAATTCTTGGAGCCAAATGACGAGTTCAATTACCCTTGCTTTTCAGTTCTCTCTGATTTTCTGATTCTCTTTTTTCATATCTCTTCTGATTCCTCCCTTTTCTTCTTCTTCTTCCCCAATCTTTTTGGTTTCTTTTCCTCCTTCAAAGAATTACACCTTTTCCCAGCCCCATTTTCTTGCTCTGGATAATCAAAACATATTTACTAGACTGCAGTATAGATCTTGATGGAGAAAGGGGATAAATTACCAGCTGATGTTTTAATGCTGGTATTAACATMGTTAATAGGAGTGATCCCTTTCATGCTCAAGAACTGGAATTGAGAGAAGCTTAGATTTATAGTGGTACAAAAATATCAAAGCATTTTCACATCAATATAATCAAAACATAACCTCAATTCTCATTATTTCTGAAGTGACTGTGACTTGTCCTCCTTTGTAATTTTCTGCAACAGTAAAGAGCAGTTGAAAGGCTATGTCTTTAATTCCTGCTAGAGGCAGTGAAAAAAGTAGTTCTTTAGATTTACAGTAGCAAACAAAGGGCTTAGCAGTGTAGTGGAGGAGGCCACTTTTGAATAAGAAAATTGGGTTGTGATCTGTTTCAGCCCTGTTTTCAGTCCACGGATGTGGGCTGAAAATTCCCATCACTTCTTTCAGGACCAGGTCCTTTAGATCCTAGCCTAGAAAACATGGTTTGGATTTATTATTTCCTTGCTTTTAAAGGAAGCATCTGGATATGCCATGAAGTTAATGTTTCATGGTATATTTGTTGTGGTGTAAGGGTATAGATATTTATTTTTAATGAGAAGACGTTAGCTGCAGTTTGACAAGCATACCAGTGAATCTTCAGTGGTCTCTGAAGTATTGGCAATATTCCCACTTATTTATTGTTGTGTTTTTATGACACAACAATTGTGTTATTTAATTATTGTGATAATCTGATTAGTGACTTCTTGGGAAGGGCATTAAAGTTTATGTTTACCTCGTTTAAATTTAAATTTACCTGACGAGTGATTAAAAAAAGCATAATCTTGGTGTACTGTAAACTGGGAAAAGATAGTAGTGGAAAGGTGTAGCAAATATCGCAGAACAAACATTTTATAGGTATAAAAGGTGCATTTTTTCATCTGCAAGTACTCGTAAGTCGTGAACACTGGATATTAGCTCGCAATTTTCCTTTCAGGGAATGAGGGCACAATAGTTTTCTGCAACTGTACGAGCTTCATAGACCTGGCAGAAAGAGAAATTTGTAACTTTGGTTTACCAGGGATAGTTTGAGGGGAAAGTGCTATGCTGGAGCACCTAGTCTTTGAAAAACTGAGACTGTGCTACCTGCTGTCTAGGTAGATACTGTAGTAATGGTAATCCAAATTCGCCCAGTTTCAATTTATATCCAAAGCACTTTCAAAAAGTCATGCAGGACTTTTGAAAGAAAATAAGAGTTCACCACATTTCCAGCTCTAAAGGTATCAGTGGGGGATGTGAGTCCTCCTTTCGTCCTCCAACAGTAGGTCACAAGAGAGGCATACATCTTTGCATCAGACACATGATGGAAAAGAGTCCACAGCACAAGTTTCTGCAGGGGAGAAATCCGTGTTTCTTAATTGTGGCACAGACCCACAGCTTCTTTTAAATTTTCTGTGTCTTTCAAGCTCTCTGCAGAATAGGAGCAATGCTAAACTTTTGTCAAGAGAATAGAAAAGTGAGGCTAAAGCTTTGTGAGTTTTCCTTCTAGCCAATAAACCTATTACAGCAACTTGTTTTGTATCTARAGACAGAAAATAAGGCTCAGAAAACATATGAGCGGTCAGTCTGGGTGTTTAAAGTGCCTGATTCACTCTCTGAAATGTAAAGTGCCTTGAATAAAGAAATCAAAAAAATAGCGGCATTAAAAATCAGGTATTTCTTCAACAAACTGTAGCTGTGTATAGATGATAATGATACATGTGGATAAAAATGAGAGAGTGAGAGAGAAAAAAGGCTTAAGTTCAGCTCCTGAGATGTAATTGTATATTGCCATTATGCTTTGCAATTTTAATTGAGTCATCCAGCTCTCTTTTATAAAGCCCCTTCTACAACAGTCTGAAACTTTTGATGTTCAAGAGATCAGACATAAACAAAAACACAGTCCTGTGTACAGTGGGCACCTGTTTTACACTGACACCATGCAGTATTTATATTAACATTTTAAAATTTAGAACACTCTCTTTACTCAAAATTGAGTTCGTTTCAAAACAGCTCCAAGCTGAAAGAGACAAAAAAAAAAAACCCAATTAAAGCTCTTCTTTCTTTGAAGAGAATATCAATTTCAAAGGCACACAAAGCCATCACAGTCTAAATTGAGATGAAGCTACCAGTTCCTAACCAAAGCACCATAACCTCTGGAGTTCTTAGCCTTGTAAGAATTACTTGTAATCCTTAAAAGAATTGCATAAATATTAAATAACATACTTGATATTACAGAATCTATCATATACGCTACTTTCCATATATACTTATTATGAAAGTAATAGCTCAAATTGTTGAATGAATCAAACCTTGCCATGCCATATGGGAAAGCTATCTATTATTTCATTTACTCTTATTTACGGCATAATTTTAAATATATTTCCTGCAACGTATCTGTAGTAAAATAGCTTTTGTCGTACAGGCTGCCATAGTAAACACTGTAATACCTACTCTCAAAAGCTTGCATTTTGTGTTGCCATCGTTAGGACAAAGGCAGCGACGACATCCAGTGTTATTTCAACTTATGATTAAAAACCTGGGTTCTTCRTTCTCTCCCATAAGTCCCAAAGATCTGGGTTCTCTCCCCAGTAACCTGCAGGTCTTCAGGCAAGTTGATTACCTTTAGTGGGACCCAAGAAACTCCAAGGTGGTGCTGAGTTCTGGGTGAACTTCTCCAGCCAGAAGTTTGAACTGTGAAACATGAACAAAAATATCCCCGTATTTACATGTGCTAAGCAATCTTAGAGCTTGCGTTGCAAGTGGACGTCATTGTTAATAAAAGATAGGACAATAGGGTACGTTTACTAGATATGTAAAGCAGAAGTAAGTTGTCATTTGTAGGTGTTCAAAATATCATTGCAGTAAGCATTAATGTTTTGTTTTTAAATTCCTCTATGTTTCAAAAAATGGTTGAAACGAGCAGGTTGAAAAGTCTCTATCAAGACTGGAAAATGCAGGGTTTAGATTCAATGAATTTCTTCATTGAAAGGATCTAATTTCTGGGAAATCTATTTTTATTTTTCCTGCAAGGCCAAACAGTAGAAACATTTTGCTTCTCAGGAAAAAAAAAGAAAGAAAAAAAGCAATAATTTTCCACAGAAACATAGAGTGTCTGATCAGCTTTACTGAAACAGTGATTTCTCTATGAACTACCAGCTTCTTCCCAAGTTGGCAGATCTCRGCATACACACGGAGAATAGGGACAGTTTCGCTGCTTGCACAGCAAATGACCTCACACCTAATGAAAGGGGCATTACAGTGAAACATTCAGCTTTCCTTTCTTTTTTCAACATCCCCTGCACTTGCTTCTGTAGTAAGTTGACTTTGCGTGCCAATAGCAAAGCAGATGGGAGGCTGCCCCTGCAACAAGCAGATTTTAAGTCACGGAGTAGTGATTAAAAACTCTGAAGGCTGTCATCAAATGAGTAGAATAACATCCCACAGAGAGATGGAGTTGCAAAAGCCACATTTTACCTCAGCAAGACTTTGCAGCTCAATGTAGGGATCACTTCAAAAATGAAAGGGGGGTGGGAACTTTATGGGATGCTGAAATGATTTTATTTTTTTTACAACATTTCTTGAGCAAAAAAGAGACRCTCAGAAACTCTCAAACCATTCATTTCAGGATTGGACAGAATTGGAAAATCTTAGGGCTAAGGTGCTGTGCTTTCAGCTGTGATTGTATCAGTGGAGCCTCTGAAAAAGAAAAACAAGTTATGTGGTAAACAAAGGGGATCCCAGCAGAGCAAAATCTTACTGTAACATCTGTGTTTATCTTTTAGCTGTTCTGGAGTTCTTTTCATGAGGAACGCCTGGGGGAAAGTTTTGACAACAGGGCAATATTCTAGTCCTTACTAGTATGTGTTGCATATGTATATATGTAAACAGGTAGCACAGCCTATTAGGAGTGGGGTTGTAACGTGAAACGGTGCTGAGCATTTGATGTCTGTTATGTATATTTGGGAGGGTTGCTCCACGCTGTATCTAAGCTGGTGCCCTGAACTGAATGCCTGTGATGGCATTCATTAGACGAGTTTTTATTCATTAGATGAGTTTCCAGTTTCCGGATTAGGTAGATTAGTTAAGTTTCATCGAAATAAAACTCAGTTTCTGTGCTTGGAGACACAATGACATCAGTCAAAATGTGGTAAATGGAAATGATGAGGAGATTATCTCAAAGAGCATGCTCCTGGTGCTAATACCATGAGAACTAATACCAGGAGAACTAATACCAGGAGAACAAGAACATTGGAGAACAAGTCTTACAAGGAGCGGCTGAGGGAACTGGGGCTGTTTAGCCTGGAGAAGAGGAGGCTGAGGGGAGACCTTATCGCGCTCTACAACTACCTGAAAGGAGGTTGCAGCGAGGTGGGGGTTGGTCTCTTCTGCCAAGCAACTAGCGATAGGACAAGAGGAAATGGCCTCAAGTTGCGCCAGGGGAGGTTTAGATTGGACATTAGGAAAAATTTCTTTACTGAAAGAGTGGTTAAGCATTGGAACAGGCTGCCCAGGGAAGTGGTGGAGTCACCATCCCTGGAAGTATTTAAGAGACGTGTAGATGAGGCGCTTAGGGACATGGTTTAGTGGGCATGGTGGTGTTGGGTTGACGGTTGGACTCGATGATCTTAGAGGTCTTTTCCTACCTTAATGATTCTGTGATTCTAATACACTAATGAAGACACATCTTCAGACACCAACGGCAATACTGAGACCAGTAAATGCTTATGTATCAATTCAGGCTTTCAGGTTCCCAAACATCAGAAAAGATTCATCACTCCACTGGAGTGCCTAGCAGGTCATTCACTGGAGCTGGCTTGGATACATTTCAGACCCTTTTGCTATGACACGATCCTTTGCTGTCTCCATCCGCTCTTCCACAAAAACCATGCAAGGTACCAGAGAGGGATACCACAGACAGTCCAACAGAGCTGTTTGCCCAGTCACCAGCCTAACAGCTATCGTTCATTCACATTCTACTTCCCTGAATCCCTTTTCCTGTATTTATCTATTGACCAAATGAGAGTGTGAATGCTACAATAGATGTCTGAGACACCTGGTGTGACTATTTGAAGACTGTAAAAAAGAAATGTTTCTCCTCGTTTACATTTGTGCTTCCTTTGTTCTGTTTTTATAGTGGTTCACTTCAGAAAGGAGGATGCCCTTACTGGTAAAGAAGAGCCAAGTAGACCAGGAAATGGGAAATAAGTCCCAGTGCTGTATACAGGTTAATTCCTATTTTCCGTCTAACCTTATGCAAACACCTTGGTTACTGTGTAGCATTGTAACTGCACCAAAAACTGAGCTGAGTAACAAAAGAGGAAAAAGTCTGTAAGGATTTATTTAGATCTCCTGTTGATCAATGCATATCTATGCTACTTAGAATTTCGTAACTGCAGATGAGCAGGACCTATACAATCTAAGAAAAGCAAAAGGCACCCAGGCATATCGAACAAAATACGTCTGGCTGAGATGAACTTCATATGGTATGGGAATTTGTGGCATGCCCTGGCAAGAATCCATCTAATGAAGGGGAACCGACCTSGAAGATCCTACAGCACGTTACTGTCGAGCCAGCTGCAAATCATCAGTTCTGGAATCCAGAAGGGAAGCAAATAGGCTGTGTGCAACTGATTACATGGGCCAACACTAAAGCTGAGTTAGGAACAGAACACAACACAAATCTCTAGCATGAAAACCTAACTGAATAAGGGCTGGATTTCAGCATCTCATCTCCTGTCTACTTTTGTGATCTGTTACTGACAGCATCCTGGCCCAAACTAGTCAGGAGCCTTCTGAAGGATGTGAGATCTCAAAGAGACAACAAACGTAATTTAGAAGGGGACTGCAACAGAACAAGGCTAAAATTATTTATCATCCAGTAATTAAAAAAAAAAAAAAATCCCAGGAATCTTTGTTCTATGATGGTCAGAGACCTGTATGATAATGAAATATGCAGCAACTACCAAGATTATCTCTTTTGCAAAAGGGAAAATCACGCTTGACTACAGAGGGGTTAAAGTGAGAGGTCAGAAGTGGCTCAGGAGATAAGAGGGAATCTCTCAGAGAGGTTTAACTAAAGCCCTGGGATTCAGGGTACAAATCCCTGAAAGAAGATGGGAACAGATGCTGCTCTAATGAGTTCTAATACCAATTATAAATGGCATCTTCTCCTCGGTCATGAAACTACATATGGCAGGTGCAAGCAACACGTGGGGTTTTTAAATTATCTGGATTTGTTCCACACAGGAAAAATACATCCTTATTACTTCTTTTTATGAGATCCACCTCTGGTACCTTACGCTTAATGATCAGTGCGATATAAAACATCAGCCAGTGCTACAAAAAGGAGCACAAACAAGCCATGTTACTCTGCTGATTTATACCTAGTGTGGCTGCAAGAGTATGTGTAGGAAATGCCTCTTCCTTGCCGTATTAGAAGCTACAGATTATAGTAAGCACATTTTCAATGTTTATTCTGTGCTTCTTGGCTCAGGGCTGTTAGTGGTTTTAGAGTAAAGCCTCTTGCATGTATTCATAACTTAATTCCTTACTGAGACCCCTCAGATCTGTGTCGATGAATGGTTTCTTAAGATGTTGTTACTATTTAAAAAAAGGCCTTTGACTTTTCAAATAAGAATATATTTTAAAAATACACTGAAGAATGCTTTCATTTCATATTCGTGGGACTCAGTGGGAGGGGAGGGGAAAAGTTATGTAAGCGTTTTCTCCCTAGTGTTTCTAACCTTTAACGTGTTTGAAAATGCACCAGTAACCAAAGCAACCTACCTAAAATGTTTTAACAGTTGCTAAAACATTTCTACCTTTTTGTCCCCTCCTGCACTAACCCACACACATTTTAATGACCTTTGTGGAAAAGTCAGCTGACATATAACAGAAAATGATGTTCCTTTTATGCTATTTTACGAGATGAATTTCACAGGAAATTCTGTGGAGTCTCTTCCCCTAGCATATTTTGCTACTTTATAAATAATCTTTGTACATACCTATTCCATCTCTATGCTACACAAGTCCAAAGTAAAACCAGTCTTAAGTCTTCATTCAGTTTTTTGCACTTCCATACTGTGACAGATTGGAGATTGTACAGCAGCTAATAAGCTAATAAATAACATGAAAATACAGAATACATTCTGTTGTTAGCACTACTTATCAATGCTATTACAAACAGCTCTTAGAGAATAAAATTAAATCAGTGTTGCTGTCTTATACGGTGTTCATATAATAAAGAACAGTCCTGGTCCAGGAAGTTTACATCTATATTGGCAGGTCAGAGAAGAAATGGGGAAGGACTGATATACTGATGTCAGGTATAAAAACGGCCAATCTGAGAAACGTTTTTCATTTAAGCCCTGTTGACTTCCCTAGAAATTGGGATCCTAAAAAAACCCTAGCTCTAAATGTTTATCCAAGAATCTGAATTCAACATGGTATTCATATCACCTCAATTTGTCATCTCATGTGTTGTGTAATTTAAGATGGTCATTTATACTGCCTTTATAGTCAATGTAGAGAGAGTAGCATCTTCAGAGAGGAGGTCATCCTGTCTATTTTTGGTACAGATTTTATGATGGGATAAATTGCTTTATGAGGTACCTATATATAGTGATATGGTTGAGTATAATGCTATTCAGGAATATAAAAATAAAGGCAGATGAACAGAAGGTAATTAAAATATTTTAAGACTTTAGTTCTCATGAGGGTTAAAATGCTTTCTAATTTTGTCGTTTTTTTGTGATTTCACTTTTGCTTTGTTTTAAGCTAGTCTGACAACATTTGTTGGTAAGGCTTAAAAATAATCCCACTGTGAAACACATTTTAAAATATGCATGGATTTTGTTCAATGAAGTAATCTAAAGCATAAGATCATTAAACTCTAATCACCTATTTACATGTACAAGTTATTATATGCTACCTAGTCTCATGAGCTTGGCTCTAAGAGTGACATTGCATTTGGACGAGGTATTTCAAGCTGACTTACAACCTCTTGAGAGAGAATGCAGTCAACCCTAGAGACTTCTGCTGTATCACAGATTTCAGCAGATCCCAGACATTATTAACTATAAGCGTACAAAGGATAGTTCATAAGTCAACAGTAATGATTAACGTTGCTGTAAAAGGAGGTAGAATTTTAAGAGCGCGCTAAAATTCTTTTTGAAGATTGCGCTTTTTGATATCGGCCAATCCCTCCTCTGGCAGGGGCACCATTTCAGTTTTAAATCTTAGGCAATCACTACTTCTCATAACCTGTTGCTAAGTTCACAACCCCTGTTTCTCACCAGGACCCCCACCTTGCTTCAGATGAACATAAGCCTCTATTTAGGAACTCCTTCTTTCAAAATCAATACACCATAAGTGTGCAGTGGCAGCAGGCAGACTTTTGCAAACAACCGGACATTTATTACTCATTTGGAACATGTTATTTTAGGATCCTTAAATCAGAAGGGAAAAAACAAAATTAAAAATATGTCTCTGCTTTTGACACTGTCCGTCTCCTTGTCCCCTTCTTCAAAAATTTCAACTCCCCCTCTGTAATGTTCAAAATGTTTTCCTAGTTTCCTGACATATTAATTCTTACATTCTGAGTGACAGTCATGCTGTTTTCAGAGGTTCCGTTCTTGTCTGCCAAAGGCTAAAAATATGTCTGGTCACCAGTGCATCCAAGGTAATCCTATTCATATGTTGATGGTCCTTGAAAAGCCCTTCATTCCAACCTGGCAATGCCTACAAGTTACCTAATTCCCTTCAGTTCTGCTTTTCTAGAATAGAATTTTTCCCTTAGTCCTGACAGCATCGAAGTAAATGGGTAAAATGAGCCAATGTAGCAATGTTCAAAAAGATGAATGGATAGAATGAACCACATCCATCTTTCATGAGAGTAATGCTAAAATTCACCACCCTGTCCCACAGCTACTCAAAAATGATGCCACTGGTTTAAAAATAATGAAATTTTTAACACAGAAGCTTGGATTCTTTTGTATTCACACCGCAGGCATCCTTACTTACAAGTARGGGTTTATAGACTCTGCCCTAGAGTGGAATGGTCCAGCATGGTGCAGTGAGGGGGTAGGGAGGGACACAAACAAGGGCAAGAGAAAAGAAAGTTATCTTGATACCGGAATATTAATTCCTGAACCGTAATGCTCAGTATTTGGCTTTTAATTAAAAGAGAAAATTTTCTGGTGAAATGTGAGAGGTCCCTGAGCACAGCCTCTCCCCTCCGCGGGGGCCAGGGCCAGCTCCAGGACAGCACAGCGGAGGGCTGCCCCTTCCCGCTGGGAGAGCTCCCAGACCCCGCTGCAGCCAGCCCCTGCCCCTGGGACCTGCTTGATGCTGAGACCTGGCTTGATCTACAGCTCCTGCCGCACGGCAGCCGCCCTCGCTGCACCCTGACAAACGGTGTTCACATAGTAAAAAACAGCTTCGCTTACAAAAGACAAGAACGTACTGTGTAAAAATGCAATTAAGGATATAGCTCTGAAGAAAAATAGTTGTAGTACACCCGTAACTAACTATAATCTCTTAGCTGTGATAAATCATTACAGAAACTGGTGTTAAAAAACTCTGTAGTATTACCAGAATTACATATTGAACTGTCTAAAGGCTCCAAATGGTTTCCTCCATTTGGAGCACTTGCTCCTCACATACTGGCTTCCCCAGCAGCAGCTCAGGTCTGCAATGTTACAAAAATCAGTAATTTTCCACGTGTGAGCTTCTGTTCTGTTCATCCCTCCCTTGCCAGGGAGCGAGACTGTGTCAGAAAACATTGGGATCCCACAAAAATGAACGCAGGTCATGAATTATTGAAGACAAGTATTAATATCTACAGAATGAATAATAGATGTTGAGGCAACGTCTCATTATTTTTCAAACCTCTTTTGTCACTTGACTCATTGCTCTCTGCATGTGAAATTATACTCGCATAATCTACATTACAATCAACTAAATATTATTTTCACAAATCCAAATGTTAACTCRCTTTTTTTTGATACTTCAGATTAGCTCCATGGAATTCACTGTAGCAGGAGTCATCATTTTTCCTGGTGGACCAGAGATGGGTTTTGAACATCCCTAAAGTTTTAGACAGAGGAGATGTGAAAAACATTACATTTAGATAATTTACATTTGAAAGGTAAAAAGAAATGGAAGATTAGCCAGGGAGCCATGACAGTTGGTCTAAATTCTCTTTTGGTGTGCAGCAAGTGCTATTGCAGTGATAGGTACCTGAGGATAGTGAGAAGATAAAAAGAAGTTAGAAAGAGGGAGTCACAGGATGTCAGGAGGTGGTAAGGCTGAGTGATAGTACATTTGTTAATGGTGACATTAAAGCTTTTTGCTTTGTCATCTATAGATCTAGAGGCATGACTATGTGACAGCTTCCCAATGCAGTCTTTTTGGCTCTTCGTGGAGATATAATGCTCTCAGAAAAACTACCATCACTCTGGATTTAAACTTTTGGCAAGGATCCCAGGAAAGAAATTTTGGAAAGGGACTAAATTATGTAGATATTGAATCAGCAGATAAAGAAACACATTTTTAGAATGTGCTGGTACAGCAGAGCAGGGAAGAAGTTGTCACATATGAATATACATTTGTGTCAGACTTTTCTCTTCAAATGACATTATAACCTCTATTTTCATGAATGTGTACTACATTTTGTAGTGTAACTGCAGTTGCCTAGAAGCTGAAAAACAGACCATGTTCAAATTATTCCATGCACAACATCTCCTAGAATCTGTGATTGTCTCTCCTTAGAACAGCAGTCTGGTTACAGAAAGGGCTGAGATGGCGCAAAGTGTTTTTCTTGTGTGGAACTTCTCAGGTACTTCAGGTTGGCACATAACAGAGGCTGGATCCAGTTACGACAGGTGTTTCTGGAGTGTAGTTATCTGAAAACAGGAAAGAGTAGTTATGTTTCCATCAACAATAGAAATGTAAACTTTTTTTTTGAAGGAATTTTTAAAAATCAGAGTTAGCAGAGGGGTTTAATTTACTTTATTTTAAAAGTGAGGATTCTCATGAGAACTCCAGCTGAGGTTTTCCTGTTGCATGGTTGGTAGTTGAGAGTTCTCAAGAATGCAGATTTGAACAGTACTTGATACATAGGTTGTCAAAGTCAGGTTAGATGGGGCTGGGGGTTGGACTAGATGATCTTCAAAAGTGTCTTCCAACCCAAACCATTCTATGGTTCTACGATTCTGTCGTGGTTTAACACCAGCCGGCAACTAAGCACCACACGGGCACTCGCTCACTCCCCCCCGGTGGGATGGGGGAGAGAATTGGAAGGGTAAAAGTGAGAAAACTCATGGGCTGAGATAAAGACCGTTTAATAGGGAAAGCAAAAGCCACGCACGCAAGCAAAGCAAAACAAGGAATTCCTTCACTCCTTCCCATGGGCAGGCAGGTGTTCGGCCATCTCCAGGAAAGCAGGGCTCCATCACACTTAACGGGTACTTGGGAAGACAAACGCCATCGCTCCAAACGTCCCCTGCTTCCTYCTTCTTCCCCCAGCTCTATATGCTGAGCATGACGCCATATGGTATGGAATACCCCTTTGGTCAGTTGGGGTCAGCTGTCCCAGCTGTGCCCCCTCCCATCTTCTTKTGCACCTCCAGCCCACTCGCTGGTGGGGTGGGGTGAGGAGCAGAAAAGGTCTTGACTCTGTGTAAGCCCTGCTCAGCAGTAATGAAAACATCCCCGTGTTATCAACGCTGTTTCCAGCACAAATCCAAAACATAGCCCCATACTAGCTACTGTGAAGAAAATTAACTCTATCCCAGCCAAAACCAGAGCAGATGCTGTGATTCTATGATTGGACTAGGTGCCCTAAGGCTAGTCTGCCTTTTGAAGTCTAGAAATTCTTCTAAATTGTTTTCTTATACTAGGTTCAAAAAAGGCCACATGATGTGACCACCACAGATCTGTGAACAAGTCCACATTTCTGAAGTAATCAGCATGCCAAGGCTGTCCCAAAATTGTCTCAGAAGACAACGACAAGCCAATCTAAGCCTGCTCTGTTACCAAAAGGGACCATCCCATCCTTCCTCTTGATCCTGCTTCCACATAATTACCCTTAAGTTATTGCTAGTGTTATGGGGCCCACAGGGTAAATATAGTCATTTCACTACTCAGATGAAAACGAACCATTTAATTTTTGGAGGTTACATTTTTGGTCTGATGATTCACGCAGAACTGCATGAATACTAATGCTTGCTCAAAGAAGCAGGAGGGAACTCACAGCTGGAGGAGGTCAAGTTAGATAACGCCTTGAGATGATGAACCCAGTTATGAAACTGCACCCTGATATTCTCAAAAATTCCTTTATTCTGAATAGTAAAGCTTTGAAATATTATGCGTAATACATAGCGATTTCATATCCACAGAAAATTTCAACTAAATATTTTCTAAAGAACAAGAGATTTTAACACAGAGATTCAATCATTACATCTTTCACTAAAGAAGTGGTAAGACAGTCTGCCTTGTATCACCTCACATCAGAGCCAGCCATAAAACACACAGCTGCATATTCCAATTCAGGAAGCATTTCAATTTTTATGTAGCTTGATTACTGTTAAAAAATGTTATGAAAACAGGTAATCTTTGATGGACATACTGGGTGATTTTGTTTGCACAATGACTGTGTAGATTCCCTATAGGATGATGAAAATAAATAAATGCAAGGACCAATATAATTTCCTGAAGTGCTGTGAAAAAGTACAAATAATATTTCAAGTAAAATCTTTGCCTCCCAGCTTTAACTATGCTGTGGATAAAGAAAAATACAATAGTTGCTCCAGCATGCTCAAGATTTCTGTACTCTGAAAACAGCTTTGAAATATCACTTTTCTACTACCAAAGAAAATTTGTAAAGTAACTTTTCTTTGTAATTTAGTTAATGTAAGCACAAAATGCTTTCCCTCCTGTTTTTAATAACAAGCTAACTTTGGTTTTGTCTGCTGTCTTTTCTTAAGTAACTAAATTATAAAATGATAGAGTTATTAACTTGCTTTCTGTGGTGTAATAGTGAATCTAAAAAAAAAATTAAATTCAACACCATGGTGTTCTAGGCTGGTCCACTTTTCTGTTGCTCAAATGAAAGTAGATAAATTTATGTAGTCAACTTAGCCCTCAGCAATGCCACTACCCTGTTTTGGTCCCACAAAAATGAAATTACTATTTGAGTTACTGGAAGTCAATGCTCTTCAAATCTAGGCAGTTACCTCTGTAATAAACACAACTAATGTGGATTAAGTATTATGAAGAGAAGGTAGAAGTGTGTATACACCATTTGGACACTGAGATATAAAAGATGCTTTATAGTAATACTGAAATGGAAAGTGAATCGCGTAGCCAAAGTTCACTGGTTAAATTCCAGAAGAATATTCTGTATTCTGTATATGGAGCTACCATAACATATAAGAGTAGAACCACATGTAATTTAATACAATTGAAGTAACTAGAATTTTATTTATTAAAAAATTGTATAGTTTAATAAATTAATATAGATTCAAAGCATTATTATTGTATACACAAATTAATACACTTTTAGAATGTAGATTTAGTCTCTTGTAATCCTTGTCAAGTGATCAGATTGTAAAAAATAAGAAATGAGACCCAAAAAAAGAAAGGATAAGTTTTTGTTATTGAAACCAAATGAAAAGCAGACTGCAACAAATCTGTCTATAGCTTTTCTGTATTGCCACTACAACAGGTATAGCACCAACAGAAAAGATTTTTAAGAAGGTGAATTAAATAAAACCCTTTTGATGTCTTCATATGGGAACTCATTGTACTGTTTTAACAAAGGCAGACAAAGAATCCCAGCATTATGTTTAGAGTTTAGCCAGGTCCTCAAAATATCTGACCTCTGATAATTGTACTGACATTTTCCTGTTCCCGTTTTGAAAAATTCCTCTATATCTTCTGATATATTTTCCCTTTTGTTGAAATTAATGATCCAGCTCTGTAAAGATTTTCTTGTAACATGCACTAGTACAGTGGATATAGATATCCCTGAATCAAGATAAATGTTTTATAGCGTCTGTTTCTAAGCTGCAGATTCTTTTGAGAAGTGGCACTGAAATCAGATTTGCATGCTTGTTTTTTGCAGTATAAAGGCAAAGCACCTGAGAAAAGACAGCAATTCAAGAGATGCTACTGTCTCTGTGATATACAGTAAGTTACCTTGCTATACAAGGAGTTACACAAGGAGTATTTCAGTACAGATTGCTCATTTGAATTATTTGCTGCTTGGACTAATTGAATGGCTGGAATTCAAGATCAAGTGTGTTGGACTCCAATGGACAGACACTGATACATTATATTCATGTGCAGAGGAAACCAAAGCTCTGCCCCTTCACAACAAATGCAGATTCAGGTCTACATGTAAAAAGGGTAATAGAATAACCAAAGCGAAGGGAAAGAAGGGGCCAGTATACTGATAAGCACATCAGCTTTTTAGTATGGTGCTAGTGGGATTAATGCAAATTCTTGTCCTTTTTCATGGGAATTAGGGGAACAGTTTCCCTCTAAGACAATATTTTATCGAGGCTCAGAATTCCCTTGTGCTGATCCTTCACCAGCACGATTTGTGAATTCCTGTGCACCGGTAACCTCTGACCTCATGTCTGCAGGAACCACAGCTTTGCTAGGAATTGTGCACCATACCCGAAAGCAGAGCTGGCTCTATTTATCAGTTCAGTTATTTCCTCAGACTCCCCTGGCAATTCCTTCAGCTCTGCAGTTCATCTTTCCTAGTACCTTTCCCCCTTTGAATTCCATCTGGCTCGGTACTTACTGACTTGCTAGGAAAATTTTGACGTAGCTCCTCACAGAACAGAACAACTATTCAAAAATATCTCTTGATTTCCTGCTTATGGGCATATGCCTTCTTCCTACCTCAGTTTCCATTAATCTAGCAATATCTCTTGACRTATCCCTTTGCCAGTTCTCGTACCTTCTCATTTCAAAGACTGTGCATTTTTTGGCAGGTAGTCCCTGCTTTTCTTCAGAAACTGTCTAACCATCATTTGCTTTTGGGTTTGGTTTGGGGTTTTTTTGTTTGTTTTGATYTGATGATTCTAACCTAATTTCTTGTATGCAGTTTTGTTTTGTCATAGCCCTTTTGGGAGGATTCCCACCTACAGTGTGAATTTTAAGATCTGAATATGCTGCTGACGGTTCCATCTTCATCTAGCCCAGTGTCTTCAACTTGATCCTTATGCTCTGCAACTCCGTAGAAATCTATATTTAAATATGTATCTTAATGTCCTTTGACACCTTGGAGTAAACTTTACAGCCTTTTTTTTTTTTTGTACTTCTCTCTTTTCGACTAACTTGTCAGTTCCACCACAGAGGCTGTCAGGAGCTACACAAAGTACATGCATTTTGTGAATTAATATTTATAAAGACAGGCAGTGGGATGTGATTTTCATGAAAGAGGTTTCCTGCTAAATACAAAGTATTTGTGTGTTAAATTGTCCGTCAACAAAGAACTAATSCATCAAAGAATGACCTTTACTTGTTCATCTATGCCATCAGTCTTAATTCGGAAACCCAGCAATACCCTTAAACAGSATAATTATGTAGTTAACCTCAGACATAAATCTTCAGTGTAAAAATTAAGCATATGGGCTGAATGATATTTTAGCTTTCAGTTTCCATTCTATAGCATTTTGTTAGGCTAACAAGAAGAAACAGAGGAATAACTTGTAAATTCAGGGGGCGTCATCCTAAGTCCTTGCCTGAATTCAAAAATCCATGACAGAAATACCTCACGTTACTTGCTTAATTTTGCAAAAATCTGAATACTAGTTTACTGAAGGCTCATTGTCTGGTTTTGTGCTGTAGAAAGCCTGGGATTGAAGTGTCATGGCAGCATATGAGTAACCTCAGCTCCCATCTCCCAGTAGGTATTCTGGGGTTCCTGTGTCCATCTTTGGTGAAAGAAGGCTGATTATGTCCCCCTACAGAAATACACTTTCCTGAGAAAAGGGATCTAGAAGCAAATGGGCCTCCTTAAAACAGCGTAATAAATGTTGAAGGTCTGTAACATTTGATGTTTCTACCCTTCAGTAATGAGATTGTAGAGTGCCTCCTGAAATACACATCACTGCTTCTCCACATGCAGTCCACCAAGGGCATTGTGGACGAGCTAAAGCACAGGCTGTGCACCCAAGGAATCACTGCATGCACAAATGCTGTCAGCTTAAGGACTGTTACTTCCTCAGTGGCTTATTCAGGGTTATGTCAGTAAAACAGAACTTCATTAGTAGAAATCAAGGTGCTGTCCCATGCTGTCACGATTTACAACTTATATTCAGACAAGCTAGCAAGATGCAAAAMTAGCTTTAAATCATATCTGGTTTTGCATCCTTAGATCTGGTCAGGAACCAATGTGGATTTTTTGCTGTAATTACAAATTAAAATAAGTTTAAAAATTTGCCCTAAAACTAGCAGACAACTGTCCTTCCTGAAAGGTTGCTCTGACAGCCAGGGACTGGCAGAATGCAATTGGAATACATCCACGCAGAACCATGTCACAGGAGCTACTGTCCTGAGAAGATGCCCTTCCTTTCGAAGTATGTCTGGACAATCTTTCTCTACTGCCCAGTATTAGAGGCGGCATTCAGTGATTTCCATTTCCGTGTCTGTGCCTTTCCTTCTTGTCCAAAAGGATCTGTCCATCCTTTGTGATCAGATTCGGAAATCATTCCAGAGGCGGTGTTTCTAACTACAGGCATGCTATTTTCATACATGCATATTGTTGCAGCTATTTCTTTCATCTGCCTTTCCTCCTCAGTAGACTCTGAGATGTTTAGTCTTAACTTATAAATTCTTAATGAGTTAGTTACGGAGCACTGGACAAACGTTAGCTACAGAGTGACTCTAAGCTGATGCCTAGTGTAATTGCTTTTCACAGTAGAAATGCTACATTTTCTCTTTTCATCCCAGAAAGAGTGGCATCCTTCCTTCTCCAGCTAAACCAGTAAAATGAATACAATCGTAATTTCACTGATTATCATGTTCTTGTGATTATGAAAGGCTGCTATCGTGGTTTAACCCCAGCCGGCAACTAAGCCCCACACAGCCGCTCRCTCACTCCCCCCATGGTGGGATGGGGGAGAGAATCGGAAGGGTAAAAGTGAGAAAACTCATGGGTTGAGATAAAGACAGTTTAATAGGTAAAGCAAAAGCCACGCACGCAAGCAAAGCAAAACAAGGAATTCCTTCACTACTTCCCATGGGCAGGCAGGTGTGCAGCCATCSCCAGGAAAGCAGGGCTCCATCATGCGTAATGGGTACTTGGGAAGACAAACGCCATCGCTCCGAATGTCCCCCCTTCCTTCTTCTTCCCCCAGCTTTATATGCTGAGCATGACRTCACATGGTATGGAATACCCCATTGGCCAGTTGGGTCAGCTGTCCCGGCTATGCTCCCTCCCAGCTTCTTGTGCACCTGGCAGAGCCTGGGAAGCTGAAAAGTCCTTGACTAGTAGACTACTTAGCAACAACTAAAAACATCAGTGTGTTATCAACATTCTTCTCATACTAAATCCAAAACACAGCACTAGGAAGAAAATTAACTCTACCCCAGCCGAAACCAGGACAGCTGCATTCCATAGAACATCAGAAGAACATGATAATCAATGCAAAGAACTCCCAAAGTATTAGACTCATTCCCTGTTTTTCTGTAGGTAAACACAAACACATATACCATTTATCTCACTCAATGCAAGTTCCATTAGATTCTACAGGGTGTTTGGGCTCTACCTGCAAATGCAGCTGGTTATGCTTTCCTCATGTAGATCTGCTAACTCCTACTTTCAGACAGCAGATTTAATCAGTGAAAATAAGTTACTCAGGAATTAGCTTCACAGGAAAAGCTGACTCAAAAATTGATCAATTTTATTGTTTCAGAAAGTTCGTAAGTGTATCATTTTTCCCCAACAGACACCTCTCTCAGAGACATATTAACTGTAATGGAGCAGGTTAAATTATTAATATCTTTATAAGATGGGCAGGCTTATCGCAGTATGAAATCRGTAAAATAGGTGAGCTATGGAATCCGTGGAGGGTCATCTATCATAATGTACTAGGTAACCTTCACATACATGCCCAAGTGTCTTTGATTAAGGGTGTTTCTTCCATAACTTGTGATAAATGGTGGAGTATTAATATTCATAAGCTTGTTACTGAAGACAGAGAACATATTCCAAAACAGGAATTGGGCAGTAGGTAGAGAGAGAAAAGTTTAAGTTGTCAGGGGGAAAAAAAAAAAATAAAAAATTGTCCATGAGGGAGAAGAAAAGAGAGTTGTTTGTAGCAATGCCATTATAAGAGGGTTGTAAAAGCTGTGTAGGAAAAAGGTAATTTATTCTAAGACTACTAAATTAAGCAAAGGATGTAACAGGAAAATGGCTTTAGTAGTTGAAGTCTGGGGAGTTCTAGCAGCCTATAATATAAATAGGGACCCAGTCTGTTAAAAAAAGATATCTGCTACAACTATGACATTTCTTCCCTCTGATTTTGTGTAGCAAGTGTCTGGAGCATTAATTAATGCAACAACATGTTGTTTGCCAAAGATTCATACTCCTTTAAAGAGGGCCCTCTAGGCATATTTGGAAAAGTTCCACAAACTGCTTGCTGATTTCTCTTTTTATTCCAGAAACAGAGGTAACCTGACTGCTGACAATCATTGTATTTGGAAAGTAAATTGATTTAGCAAAACAAAACAGAACAGAGAGTGAGAGAGATTGAAACTGCAGGAAAACAAGGTCTTGGGACCTGAAATGATGCTAAAAAAATGTCTGCAAGACTTTTACATTACTTTGCTCAAACATCCATATGCTGCTTTGTACATTTTATAGAAAACAGTTAGGCAATAAACATTGATACGAACACCCATATTTTCATGAGATTTAAATTTCAGAAGCAGACAGAAGAATTAACGACTTACTGTTTTCCATTCTCATGTTTATAACTTAAAAGGTTTCAGTTACCCAGTTAGACATCASAAAGAATAACATGGGATATAGGTGATCAGTTACTCATCAAAACCAAGGAACAAATATCCCTCAGGATATGAACTTCTTGTCTATGCAGTTCAGCTTTTGCGTTTGGGAAAATGAATACATTTTCAAAATTTTGAACTGTTTTTTTCAATGATTAAATAAAAAAAAAATTCAATTCAGCAAGAATCTTGCAAGATCAAGCCAATATGAACATTTTATTGTGCAATAAAATTTATTCTTTAGCAGACCTTGCAGATAATATGTAAAGCCCCACCAAACCATATACAGGAGAGATTTACTAGCTAGTAGCTGTAAAGCCTTCAGCTACACCCCTTCAGTTTGGCTCACATCCTGCTCTGTTTAGTCAACAAGGTAGTAGAGATAACCCGATTAAGGCAGAAGCTGTTTGCACCCTCATGTTAAATGCTTTGATATCATTCCAAGCAGCTGTGGTAAGCTGAAATAATTAATTGAGGTCATCTCAGTTGTTTACTCTCTAAAAATCAGATTCTGTTCTTTTCTTCATTAGAATACATAATTTTTTCTTTATGGGCAGAACGTCTGTATTATCTTTTTAGCTCTTAGCCTCCTCTTCAGTCCCTGTGCAAGCAGGACAATTCTGGAAAATGAAGGTTGGTGGTAGTTAGCATTTTGAATCACTGCTGCTCTCCCAGCTGTGCAAAATATATTATTGCTATTCCACCAGCTACATTTGGCTTTACAGTTCTCTTCTCCTGTGGCTTCCAGAAATCTGAGGTGAGATTTCACATTAAATTCATCCCAAGATCAGAGGGGACCTGTTTTGCTAAAGCCTCCTGCAGAGCCTAATGGCACCAATGGAAAGATTTATTTTGATTTTGACAGGTGCTGTATTACATCTCCTACCTATCCATAGAGACATCTCATCTTCCTCTTCTGGCAGATGGTGGCTCAAGAAACAGCTTCAACATTACTACTCTTGAAATATCAGGGAAACCTATTTCCGCACAAGTTCCAAAATTTGGGAGTTATTCCTCCAAAATAAATGCTTGACTGACTCTTTCTGTTACCATACCAGAAAGATCCAGTATTCTGGGTCTTATTCAAGGCATTAAATTTCTCTTTGCTTGTCGTTATAATGGCTTTCTTTTTTATTTTCTGTTCATTATGTATTTATTGTTTAGAAGATAACACTTTAATCTTTCCTTTCCCTCATTTCTAACAGTTCAGTCATGCTTACCCAGTACAAACTTGATTTAATTTCTTAGCAAGGACCACAAGGAAATTGAGGAGATGCCCTTCATTAGTCTCTCTTGTAGTTATGTTTCTAACTCTGCTTTCTAAAATAGCTCTTAGATGCCTTCAGTTCTGGGGCTGTTTTGAATCTGATCAGTGTCTCATTATCTGACATTTTTTGAAAACTGCTGAAACAGATAAACTAGCCTAACTTGGAGGCTGCTGCAGTGTGTGTCCAGTAGGAAATACAGTTGAGTAGGAAAAGGTGTGAGGAAATGCATTCAGTGGTGTATCAGTCCCAGGTTGGATTTGGTTTCTTTGAACTTTGTGATATTACTGCTAGAGGATAATAATCCATACAGATTCAACCAGTTATAATAACAATTCTTAACTCCATTGCATCCATCATAAGGACAGTATATACTTGATTACATAGGCAGAGTCTATGTATAAGTTTTCTAATATCTGGAACAGCTAATATGCCCCTTTAGCTGACTGTCTATTTTTGTGGTATATGATCTAGTCTGAGGGAGACTGCGGTATTTTTCTTAAGTTGGCACAAATTTCCAGTCTATGGAACTATCAGTTCTTTCTTTATCTTTCTTTTCTGTGTCTTCCCTTTGAACATAACACCTTGGAAAAGGGGTCTGTTCCCCCTTGATGAGCAAATCCAACTTAGGAGAGTGCATCAGGGCAGAAATTCCTGAAAACTATATGACTGCATAGGGAGAGAACAAGCATTAGCTGTAAACCCCTTTTACTTTAAGAAAAAGTTCATTGCTGCCCAGAGAAACTCAAACTATAGAAAACGAATAAGAAAATAACCCTCAACAGAAAGCAAATCTGACCTCTTGAACTTCTTTCTCCTGGACTGATGGAGAGTCCTCTTGGTCAATGCCATGAAGGTCCTCAGGAATGYGTAAGATTGGCATCCCTCAAGTCTCTATTTGGCCATGGTACAGATTGCATCACTGTAAATTTTTCTATTCTCAAATGAATGGTCTTTGCTCTCTAGACCTATACAATCTGGTGTAACTCTAAAAATGAGGGAGAAGGCAGGGGGTGGTCAGCCCCCACATTTCTCTTGAAGCAGCCATCAAAATTGCCATTTATTTGTCTCCCTTTGTGATACTTTCTGTAATGGCAAATCTCCTACCATCAGAAACTGGACTGAGAACATTATTRCATTTTGCCTTGAGGTTAATTCATCAGATTAATAGCACCTACAAAAAAGATAGTAGCTCCTTAACCTACTAACTCCAGGCTTACTACAAAATCCAGCTCCACAAGCAAACCTGAGTGTTAATGACTAGTAATATGTAAGAATGCACGGTACGGCAGTGAGGTAGCATCTTCTAGGATTTGCARCCGCTTCAGCAATAAGTGGGTAGTATAGTTTGGCTCATGTTTTCTCCTCTGCCTCATCTGATCCAAACTCTCTGACATCAGGAAATTGTGGGTTAGAGAGCAGAGCGACTTAGGTATATCCTAGTCTTTTCTGCTGGAGCTATTCCATAGCATATCTGATTGAATATTCCCTGCATCTCTGAGATGCATCTCAGACTCAAATCTCTGCCATGCCCTGGGAGCAATCCAACCTCTAGGCTGTAAACTCAATTGTGGATATCTTTATTTCATTCCAAACCAGCAAGTACTTAATTAATTTTACTTAATTTTACAAAACCTTACAGCTATGGCAGATTAAGCCCTCTGCAAAGATTACCTATAGCCTTTCGAGAGCACTTTCCTGGGAGGTAAGGAATGTGGTTTAGACCTTATTTTCACAWGTGTTAGAGGAAGACCTTCTCTCATACCTCAAAGAGGTGTTTTAACAAATATGCCACATGAGCAAAGGCAAAGAGTCCAATGCCCCTTTACGCTACTGAATAAGTAAATTACACAGAAAAAAAAAATACTTAATTGTTCACAATCATGAATGCTAAGAGAGAGAGAGACTAAAAGCAATGATGTTCCCTTACTTACAGTCTATACCAGCTAGCTATCGGCAGCTGCCCATTCAAATTGCTGGCTTTTACCTTTCCCTTATGCACTTCCAACCATTGTTCAATTACCCTTCTTTCTCAGATGCTGCACACATCTGGAAGAGGAATGCTAGAAAATTACTGGAATTTGCATCCTACAGATGCTCACATCAACCCTACAAATCACCCTAACTCAGGCATCAATCTTCAGCTCTTCTTTGACACATCTGAGCATGTCATCTCTCCCTTTACCTCAGATTTCTCCATCCTCAAGCAGGATCTTACTGCCTTTCCTAAGAAGTGCAACAGGTCCCAGTGCTACATTCTCCTGTCTCCTACCCTATCATTCTCCATCCTCGCCGCCATGTACCTCTTCTCCAATTATACCCCTTCCCACCTTTTCAACCAAGTATCGGTGACAACCTTCTACCCATTACAATCACACATAGTGAGAGACACGATCAGCCCATGTGCTCTAACTGGTAATTTAGCTGCATATACTGTCTACTCATTTGTCTCTATGAGTGAATGTGAGCCTCAGTGAATCAAGCATGTATTTCAAAATGCTTTTTTTACTCCACCAGGCAAATGAATGAGACAACCCAGCCCAATTATACCCAAAAAGATGCTACCATGTTGCTCCTAACAAAAAAGAAGTACTCTTTAATCTCAAAAGAGGTATCTATGATTAATTCCTCCCCTTCCCCATCTTTTCCTCTTCTTCCACTGGAGGCCTATTAAGTCCTTTAGCCAAGTCTCAAGCTTCTGTGCTGATTCCCATCACCTGGGCCTCTTTGTTTCACCATCTGCTTTTCCGCATCCTTAAGGGACTCGGGCATCCTGTTGAAATGCTGTTCTAGCTGTTGCCTTCAGACTGGTTGGAAGTCTTCAGGAAGAATTTTCCTGTCTGTCTGGTTACCAATAGAAGCCTCCTTAATTTCCTGCTAATTAATCCATCCAGCACAAAGTGAAACTTCATGCCACACCAGGTCATAAATATCTTTTGAAATTTGAAAATGATTGTGAAAGGGAATTTTCACAGCATGCTCTCCTGAGTACGCGCTGACATTTCAAAATCCAGTGGGGAATACAGGTACCCAAAACCTGCAAAAAGTTCCAGTTCCGTGACTAGAGACAAATTTGGATGTCTTCCCCGCTCTGAAAATTCTGAGAAGTACAGTTTAATCTGAGTGTGATTTGTGTCTCTCTCGAGTCGCCTCAGCCTTTTCAGCTTTTATTTAGCAATGCACAGTTTACACCCATTTACAGACACCTCTGGCTTTGGATCAGCAAGACCCTGTTAAGAGGTGATTGAATTTATATTCATCATGGGAAGCAATTAAGTAAAAGCAAAGCATGATTAAGGACAAGGAGCAAAATACTAGGATGGAAGCAACAGAAACAGAAATAATGTGAATACCCTGTTCAGTCCCTCGAGTTCTCTTGCCTGCAGCTATACCTCATCTCTTTTTTTCCAAGGGACTGTACGTACTCTCCTGTTCTTGGCAAAATCTATACTCACGATTTTATCCTGATGTTCATATATTAGAATTGAATGCCAAGAGCACTGCAGTGTAATAATATGATATTGCTTTTAATCCCAAATGAATTAATTACAAATACATAGAACAAAATACCAATCAATTATAAATGTTAGAAAACATAAAATAACATGATTTTGTTTTTCCTTTTCTGTGAGTTAGTCATCTGACTTCATTTTTCATCTTGCACAGTATGGTTTTTCTATGTCTGTCTGCTTCTAGTGTTAGTGTATTGCTATTTTCACAGCCAGGAAAATCGCAAGACTCATTACTCTCTCGTTTTTTTGCTTGCTTATTAATTTAGTCTAAATTAAGCAAAAGGAATTCTCCTGGAGCATCAGTTCAACATTAGGAGCTAAGCTGATCAAAAAGTAGAGGTTTCCATCTTTAGGAAAAATTCTGTTACCAGAATAAAACTTTTATTAATAATAACATTTTTTCCAGAATCCAAACCAACAATTTGAATTAGAAACGTCCAAAAACCTACAGCTTCTCAGTGAATCTGACATTTGAGAGCATTATTTTAATTGGGTATGTGCAATGGATTTCCAGGGATTTCTACAAAACATTCCCACTGCAGACTGGCTTAAAACTGTGCCCTGAGGCATTTTATGAGGAATCTTTTGGACCCTGTTTTGAATTCAGGAAGAGTTCATTAGACCCAAAATGTTTTGATTAAATTTCTGAAAAGATTTTATTTAGGTAGAAATATCTATTAACAGCTCAAAAAAGAAATGCCATTACTGGAAGTGGTTGACATACGTATATAGCTTCTTTAAGAATTATATTGTCAACTTCACCTGTGTTTTCTAATAAATCAGAGATGTTTTATCATAATCATTGAAAAATGCAATTGAAAGGGTTGAAATGTACTTGCAGATGAAGCAGGAAGAAAGATTTGCAATTCCTTACTAGCAAAACCAGAGCCTTTTTATGTCAAAACTAAAATTTTCCTTAATATGGAAACGTTAATTAAACCAGTTTTCAGTAAAAATATTTCATGCACTGAAAATCATGGGGATTTTTTAGTTTAAAAAAAAAAAAACTAACACYGAAAAACCAGTCCAGGGACAATTTTGAAAACTTGGTAATAAAGTCAATTAAATATTGATTAAATATTGCAAAAGATTTAATAGAAACCAAAATAGAACTGTCTCAAATAGAGACAACTTCAGAATTCTTGTCAGATTTATCTTACCTTTGTTTGTTGTTTCTCTAGCTCCAGCAGCCTATAAACAAAGTTAAATAATTCAACACAATTGATTTTACACACTTTTTCCCACAAAAGCAGGTCAAGATCTAAGTGAAATCCAAGCATGGATGTGGCGTAAACACCCTTGTTCAGGGAAGGATTTACCTAATATCAGGGAATCAAAGGCCATTCCCTGTTACCACTGCCTGGGGCCACACATGCAGTGGATCACAAGATAAAACCGAGTTACACCAAACTCTTGCCTGGAGACCTAACTTACTTCTGCATTGCAACTGGATCAGGCCTTGCTGTAGTACTTGCTCAGATGGCTCATTCATAAAGTATTACACTTCTATGGCTAGAAAACACCTAATAATAAAACCAAACAAATTCCAGATGTCCTCATCTGGCATCTTTTGTGGTCTAGCCAGTACATGTGGAAAGAGAGAGATTGTACCATCTCCCATCTGCCAAAGCCAGAGTGCTAGGACTAGTCCCCAGTTTGCTATGTACAGTAACGTCACTGTCTACATAGCGCAGCAAGAGTTTAAATGAAATAAGTTTTCAGGCAAGTTCTTTCAGTCTGATTATAGGTAGTGCTGCAGGCATCAGGGCTGCTGCTGCAGGACCTGAGCCTGTCAGGTGTCACACAGGAATATAAGATACTGAGATGCCCTCAGACAGGGCTGTCAACTGGAAGGAAGAGGTCCACAAAGACTACCTGAAGTTGTGATATGACTGCCCATGGTTAGTTCTGAACAAAAGGGCTAAGATTTTACATCAGCTGGGCATCGCAAAGTTATTCTAGATACTAGAACTAAATAGAACTGTTTCTGACTTTCTTCTTCCTCCAACAAGCAGGCACGGGTCTAGCAAGAATATAAACTCTGATTGCTTCTTCCTATACAAACCTGTCCAAAAATATATTACTGCAATGGGGTGGGGTCCTGAAATGAGGGTTTATTTGCCAATAAATAGTACATTCAGATCAATGCAAGTCTGCACTGGGGTCTCTTGAATCTGCAAATAAATCCCCGGCTTGAGGGTCTGAGCAGGGGAGAACCCTGCAGCCGGAGATGTCGGAAGTCACCAAGACTTCCATCTGACTTCCACACTCTGGGTASTCCTCTCTTTGGAAAATCATTAGGATCCTGAGTATCCTCATTGTTGTTACCCGTGACACAGAACTTCCAAACAACAGTTAAAAATGTGCCACTGGATTTTATTTTTGGTTGCTTTTGTCACATGCACAGATGTTATAATTTTTAAAACTATGGGTTTCAAAACATTGTTAGTAAAACTCAGTTGCCATTATTATAAATAGAAAAGAGATTCAGAATTACATAGGCAACATGACTCAAGTAATTTTGGAAAGGCACAGACCTGAAATTTGTTCATACACTGTTTTGAGAGAGCAATGAAAAATGACAGAACAGCTTCAAGGTGTACACCATACTCACTAGTTTTTCACCTACTGCAGTCATTTGGAGTTTAAAAGAATTTTGAAATTGAGAAAATTAAAAACTCTTCCATCTGCATATGAAAGGCTGATGGGAAATTACATTCTTCTAAATACSTGAAATAGTTTTCATTTGGTATCAGAAGGCACTACACTATATTAAGAAGTTGTCCCTCCCTTCGTAACCACTACGAACAGAGGACTTCTCCCCAGGTTTGAGTGGACAAGAGGAAGGTCAATATAGATGCATTATGTGTGGAGGAAAGGAGTATAAGATCTGGTTGCGGCAAATGTCAGGACGAGGTGCTGGAGGTGCTTCTGTCACACTGCTACCCTGAATAATGAAACACATTCATCAGCACTCCTTGCTTTGGGGAACACGAGGGAAGAATGTGCTGATGTTTTGAGAACAGCTAGCATTCTCTTTAATATTTTATATATTTATAAAACAAGTACTTAATCTATTTTGTAAATGTGCTGTGGAAGGACTCAGGTAATGAGTGTCGTGCGTTGCTTGGAATGGGTTGACTCGGTAAGATTTAGTAAATTGTAGATTAAGGCTCTAGAATTCCCTCAACATAAAAGCACTGACACCTCTGTAATTTGTGTCCTAACAGTGAGAAAATGGAACAGTAGCCTTTAAACTCTCACTCACAGCCACCCTTTYCCCCTGTTTCTCAGAAGATCATCTCTAAATATTTCAGGGGTTAGTCACATTCTATAAACTTTGATTATGTTTTCAGCTAGTAATACGTTCTTGAATATTTGCTGTGCTTGAATGCAACTTAAAGTCAGAGGTACTAAATGTTTTGAAGAGGAGAGGCATCTTCAAAACAAAGATCTAACAACGCTCGTTTGAGAAAACAGGGCAGGACTCTGTGCTCCCCCTGGTCAGGGAATCAGAACTGAATGAATGCGGATGCCTCTCTAAATAAAACTGAATTTCCTGGAACAAAGCTATGGACAGAGCCCCTGAATACTTCTTGGTGTCTGGAAAAAAGTTTGCCTGAATATGATTTAGCGGATGGAGGAAGAGAAAAGACTCCATGCAAAAACAGTTGATTAAAAGACATTCATAACATGATCAGGAACTGAATTCATGAAATATTGCCTGAGGCGTGTTTCAGTGAGCTGTTAATATTATTTTAAACAGAAGCATCAAGAAGAGAGCGTGCAGAAAATTATAATATATGTATATTATGTATAATATAACATTCATTAGCATACAGAAAATTAAAATAAGATAGCATCTAATTAATCTGTTTAACCTCTAAATTACTAATTAATGTCATTAATATCGTCAACATTTGCTGATAGATAACAGAAATTAACTGCAGTTATTTCCCCATCTATGTTTAGGAACAGCTGTGAAGTCACTGGAAACATAGAAATTTTTAAAGATCGACTTTTCCCTGTGTTTGTAAATGGATATTTCTAAGATGTCTTCACGAAGAAGAAGCCAAGAGCAGCAGTTGCCTGGAAGTATAGGAAATGAGCCTAGCTGAATGGCAGCACAGGTGAGGCAAGTTCAGTCTTCATATGGATTTATTACCTTGTTATTTGGGAGGTCTGAAGCCAAAGATATGGCTTAGAGCTTATAAAAGCAAATTGGTTTTCATACTTTCCTTCTTCTATACATTYATCAGGGATTCTGTCTATACTTTGGTTGTGCTACATTTCCAAATGATTGAAGCCCGTGATCTTTCAGTATAGTCCAGTCAGAAGAGAGACATGAGTTAGGATTTAACAGCCCTAATCGTTATGTAGACTAGAYTCATTCCTGCTGCTGTTTGGTAGTGATTATCAAAAAATATGTCAGAACTCCATTAAAAATATTGTTTGGTTAGGAATTTAAAAATTAGCCATAAAATGCAGTGCGTATTGAAACAGTATATCACAACTCAGCTTAATGAGGTTCCATAAATAAGTATGTACCATGTAAAGACGGCTTCCCAATGACTACCTTTTTCAATAGCAGCTCTGGCCATCTTGAGAATATCTTTGAAGAGGAACTGTTGAATCTAAGGATGATTTGAAAACTAGATACAGTATCAAACTTTAATGTATTTTTACACACCAACCATTTCACAAACCTCATTCCAGTTTTCCATTCACTGAGTCATTATAGGAAAAGGATCACCTTAGGCAAGAGACTTCAAACTAAACCATTTTCACAATTTTTCAAYATTTTTATCCTCTTCAAAAACGCTGATTTGGCAAAACAGAGGGGAGATGAAAAATTTCACAATTCAAAATACTTTGTGATTATTCCTGTCTTATAATTGTCCCTAAAACTGCTTGGTGTTCATTGTATGCCTTCAGAAAGCCCTTGTTAAAGTTTGGATACTTTTTTATTCTGGGGAGTAAAGAAAGAAGTGAATTCTGCTATATGAAATCCAAAACTAACGCCAAAAATTGCCCTTGTTTACTATGATTTAAATACATATAGTCATTTCATTATCCCCAGTGGTGTCAGTAATGTCCTACTTTGCTCTGGATGGAATTAATTCCCACACAGCCTGGGAAGTGATTTGGGATCTCTGAATACACTATGCCAGATGCAAAAGCAAAAGGCGGATTGTTGTTGTGTCCCCTAAGAATCAGAGGCTAGGGAAATATTCATGTTCCATCAAAATGTTACTGCAAGATCAAGCTCTTGATATATCAACCCTTTCAATACAAACAAAACCTCACGCAAATAATATTATCACTGACTTCAGTGGAATTGTTAGTTGCCTGAATTAATCTATGAGTTTATATGGTTTTTTGGAGCAAAGTCTTAGGGATTTTTACATCATTCTTTCTCTGTATGAAGAAAACCTGGATTACCTAATGTACCCATGTTCTATTCCAAATACAGCCATTAAGACATTTAAATTAAACATGATCAGTCAGCTCTGATTTAAACCTCAACATTTGTAGAGTTTTAATTATAGTACCGTATGCGAAACTCATATACAAGTTTTGTTAAAGATTCAGTGTTCATTGGCTGCAAGTGTCAAAATCTATGTAATGTATTTTTCTCCTCGTGTAAATACTCCAGGAAGTTAAAACAGTAACTTTGATTAAACAAATAAAATTGTCTCATTATTGATCTCTCACGTAATTAAAACAAAGTGGAACCTCTCTCATATGAGCAAATCCGTTCTGCTTTCTCCAGCAAGGGAATATTTTGTGCATCTCTAAAATTGTATCAGTTCCAAAGATGAAACTCAGGCAGCTATAGCAAGGCCTAAAAAATCAAAGAGGAAAAATATTTCTCGGAAAACTCCATCTGTTATCAGTCTAGAAGAGGACTTGTAATTTGTGAAAAGCACCAGAGTGCTGTCTGAAAGGATGCTGCTTATGCTCATCTGCTACATGTTTCCAAACACTTACTATAAGCATTTCACTTTCATCTGGGAAGCAATTACTAATGCATTGTGGTCTGCTGTTTAACAGCAGTGATGCAGCAAGCTATCGACAGAGAAAAATGGAGACTAATCTGTTAAGTCATTTGCTGTCCAGCAGCTATGGTAAGGAAAATCAAATATACAAGACAAAGTAACTAAGATCTATTATTTCTAATGGGAAATTTAAAAAAAAAAAAACACCAAAACACCACACAAATAATAAAAAAACAAACAAACAAAAAAAACCACACACAGAAAAACCCCAGAAATAATAAGATAGGTTTTGAGTGAATATCAATAGTATTTAAAGATACAAAAAAAGCTCATTAATGTGGGAATGCAGCTGTGTGATGCCAACCAAGAGCTTCCCAAGACAGGTATCAAAAGGAGAACAAATACTTTAAGGCAGTGGACTGAGATGGGCCATCGAGTTGGCAATGTCTGGAGATGAGTCTCTTACAGAAGCACATACACGGCAATTGTTTTCTGTCTTCCAGTCTTTATTCAAGAGTTGGAATGAACTGATTTGAAAGGAATTTATTAAAACCTGTAGGAAAATACTAAGATGTAGACAAGGGGAAACAAGCAGAACAAGGGCAGCTTTTTTAAAACTTTTCTTTGTGTGCAATGAACCTGTGGCTAAACTATCTTGTTTACAAGAATATTTTTTCAAGTCACCTTAATCAGCAACTTCCACAGCTTCCTAAAGGCAGGAATGCCTCAATGCTCATAAATACTCATAAATGCCTGATATAATTGGGTTCATTGGTTTGACAGAGGAGAGAAGAAACGTCTCCCAGCTACCCAGACATGTGTCCCAGCTATCCAATCTAAGTCTTTATGGTGACCCAACTGCAGCCAGAGAGGGGGTTATTACAATAAGGCTTTTTAACAAAGAGAAGCATTTAACAGTCTCTAAAGCTATAACCAGACCTAAAACCACTGTGCCATATCCCTTCCCTCAGGTATATCAGTTCTACATGAGTAAGGTTTCATTAACTTCACCGGCCCTGATTTAAGTGGAACAAGGGTTTCTTGGCATTTGAATATAAGATGGACTGCACTGAAAAGATTTCTCTAGGCAGCTCTTAAATACTGCACCACAACTATAAAAATTTGAAAATTCTAGTACCCTCCTGCCCACGAACAAGTAGCGATTTAAACTTGCCAGCACGATCTGCTGTATCTCTGCTCCTGCTGTACCCTTGTATCTATACCAGCCATTCTGGTGCCAAAGTGCAGACTGAGTGGAGACAATAAAAACATTGTGTAACAGTAAGATATTTCATATTTACTGCTTTCACATTGGTATAATTTCATTGCCATTAATGTAATTACCTCTGATTTACCATGGTAAAAGGATACAGAATTGCATGTGACAGATAGATAGGAAGTCTCCAAGTTATGACACAACCCTTTCAAATTAAGCAAAAGGCAGCTGAAGTCTTTCCCTACTCATTTTAGACTGTACACTTTAATGGCACCTTATAAATATTTATGAAGTTCATTAACAGACATATAATATTTGAGCTTTAATTGTTTAAGGACATTAAAACTTCATTTTAATAAAGGTAATATAATTTCTGAATTCTTAGCGTACCAGCTGCAGACGTTGCATTTTTAAAACTTAATGGCAATGATGGGTTTTCCATCATGGGGTCAGAGGGGTTAGCAAATGTAATTTTGCAGACCCATCTAAAATATCATTAATTCTGTCCCTTGCATATAAAACGAGCTGAGTTATCAGAGTCACAGTTTGTTTAACATATGGCAAATCCTTTAGACTCTCATCTTCTATTCCTCAAATAAACTTCTCAAGTTGACAAAACCAATTAAACTAGAACAACACGAAGTCATATTGGGAGACTATACTGAAAATCACAATGAGGTTAATATTACATCATACTAATGGTTTCATTAAACACTACTCAACACTGATGTGTTTTATTGTACGTATTAGGGAACTTATTCCGCCAGATTCCAAACCAAAAGCTGTTTTGCCCTCTTTTTTCATTTTATATTTACAGAACTCTACTGCCCAATTTACCTGCAGGTACCGCTCTTGAAAGTCAGTGGATTCTCTTCAATCCTTCATGGGAGAATAGGTCTATAGGTGGAAGAACTTTTGACAGGTTTGCTCTGTTTCATTTCTGCCAGCAGTTAGAGATACACGTTCTCTGACTAGTTCAGCAAGCTTTTATTGCACCTGGTTTAAAGAGTTTTAGAGGGGCTGTTACTTCAAAGTGTTGTTTCCAAAATAGTAAAACAAAATATAGTTCTTTCTCCCTTTTTTTGTTGCTGTTTTGCAGTGCAGAGAGGAACAAAATTTAGCAAACTCTTATTTTGGTTAACAGTTTCAGTGAAGAAACCCTCCCAAAGGGATTCTCTTGCCCCTAAAAGAGATCAACAGACATGTTTATCACACAATATTCCAGCTGTGTCCCACAGTTTTGCAGCGTGCTGCAGCAGGTGGTAGCATACCCCTGCTAGGATAGCCAAATTTTAAAAATCAGTTTGCGTTGTTATTGGAGAGCAGAACCTGTGCTTCTTTCTAAGGTAGATCCTTCAGTGTCCTTAGTGGCATTTTTCCTGGATAAATTCTTATTGAAATAAACTATATCCTTTTAGAACATTTTAAGACCTGTGGGTCTTAAAAAACCCCATGAAAATCTAAACATTTAAACCTGCGATCAGAGAGATGGCTGTAATTGAATAACATCTATGACGGAAATAGAGCTGGTGGTGAGATTATGAATTCTGAAGGATGGCTATATATTAACATACTAATGTTAGTTAGTACATTACTAATTAAGTAACATACAGCCATTAAAATAATTTTAGTAAACAAAACAGTGTCAGACTAGGTGGAGGAGGTGGAGAAAACTCAAGAGCAGCCAGYATAATGAAAATTCAGGCAAAGACCAGCTCTGTGGAGAAGGTTTCAATGGAATGAAATGCACTGAGAGGAAGTTATGTAGTAGTTATTATTACTTTCAAGATCATAGAAATATTGATTAGAAAGGATCCCTGGAGATCATCTACTCCAAACTTCCACTAGATATGGGACCGTTGCAAAGAACAGATGATGTCAACCATGGCTTTGTCAACCCATGTCTTAAAAACCTCCATGGATGGGAGATTCCACAACCTTTCTAGGAAATTTTGTTGTGGTACCACACTACCTTACTAGTGAAAAGGTTTTTCCGAACATGTCCATTCTGAACCTCCCAATCTGCAACTTGTTGCCATTGCCCTGTGCCGCACCATCCGCCACACAAAGAGTTTCGCCCCGTTGCCTTTGGCACTCCCTGTCAAAGAGTTGAAGGTTGCTCTTAGGTTACGAAGTCTCCTCTTCAGGTTAAACACTTGCTCTAGGCCCCTGACCATCCTTTAGCCCTCAATTGTACCCTTCCTGGCTTCTTGAAATCCTTCTTTAACTGGCCACAGTATTTCACATGTAGCTTCACCAGTGTCAGGTGGTGAGGGATAACAACTTCTGTCAGTCGTCTTGCCATGCTCCTCCTAGCATAGGCACACCTGCAGTTTGTGATATTTACAGTGAGAGCACACTGTTGGATCATGCTGAGCTTGATGGCCACCATAAACCCCATGTCTTTTTCAGCAGGGCTGTTCCCATCCTATACTGATGCACGGGCTTACTCCACCCCACATGCAAAACACTTTGGTTGAATTTCACAAGGTTCTCATTGTCCCAGTCCTCAAGACCCCTCTGAATTGAAGCTCAACCATTTGGCATGTCAATTATTCCTCCTCCTTTAGTATCATCCACAAATTTATAGAGGGTACACTATGTTTTTCTAACTATGACTTTCTAAATGTCCTGCAATAGATGGTTTTGCCTTGCATATTATTTATCCTTGTCACTGTTATAGAGGGAATTGTCTTGCAGTCAGAATCCAAGTCACATCTGCCAGGATGATCAAAGCTGAGTCAAGATTCCCTCTCAGCACCCAGCCTGTAGGCATAATAAATGTTAAGTCCAAGAAGTGACAGCACTGAGTGACAGTTTTAGAATATGTTGTTAAGATTTTTTGGTATGAATGGTACATATTGCAAAATTAAAAGTGGAGCTAAAAGATTCAGGGAATTCTTTCAGTTTCTTCATATAATTAATTTAAAATGTAATAAAACCTAAAAAAACTAAGATCTCTGTTTCAGTGTCTTCTAGATGAAATAATTTTATTTTCAGTTTAAAGCTAGGTTTTAGTTTAGAAACTGATGAAATGAAGAGTCAAAAGGTAGAAGTGTCTGTTTAGTTGAAAATCTATTTCTTGCTTTTTTAAAGGAAAACTATTATCCCCAAACTGGTGAATCCACTATTGATACCAACGCAGTCATGACCCAAAACTGAAAGCCTATCAAGGTACACTTCAAGGTTGCAGGAGATGTCCAAGACTCAGAAAAGTCTTTTATAACCACGGTAGTATCCTCTACCATCTCTCATTTCATCACTCTTTCTCTGAGTGTGATTTTTGTATGTCTGAATATGACTGAATACAAGTCAACAGTGTAATGGCAAATTATTTCTCTAAATTGTAACAACCTTTCTCAAATTCATAGTAGATTTCTGGTATGATTTTACTGATCCTGTACAGATTTGTGTATTTGTGTCTATTTCACACGCTGCTTCCACAAGGATTTCAGGGCAACTAATCCTTGGGAAGGCATGGGGACAAGAATCCTCAAGGAGAAATCCAGGTGCAAAAGACAAAAGCAGTGATTGACCTGTAGGCATTGGAGCTGAGCCCTGTGCCAGTGCCCCACACTTCACAGATTCCCCGGTTTTGTTTCTCCATACAGCCTGTAATCGGTGGGCCACAAAACTGCCTGTTCTGAAACTAGGTAAATCTCATCCTACTTCTAGATGGCATTATAGCAGCCTTGCTTTCGATACTGAAGGGCCAGTCTAATTCAGAGTGAGGTTTGGATGACAGATAAGAAATAAAACAAGACAGATACACTCCTGAAAAGTAACAACCATTATTGCTTTAATGGAGCAATTCCAAAAAAAAGAGTATTCTGTGGTTACTATAAAGGAGCAATTCCAATAAATGTTTTCAGTGGTTGTATTTAATTGAACTCCTAGGATTTGTCTGCATTTGGAAGTTTACCAAAATAGCTAGTCAAGAATAATTACCATGCTAGGCTCTCTAATTCAGCTTTAAAGTGTCTTTTTCCTGTTTAGTATAACCTATGCTGGAACTATGCCTGAAAAGCTGTTTTGGAAGAATACTGAGAGTAGATAAATCCTTATAATTATGAAAGAGCCACGTAATGTAATACACAAGGACCAGGCAATGAACATCCAGCCCAGAAAAGATCTCAAATTTGTATTTACCTCTATCAAAATAAAGAGTCAAATATGACTAAATTATGCACAATGAATTGTGAGTGAAAAGAAAAACTGCGAAGTGGCATCTCACACACCTCAGGTCTCTCAAGAAGTTCTTAAAACCTATGAGCTTTGATTTAACTACTTTTATAAGTAGTTACAATGATACGGATTTCATTTTATCTGCAATTCCTTTCATTCAGTTTGGCTACTAAAGTTCATTTCTTGGCACGTGTTAATTCAAATACCTTAAAAGATTACTATGTTTTGTACTGAGAATATATCCGTGTGGCATTTATAGACCATTCTTACACAACTAAGGCAGTGCTATATTCGTGAAAAAAAAATAGTTAATGTAGAACCCATCTCTCAATGTCTCCTGAAGACAGAATAACAGAGGTCATTGCTGACATATTCAGGTGGAAGCCTTAGCGTAGAGGGACCTATATTTACCTACAGAGACTAAGATCTTTAGTCTCTTGTTTGGGATTCACAGGTGTCACAAGTCAAACCGGGCACGGAAAAACACAGTCAAGGCAGATTAAGAAAAAAGTCAGAGAGACTCAGGTCCATGAAGAACTTGGAAGAGAAGTATAGGTCTTGCATGTTTATTTCTACTATTGGATCAGCAAAGGAATAAGAATATCGGCTGCACAAGAGAGACAGGAGAAGAATGTGCAGGACTCCTTAGAGAATGATGCTTAATAKCCAAAGAATGCTTAACGCTGACAAAGCAGCTGAGGGGAATGGGTTTATGGCATTTTAGTCTTGATTTTGTCTTGATTTCTTGTAAAGATGTTCAGAAACCTTAGCAAACTAACATTGAGAAGTGACAATAATTTCCCAGTTGAAACAAGGTATAAATATGGTGCCTAATGGCTGAAGCTCTAAGAGAGACCATGCACAAACTCTAGGACAGTCTTGCATATCAAGAAGAGATCCCATTATAGCTGGCATAGCAGTAAAAGTCTAAAGAAAAGAGGGTGAACCTAGAGGACCCAGGGAAACTGCAAAATAATTCGGTAGCTCTTTGGACATAAGTCTCTACATAAGTCTGTATCACTCATATGGATCTTCTGTTCATGCTTGAGAACACCAAGGGGAGTTCACCCTCTCTCTTGTCCTTGAGACTTCCAGGGGTGCTTCGATGGTTGTTCTGGCTGGAGACTGTGGCTATGTGAGAAGCAGCATGGAGAAGGCAACAGCAGAACRGGACAGCCAAAACACTTGAGAACAGTCCTACGGATCAGCACCCAGATGTTACTTTAGGAAAGAATAAGGAATGGTATCATTCTGTAAATATTCCGAGTGCTCYGTCACTGTTGTTATTTTTATTAACGCTTTTTACGGTTTTGTGGAGTTTTATGAAATTGCGAAAGGGTGGAGTAAATGAAATCTGTGTGGCTCGCTACATCAGTTCAGGGCAATAACACATGCTGGTTTTAGTCAGGTAATTGCATTTGACTTCACTGCAGTAAATCGTGTCCTGTCACTACACATTACATACCATTATACACACAGTTGAGTTTGATGCTTTGAAGGTGACTAATTGATCTAGTTTTACAAGAAGGCAAGTGGATTAATCTAGCATGGTTCACAACATGAAGTCTGGATGCATGTGTCCCTTTTATGGATAATGACTGGATCATCTAGGGCTGCAGGAGTCTGAATGTATGAAATCCATTTTGAAAAGAGCAGTGGTACTAACAAAGGCCAAGCGAGTGCTGCTGCTTTCTTCTAACAGTCCACTACAGCTCTGAAATAAGAAGTAACCCGTTTCCTTATTATTACACATATGTTTTCCTCTTTCCCTCAGGAAACTCAAGCCCTGATGAAGAGCCAGAATGAGAAGTGGAAGTTTGCTAGGAACTATGGTACTAATTTCCAGTAGCAGGGTCTCCGTTGGCTAAACACCCCTAGCCCCAAAATGCTGCCCCATCTGCAAACTGAATGTAAGCGTCTGCAGCTCAGTTCATTCCAAAATGCATTGCATTACTGCACTGCTACATCTTTAACACAACTATAAATAAGCCTTGACTGCTGCTTCTTGTTTTCTCATAGYAAGTGCAATGAAACTATGCAGTAACAATTCTGACAATGCAAAGGAAGTATTTTCAGCTGGTATAAATCAGGGTTGTTTCACAAAAGGCAATGGACTGAAGCTAGTTTATGGCTCCTGGAGATGTGGATCAAAACAGTATTAGTGTGAAACTTGCTGCATGGAGCTATTTAGAATTATTTGTGAAGTACCTAATCCCCAGAAACTTCTTTTCTGGTTATTAATCACAATATGCTTGTTATCCTGACCTGCTAATAGAGCGGCTGGGGAAAGATTGCTCTCCTAGTACAAAATTCTGCCTCATCTTTTCATACTATATATTGTTTTATTATTTTGCTTTACAGTAAAAGAAATTAAATCAAACAAACCCCACTTTAATATTATATCAACCTAGAAAGCTACCTTGGAAATCCTATTGGCCACTGAGGTTCTAATCAACTATTCTTTGTATATTTACAGAAGTGTGACTATAGAAGTTTGACTTCTCATCACCAGTTTTGACCACTATAGCATTCACTYCCAGATGCACAAGTTCAAATTTTTCAACTTTTCCTTTTTTAAAAATCTAGGTCRTCTTGGGAATGGTATCAGAAAATTCTTATCATTCAAGGACCTATTCCTGTTTATAAAATGCYAGATCTCCAAAAGCTGTAATGAAGATTATGGGATCTTTTTGAAAAATAATTGAAAGAAATCATTTTGCAGGCTGCATAGTTGACAAAATTGTGCAAGGCAGGTGCTGAGGAAAACGCAGCCCTCAAACTTCAGTGCCACCACAAGAAATTGTATTTTGTGAGACTGCCTACTGCTAATAATAACTGCCAGGCAGATATGTTCTCAAATGCTGGAAAGGGACATTTGTTGTCTGGCTGATGAAGATACTGCCTTATGAAGTGCCGACATCTTTCATCTTYCTCCCACGATAGTGGAGTAGTTGGATTATATGAAAAATTCTTCCTTCTAAATGGGCTGCTGCTTTCATACCCATATAAGTGTCTGAGTGTTCTAGCATAATAGTGAAGATAAACTGAAGATACTATGGTCTAACAAGGTCCCACAAACAGACGCTCAGATAACTTGGAATTAATGCTAAATGAACAGAAGCTATTGTCTTAGATCTTTTTTCTCTTTACTACTAATTTTTCCCTTCCTGGCATGTCTTTATTTCAGAGCTGATGTAAAAGTATATATTAAGGGTATAATTTAATTCTCACATTATGCCTGTTTTATAACATTAGAGAATTTTTAATAGGTCATGAACTATTGCATGATAATAATCTGTGCCTATCTGAAAAGATTTTTACATGAAGTCATAGGACATAATAGAATGTAATTAAAAAAAATATGATGAGTAATGTTTTACTGCAAGCATATGTTCCTTAATAAATATATTATCCTCAAAACTCAAATCTATATTTGGGATTCAGTCCTTCTGGATAGCCAGTCAGTAAAGAATGATCCATGATTTATGCTAGATAGTAAGATAAATTCAACTAATACAATCATTCAGGGTATTTTCTACTTTACGTTTGACAGTTCCATAAATATACGTTCAAATATTTCTTCCCTCTAATGAGAGAAGCAAAGCTAATCCCAAATATTCACCAGGCAAGAACAAAATACTAAACTCAAACTCTGAGGTGAGTTATTGAAATAACAACTTTTATTGAAATAAATTATTGAAATAATTTTTATTGAAATAAAAACTTGTCAATTTTCTCCAGAATTTTTGCTTCCTTGCATATTTTTGTAACTCAAATTGAGAACCTGCTTCCAGCACTCAAATTAAGATTACAGTAATTATTTCCCAACTCATTTATCTTGCCTGAAATTTTATGAAGAAGTTTGGCAATGGATGCCAGAGTGAACCATAATGTAAGTTAGAGCCCAAATAGTGCAGCTTGTACAAAACTGTAGCAGAATTTTTTCTCATTAAATAACACGCCATAATGCCACTGAGCCACCTCTATTGGGGAAACACTATCTCAGCTTTGCCAATAGGGAACAGAAGCAGAGTAATTAATTGTTTGTTTAAAGTCAATGGTGCAAGTCAATGGTGAAATAGGGAAGGAAGTCGTTATATTCATCCCAGAGTCAATTCACGTGAATGTGCAGCCTCCAAATGAATTTTGCAAGTCTAGTGACAAAACCAAAATTTTCTACCTGACAAATATATGGCTAATATAAGAGTCCAGGAAGTGGCAGAGAAATGGGAAAATCTTGTTACCCTCAGAAATTAGATTGAAGAATAATAAGAAAGCAAAAGAAAGCTGGGTTATGTTCACTTTGGAATCACCCAAGTTTCTTGGGTGTGAGTAGATTGATCATTGGATACTGCGATCTGGAATGTAAAAAACATACAGGCACAGAAGTATGACATTGTCTAAAATTTTGAGGCTTAGTGAAACCTGGGATATCAAGGAACTTGCACATTTTCTTCTTGGTTTTTTCTATTTTTATAAACTGTTTTCTAAGTTCTATAGACCAAACTACATTGCTCATCCCATTTTCAAAAAGATTTCAATCCATTACATTAGGTTGGTTSGTTTGGAGAACCAAATGTTTTCTGGCAATTGGTTTATTCTTCTTTCCGTAGTGTAAAGTATTTGTATTTGGTCCTTGAAATCTTTTATGCCTATATAGTGACAATGTCAGAAGAACAAAGCCCACATTTGTAACGAATGCACCGGCTCACAGTTGTTTCTCCATGATACCTGAGCCCCCATTTTTGTGCATCGTGAAACCTTTGTGCATTTTGAAGCTATGCCACATACATGTAGAATAATAACAGCCCATTTATTCAGGTTTTACTGACCACAGAATACTGGGGAAATGCTGAGGATAAGATGAACGTCTTATTTCAATGAAGTTGTGACTGTCTTTTACAAGTCCTTTTCATACTTTCTGAGGCTTTGGGGTTGGTATGCTGGCTGCTCAACTAATCTCCTAAAGGATGTATGTGCAAAGCAGCTTTCCTGTGGCATTGAGCTTTCTGGCTGACAGTTTCATCTGGAACAGTTCTGCGCCAGAATGGGCTATTTTTCATTTTGACAAGCGGAAAGGCAAAAGAATATAGTAAATGGAAAACGTTCACCTGGCACAAATCTTTAAATGCAGTCACACAATCACAGAAATGTGTGGTTGGCAGAAACCTTAAGAGGTCATAGAGTCCATGCCCCTGCACCAAGACAGGATCAGCTATGACTGTCATTAGCGATAAATGTTTCTCCAACTCAGCAGCACTGACAACACCATACCTTGACCATGTAGTCTATTCCAAAGCTGCCGTATCCTCACCATTAGAAAAGGGCTTTTTCTGAACATCAAAAGTCAGTCTTTCTTGCTAGAATTTCAATCCTATTCAGCATCAACAGCAAGATTGGACTATTCCCGTCCACCCTGCAACATGAAGACTGTGCGAGTTGTTTCTTTAATAGGTTTGGGGGGTTTTATGTATTGGGAGATGTCTCAGTTTGCTTTAAGTCTTCTCTTCCTCAGGCTAGCCAAACTCAGTTAGTTCTTTTTTTTTTCCCCTCACAGATTATAGTTTCTACACTACTGATCAACCCCCTCACTTCTCTGTAGACTTTACCTTTCTCAAACTGTAGTGGCCAAAAACAGACCAGGTGCGATCTTGTTTGTGATTAACAGACTGGGAGAAGAGCCTACGATCTTGCAGGCTATTTTCTTACTTTAAAGCACATCTGAAGCGATTTCTTAATCTTTCCTGGTAGTTGTGTCTTACTTTGCAACTCAACCTGCATCATCTTCATATGTTTGTGTTATTCTTCGTGGCATTTTCTCTTAGTAACCTGGACTTACTTTTCTTTGCCTGTTTCTTTTCATCTTCTATTACAGGCCAACAAGAAATTTATTAGCCTATTCCCATTTTGTTTTGCCAGGAGCCTAAAAATATTTATTGAGGAAATAAACTAATCATCTTATCTTCAGTCCAGTACTTTCCCGTTCAACATTGCCTGTTGCTGGTTCCTCACAGCCACTTACTTACTTACCACTTTATAAAATTTGTACTACGTCCTATCCTACCCAAATTAACACATAATTTCACAAGTGATACTGTATCAACTACTGCAGCAAGGAACAGTTCAATTTACTACAATTTCTTCAATTTCCTTTTTTTGGATTATCAACATTAATATCAAAGCAAAATATGAGATGATTCTAACAATATACTTTTTGTAGACTTACATTACATTTTTTCTCTTTTTCCCATTTTACTTCTATATTTAAGCTGTTTTCTTCTACAAATCTGTTTCCAAATCTTTGTATTCCATATAATTCAAACCCAATGACTGGTTTGGGCCTTATCACTTCTCCCTCAACGTCTTTAATAATGTATGTATTACATTTTTTTAGCTTCCTGCTCCAATATGCACTCCTAAGCAGAAGTGTAATAAAATATTTCTTGTTCTTAATGCAGAGTCCTGCTCCAGGCTTCTGTTTTCAGAACATTAGGATGGAAATTATCCAGAACTCCCACTTCTCTGCAAGTAAACAGAAATCTCTTGGGCCTGAGGGTAGTCAAAGTAATACAATTTTGTTCATATAGTCTCAATTGCCCTTAAATCAACATCCCATATTGTATTTTTTCTTTCCTTTGGATCTCTCATTTGATCAGGCCCTTGATTATTTTTGATAGGATACTGTAAATAGTTGCATAAAAACATAAAATGAAGATGTGATTGATACTGCCAAYAAATGAGACAAAACATCACAGACAATTTCATGAATTTATAATAAAAAGAAACTACTTTTACCTTATTCCCTCTACAAGCAAGACCTTTTAACATCGTTAACTGCRTGTTAATAGTGTTATAATTCAGAAGCAGAAATCCAATGAAAAGAAAAGATACGTTCCAGCAAGATGAATATTGAAAAACCACAGTGCAAGTTACAGGGATGTCCCTCTCTTGTGAATGRGGGCTGGTCAGTGAGATGTTGAACAAAAAGCTATTCATCCAGCTATAGTTTATAATTTTTTGTTATTCTGTTTTATTTAATCTGGTATTATATCTATATGTATATTTAGAAATTTATAAAACTGGAACAGGCTGGGATCTTCCTTACTATTACAGGTTGTGATTTTGGGGGCAGTATCTCAAATCTGATTGCAGTGAATTCTTGGCATTTTTTTCCAGGATAGTTTCTGATTATTTCCTCATCCCCATCACTGTCTTCTCTTTGCCCATAKGCTCAATGCCATTATCTTTACAGAGTCACCTACCCTGCTGAGCACTGAGGCAAGTTGTTAAGAACCATGTGCATCGCTTCCCTGCCACACAGCAGCCCCACTCCTTCCTCCTTGYTTCCTGTTTATTTCAGAAAGTATTCCAATATATTTCCATACCCTTCACAAGGCCTGTCCCAGCTTGACGTTGAGTAATTCTCATTTTAGCCCTAAGCTGTTTGGCCCATAACACATCTGTGTATGGCCCAAATGCATAGACTAAAAATGAGCCCACACAATATCAAAACCTGTTCTACCAGTTAACAATAACATTCTTTTCTTCCTTCATAGCCTCCAGTCTTGACTATGGACTTATTAAGAATAAATAGGAATGTGTCATATACATTACCAATTTGGTGGATGCTTGTGGGGGGGATTAACCAGAGAAAGCATTATTCTGAAGAAAACACATTTAATGCAAGGTTAAATGTATTTGTTTCAAACTGCTATATTGGCAGAAAGGTTTTAAGATAGCTAAGCCAGAAAAAGCYACTAAGCAATCATCATAAAATCTCACTGACACTAAGAAGGGTTAAGAGTTTCACTGGATTAAGAATATCCTGGTAACGTTCACACAACATAAAGTCTCTGCTTCAAGAAAGCATTGTGCGTTGGTTTTTCATTGGGTTTTTTTCAAAACAAATACCTTAATCGGGTTAATTTATTTTAGGAATGTAAAACATGCATATGAATAATTCAATTTTCAACATCTAGTATTCAGTTTAAATTATTGTCCTTTTCACRGCTAGAGCTTTCCATTTTATGCATGCCAAGAGACATGATTAAAAATATAGGAGCTACATACGTTCAYGGGGCACTGGAGGAATCTACTGCAGAATATTTTTGTCACATTTACTAGCTCTTAGCAAGGTGATTAGCTCTGAGAACAAGAGCAGTGTTACTGAAAAAGTGTATTTCTTTATTCCCTGGTCTTTTCCATACTGCCTGTTATGGAAGTTTCTTGGCAGTGATTGTCATTCAGACTTGGCTTTACAGTCAAAGGGGACTCAACATGAGGTCAAAACTTTGACCTCCGCACCGCAGTCTGAAAAGTAATAAGAAAAATGTCATGTGCTGATCACTTCATCCCCTCTCCAGTGCACAGTTTCTAATTACCTGGAGTGCATGTTGTTGTCTTCACCTTGCTTTTGCATGCAGCTAACATGCTTGATATTTGAATGTACTTTCCTGCAAATAAAATCTATTTAGTATTGCCCTCCATGACACCAGGATGGATCAGCATCTTAAAGAATACAAGAGCTGGGAAGCAGTGACTCACTGCACTGCCCATAAACACAGTGTAGAGCTGTGAATCGGAGTGTCTGTGAAAGATAAACCATGCTAGCCATTTCATTTTGCCTGCGAAAATATRTGTCAAAGCTTCCAGATTCCTATACTGCAGCTTGAACCCTGGCGCAGAACTAAGTGGTACTTCTCTATTTCTCAGTATATCAACAACATGAATTTGGCTCACTGCTGCTTCACTTTTGGGGCTCTGTTCCCTGAGGCATTCACAATTGTCTCAGAATTCACAAAAGTTTCCTTAAAATTTTGGCTCTTTCATGCAGAAAAAAAAAAGAAGTGATTCTTCATGAAGAGTGATTTTAAAGTGATCTTTCTTGGGAAATCAGACCTTTTCTCTTTTGCAAGTAGCTTTTTTTACATGAGAAAAAGAACCTTTAAGCAGCTCTAAGGATGGGGCTTTTTCACACTAATGTCTCGCCATCTGCTTGTGCGGTTTAGTTCACGTCATTTAACACCTGTTTAGCAATAGCACTGTTTTAAATGCTATTGTGTATTGTGCTATTGTCTATTGGTTTGCTGGCCAATAAAGCCAAAATGCCTCATATCTTGCAATCTAATAGTTATCAATTTGATGTTACACTTTTAAAATTAAGAAACTGAAAGAAATTATCAGAACAATCTAGCCCACTATGTCAGTGCTAACGGCAAGAAAGATGGCAAAAATGGGCAAATAACTTATTTTTAAGATGTTGACGTTTCAAATTTCAAGAATAAAAAATTCCTTCAGATTTGTGATTTCATAAAGACCCTTGTAATAAGGGTCTTCAACCCTTACACTAACAAATGCAGTGCTAGATGAAGTAAATCTTTACATAACTGCACCTATTGAACTTGTTGGAATAATCACACGTTGCTAAATGCCAACCTAGAGTTCGTAGAACAATCCATGATAGAAATTTCAGTTCTTCATTCTGGGGGCAACTCAGCAAAATGGGCCTGTCAGCTAGGATCTGAGGCTATTATTATTTTATTATTATATTGGGTTATTATTACAGCTAATTATATTGGTAAACCTGTAACCATCAATAATACCACAAATTCAGGAAAAATCAAACTGATACCAACTTGAGAGAACAAAATTCAGCTACTGGTCCAGCATAACCAACTGAACTTTCTATTGCAAAATTTCTGCAATCAAACTGAAAGACAGAATGGTAAATACTTCGCAATGTGTATATATTTTGAAAGTGTATTCAAGTCTGTGCACTCATCCTATTCTTTATAAAGTACAGTTCTTCCCATATCTACAACACTTATTCATATTGAAGCCATGCCTACAAGCCCACATATAGGAAGAACTGGATAATGACCCAGTTCTGTTATTGATTGAAGCTTTAAAGCTGGTGCTTTTTTGGTTATTTGTGAGGTTCTGTTTGATGTTGTTGGCTTATTTGTGAGGTTTTGTTTGATGTTATTGGGTTAGTTTGAGTGTGTTATAAGTAAATTTTGCTGGGTGGCACAATCTGCCCTAGAAATATCAATAACGTAATAGCTGCAGTGAAAAACAGCACATTATTCTTGCAGTACTTATAAAGTAGACACAAATATTTTTTATGTGCTATAGTTAAATATAAATTATAGATAAAAACATCCCTTTTATTTACAGGAAATATATAGAAGAACAGACCACATGCTGAGAATGGGAACTGTCCTGGCCCTCTCTCTTCCAGTAAAAAATTACTCTTTACAGTACATTTTCTCTCGATTTGCCCAGCCCCTAGCTAGGTATCTCCGGTGCTATGGTTCTCCTTTAGAGATTAATAGGCTTTACTAGCGAGAAACTTCTAATGATAGTCAGCCCCATTCTCCCTTTCTCCAATTTACCTAATGAGATCTTGATCTATACTGTAGTTCAGAGTGAAAACTGCAGTGCCTCAAGTTGCCTGGCACTCTCTTATTCAGGGCACTGACAGTCATACTTTCAACTCGCAAGAAAATAATTTTCCCCTATGAAGATCAGCTTTAGTAAGTCATTTGCTAAAGCACATATGCAAAAAGCATGGCGGGGACACCGTTTTGTGTGAATGTTTCTCTGATGGGATACATTGCTTGGAGAATATTGTTTTTTGGGATGGGATGTCTAACAGTTAATATTGTCATTACATTTAAGCAGTGTTTCAAACTAATGGGATGCCTTTTGCTTGGTACTGTGTACTTGCACAGCAAGAGATCATCCTCACTGCAATCAATAATATTTACCCAGTGAAACTCAGGAATTCCAGCTACAGGCTAAGAYTGTGCTGTACAAAGCACTGTAGAGACAAACAAAAAGTCCCAGGCAGCATTGTAAACAGACAGACAAAAAGTGGGAGTAGGAACAAAATAAAAGCATTGAAATGATTTATCCAACATCATGCAGCAAGTCAAAGGAACTTTTGTGAATAAGATGCAGGTTTTCTGATTCTCRCTCTTGTTCTCTGACAACAATATGCTGCTTTTCCCAAAACCACAATTTCCACAATGTCACTTTRCTTGTTTTCCAGCTTAACTTCACATCCATGAATTACAGAAACTTTGTATTGCCTTTCTCCATACCTACACACTGCAAAACATGAGATTTGTAGATGGACTAAGGGATGTGAAAATAACTGCAATGAGTAGACAGTTAAATTGCTTTAAAGAAGAGGCATGTCTGAAATTTTGAGGACATAATGGAGTCCTCAGATTTATGCCAACTGATGATGTTGCCACACAGTGTTTCAGATTTGGGAATTATGTGTAATGCCAGATCACTTGAACTGAACAAAGAATTTGCCTATGTTTGYCTAAATTGTTCTTAGACCCCTCAGCTAACAGAAACTCCACAACTTCCTCGGGCAATCTATTRCAGAATTTCATTTGCCTTACTCTTAGAAAATTTCCTAATACCTAACTATCACTATCCAGCTATGACATGGAAACTATAATAGAGTTTTCATTTCTCCTGTGAGTTGTGACACCCCAGAAATCTTACAGCAAGAGATGAAGACTATGGCATCCTTAGTCTGCTAAGAAAGAAGCTGGCAAAAAAGAGTTTGCTTATGTCAGATCCTCAAATACTCTAATGTGATGTGTGGGCCAGAGGAACTAAATTTTTTAAATCACCTCTCTCATTTGCACAGAAAACATTTATACTAGTAAATAATTAATTACATGAGATCCTCTTGGCAATTTTCATTATAAAATTCATGATTAAATTATATTTCATGTCTTGGGAAATAGCAAAGAGTTAACCAAGGTCAAGCCAAGTTTCAGCCAATCCAKGAGGAAATTTGTCATATATTTGCTAACTAAAAATTATACTAAACTGAAAAAGCCAGACACTCAAATACTAGCTAGTGAGAGAAAGTAAAATTACCTCCAAGTCAGACCTCAGCCAATTCAGAGAACCCAGAAAAAATTATAAGTGCCGGCAAGCACAAACTTTGTACTCCCTGTGCTTTCCTTACATGTAGGCAGTAGGTATATGACCCTCAAGGACTCTTGTAGAAACCCCCCTGAGATACTGTCAGCTGATACTTCCTGGATGATTTGGTTTAAGTTGCTTATTCAAAGGAAACGTTAGTCTGTGTTCAATAATTAATGTTTGGGTTCTTAACTGTTCTTTGAGACGTGAGTAAAATCTGAAGGAATTTACACATGCAGATACTACCTGCCCATCCCAGCTCCGCTGCCCGGAAAACATCTACCCTCTCTACTTCRTGTCTACTGACCCTGCCCTAATTGTACCAATGCCATCAAGACACTTTGAAGCTGCTGAAGAGTAAGGACTTAGCTGCAGAGGATCTAGAAGGTGTCCATCGCTTCACCCCTTCGCTGTAGCTCTTAAGGTGCCTTTGGGGCAGGCCAAGCTTGTTCAAGAAAAGCTGCTGCAGTTACGGATCTGAAGAACTTGTGGCTGTTCAAGACAGAGGAAGAAGCTACCACCAGAGGAGCTTCAGGATAACARAGCTAATCAAGATAATATTGTTGAAGGGAGGTGTCTCCAGATAGTCCCAGTTTGGCTGTACATCCCACAGAGGTATTCACTGCTGCTGATGCTAACATTATCTCTAGAATTATACTAATTACCAGCTTTATTATGCTAAACAATCACTTTATTTTGGTAATGCTGGTGTAATTCTAGATAAATTAGCTCAGACTTAATTGGACCTAAGGGAAAAATAAACTGAGAACACACTGACAAACAAGCATGATTTAAACTGTAGTTTATTTTCAGAAATTTGCTAATAATATAGATTGACTTCTACTATCACTGATGCTTTCACATTTGAAAAGCAATTTCCTTCCATTTCTTCTGACTTTCTGTGCATAACTTTCTGAGAGGAAGAGTAAGAAGTTCAAGGAATCTTTAAAAAGGAGAAATTATCATGAGTTATCACACTTAGTTCAAACCTAAAAAGAGGGTCTAGCTATGAGTCTGAACCCCAAACTGTCCTGTCAAGAAGTTTTTCAGCTCCAGAGACTGGTTCCAGTTTCTCTCTCTACTCTGCACATCAGAGTCTGGTAGATGTCAACTTTTTCTAAGCATCATCTATTGCAAAATCCACCTCTGAGCTGCTTCCAATAATTGCCAAGAAGTGGCAAAACTTTTCTCAGAGAAATAATTTCAACGCATTTTGAAGCCAGTTAAAACTCAATGTGCTTCTTCTTGTCTGCCCACCTGCTTCCTTCCTCCCCTCCAAATGCTTTATTTTTAAGGTCAATGCTTAATTCTGCAAGGAAGGTAAGTTTCAAATAAGCAAAAGAAAAATAAATTACCTGCAATGAATACGCTGGGGCTTTTCAGTGCTTTTTTATTTTTGTTTTTCTACCAAAAGAAAAACTAATTGTTCCACAGTCCAATTGCCTTGAACCTTCTACCTTATGAAACCTCCGTTATTAAGTGGTTCAGTTGTCAGAAGGATTTAATCCCTAATCAGTCTTTGCAATCAGATCGTGCAGACTGCCAGACAAATGCTTGACTTTAATTCACTACATTTTATCTTGATGTGTGTCTGCAGCACCAGATGCAGTGCTCCATCTGGGACACCTTCTTGCATTCAGCTTTGCTGTTATATTTCATGAGCTAACCATGGCTTTGTTTCCTTCTGCTCTCCCAACTGAGATTTTCACAGTTGCTCTAATTAGTAATTAGACTTGTTATTAAACTTAGATTTCATATGTTTTTAACTTTCCTTAAAGCCTAAGCAAAGKCAACGTCTTAATACTGTTTTTCCAGCCAAAGTATTACACATTTGAAAAGCTCTTTAGCCTTCTATTTGTGCTTTCCTTCTATTTTCTGTATTGGTCATTACCTGCCTATAAGCATCATCATCTCCCCCCACCCCCACTTTATAGCATGAACTGTACTATTTCAGTATTCAACTGTGGGCATTCTGGTTTGTCCGCTTTTATGAAGTTCATAAGACAACATTTTTAACCCAAGAAAATGTGCTTTACTCAGGCTGAAACATGAATCGGTGTTTCTTCTCCAGGTCTTTAAGTTCTTCCAACTCAATTGGCCCATATCAATTAATTTTCTCTCTCCTAACCCTATAGCTTGCTCTTGAAGTTAATTCCTTGAACTTTATTTCCCATGCAGATATAGTACATCTGAGTCCACAAACGAATCTGAAGGCAAACATGTAGTTGCAACCAATGAAACTTGCATGGCTGTTTGCCACATTTTCTTAGTTCAGACGTTCTTAGAGGTGGGTTAGGGCATAAACATTATTAGAGCTTTGTCTGGTGGAACCACTCCGTGAGATGAAGAATTTAGATTTTATGTAAAAACTGTTTCTAGCTTATATAAATTTAAAAAAGCCAAACTGAAATTAGAGCTGAATATGCAGAGAACCTGAGATGAACCTCAGAGGTATGAACTGTCTTTGCATCAGACTTCTAAAGGTTGCTGCTCCTCCAAGACCAGACGCATTCATGATGTGGGTGTGATGCTACTGGAAGTATATTGTTCCTTCCACTTTGAATTGTTTTAATATAACCTACACCCCTAATTCAGATACAATTTATTTGAAAACATAGTCACCATGATGATGAACAGTGTAAATGTCAAAAGACTTTAAACTACAGCATGAATCTGTTCCTAATTTCAATATTCTTCGTTAGTAGTGTCTCTCTTCTATTTCTAAATCAGCTTCACTTCTGCATGCAGTGAAGACCCGTTATCGACATTTTTTTATATATATATATACCCAGCCCACTGCGTCTACTCAAAATTCACTGAGTCAGTCAGCAAAACTATATATTTTGTTTTCAATTATTCCTACAGAAAGGTGTTTACTTCTTTGTAACAAAAGCATGACTTCGGGGCCACCCATGATTTACTACACTGTGAGAAAACCAGACAATAATATTGTATCAAAAACTCCAAAATAGCTGAAAAAGTTTGTGCCAAATGACAGAATTCAACCCTTCAGTTTCCAGAGGAAACAGCTAAAGTGTTTTAAAACCCAAAAATTTCACTGGGATTTAGTGTCTATTTTAAATTCATTGTAAACAACAGTGAAAGTTCCACAAACTTTACTCAAGATCAGACACAAGTAGACAAGGACATCTAATTGCATATACAACACGATCTGTAGAAATGAAAAGAATAAATCATGTACCTCATCTCCCCAGAGACACAGAGGAAAGAAAGTACTTTTGCTTCTGGACTTCAGCGTTAGTTACTGAACTGTTGACCTGTCCTACTGGATATTCTGGCAATGTTTCCTTACAGATTAAGCTCTTTTCTACAGAGAGAAACAGTCTTTGCTGAAACTTTCATTATTTCTGCGCATTGAATTTATGTCACCACAAAGGAAATGCATTTAATCTCTAATTTGCAATGAATTTAGTACTGTCAGATTAGTAAGGAAGAGACCCATACAGGCTGTAACTGGCTATCCACGCAATTTTCCTCGTGCTCTCTCACACCTTGTGTTACAGCTTAGCCTGAGCTTCTGTTTGTGAAGATATCTCACTGTTTCCTTGGTAAGCATCCTTGGCATCTAATCTAGTGCTCTGTGCTGTGATCTGAATAGCAACCTTCAGGATAGCTACCTGTGGTCTCACTGAGCTGCGAAATGAATCAGACACAGGTAACAGCTTCTCTGTCATCCTGGCATGAATCAAAAACGCCTCAGTCCCCAAATGCTGACAGCCATAATTTATTCTTCAGAATTTGGGGGGAAAGTGCCACTGAACACGTAGCTTTCCCTTAGGAACCACGGCACAGCCACCAGAAGCCAAGAGCCTCAAATATTAAACTTCCCATTTTAGATGCTACTACAGGGAAGAGGGGAAAGGATGCTGATGTTCAAACTTCAGGCAGTTGGAAAAATTTGCTTCCAAGTTGCTGCTTATTATAACAACTGCTGAAAAATGGCAGTTCTGTCTGGGATTGGAATGCCTGGGTACCATATGTCGTGGTGATGATTCCTTCAGCCTAATGGGCTGGGATTCACAGATGCATTAGGAAGTGAACAAACCGGCAGCATTACAGTGAATAGACTCAAAGCTATATTCACGTGAATAGCAAAGCCTTATGAGCTTTTGCCTAATGCTTAGCCCTGTGCTTCTTTAATTTTGACCTTTACAAAATTGCAAAAACAAATTTGAAAGATTCCCCAAACCTTCCTCTGCAATTGCCTGTGGCTGTATGGTTTTCTTTTAGCTTGCCTTCCCCCTGCCCCTTTTTTTTAAAATCTTTTGAAGCCTCATACTTTGAATCACTAAGAGAAGAAGATTAAAATTAGTTCTGAGAGAATAGAGAGCAAGGTGAGAAAAAAGGTGGGCTGCATGATATGATTATGGACCCATGGAAACATGAGAAATGAGTCACTGAAATCGAGTGATCATAAAGAGATGAAGAGGAGGAAAAGTAGTCAAAAATGTTAGTATGTTAACTGAAATATGTTGAAAAGCACTACTTTAAAATAAACCAATTAACGATGCCTCCAAACTAAGTAAGATTATGTGGTAGTATAACTTTTAAAAAGAATTTTTTCCCCCACACAACTACAGTCCTTAGATAATCACAATCCAGTAAGAAAATTACCACCAGCAAAATTCACAGAGGAAGATAAAATTACGACCAATTAACAGAATTCAGATTGCTACTGGCAATAGTACAAATTGAATGCAGGGAATAGAATGATTACAGCTTCACCTTTCAAAAAAGTTCATGTCAATCCCTTATGTTGCCTCAGACTCTATGCGTTGAATGTTTGCTACTGTTCTTTAATAATCTCAAATATAAATTGCTTTGGGTTTTTTTGGTGGTCAATGGAAAAGGGAATGCACAAGAAAGCCAATATAAGCAGTAGCCTGGTGGTTAGCGCACACTCCTGGAAAATTAGTGTGGGTTTCACTCTGTCCCCTGCTGAGGAAGGTCAGGCATTGCTTTGACAAGTTCTTAAACTGTAATGCTATTTTACATAGGGCAAGTATCAATGATCCCCTCCCATCCTTCTCCTTACCCCGTCAGCTGGGTTTTCAAAATAAAGATGTCTATTATAAAAGGTCCAATTGCATCAGTACGTCAGGATTGCTTAGAGCCAGGCTAGAGCCATTCAGACATCAGCACCATGTGGACCCCAGCACGACCCAGAGCAGCACGACCAGTGCTTGCCTGCTTACRTTGGGACACTCGTGAACCCATGGCTTTGTTAAATTGCCAATCCATAGGGAAAACAGGCACATCACTTAGCAGAGAGCTCCCAAACTGCAGTTTGGGCATCCTAAAATAGGATTTCCATTAATTTTAGTCATCTGTAARGGAGGCTTTCAGTCCAGTCTCACTGTCTAGAGTCTCTCTCTTACCTGTTAAGAGAGATGGACACCCTCAGAGGGTGTTCCAGACCACTAGTGTCCACAGTCTTTTCTAGGATAAGGAGAACTGTCTTCTCAAAGTCCTTGTCATTATCTACTGGATACTGACAGATGGAGGTAGGCCAAATACCTCCCTGTCAGAAGGCAAATTTTATTCATGCAAGCTGACACTCAGCCAAAGAGATCTCCTACATCTGGTTTTAGACACGTGCGTTCCTCTTTAGATGTCATCCAGAGAACTTCTGCTTCTCTCCACCCCAGCACTCCCTGAACACATGGACATCCTCTTCAGACAGGAGCTGACAGGGACATAATCCAATTTCCAAGATGTACGTTTCCACAGAACAGTGATCTTTGATAAGAAAAGGCATCAGATCACACTCCGGTGGACACAAAAGTGAAGAAACAGTTTTCTGCGTATTTGATGTTTCTGTTTTAAAGTGGATTTGTAACTGGTAATTCCTTTGACCCCAAAATCATAGTGACAAAATCCAGGGGTAAATGAAATCTCGTTTGGTAGAATTATCCTCTATCAGTGAAAACAGRTCTGTTCTCGTTTGCAGTGAACTGAATGAAAAATACACTGATGGCTGTATAGGAGCAGGATTATTCCTCCAGTCAGGACTATGGCAATACAGAGACTTTCATAGTTGAACTGCCCCATCAGCTGATAATTAAAGACTTGAGTCTCCTTTTTCCCAAGAGAAAATAAAATACAATAAGTGAGGAATGACACAGTTGTGGAAAATGCAACCTGAAGAATGCCATCAACTAAAAAGTGCATCACACTTGTGCTAAGCGTTGAAAAATCACACTCCTGTTCTGTCAAATCTTGCAACAATCATAGATGCTCAGTTATGCTTGCAGGTTACATTTACACAGTTCTGGGGACTAAATTGAAGCATTAATCAGTTTAAACCTTTGAAACTTTCTCCTTCAGGAATTTTGACCTAATGCCTTTCATGCAAACTGTTCATTGCTTAACCAGCAGCAAATGTTAACTTTTTCCTTAATAGAGAGGGACTTCAAGAACATCCACTGAAAAGACAACACTCCCCACTTTTCTCTGTAAGGATACGGATTCTGCTGAGGAAAGAGCTGCTACAGAACCACCCGGTCAGGAGTAATGACTACCTAACCTTGTGAATGCCAGCAGAAACCATCTGAAAAAAATCTGCCTGCAAATAATTCCGAAAATGATCAAATGTAGTGGATTTTGTTTTCTTAAAAAGAGAGTTGGCAATAGTCTTGCAGCCTTTAAAACCTTACAAAACATTGCGTTGAGAAATGACCTTGTTAGCTCAAAGCTTTTCTGTAAGCTATGTGTTAGTGGTGCCATATAAGGCATCTTTTGTAACGTATTTTTATCTTATGGCTTTTAAATGTGGCCACTAGACATTTAAAAATAGTTTTAAAAGAGCCAAAGCAGACATTCACTTGAGTATGTTCCAGTCTGTGCAGACAGGAGAATAAAGATTCTTAGTTATAAGAAAGGTATTTAATAAATTAGATTCATAATTTGAAAACAAGCAATTTCCTTGTTATTGATGACATAAGACATTTAGAAAAGGATGGATTCATTGGAAAACAGCTAATGAGCTAATTAATGCTCCAAGTAGAGCAGAGTTTAATTAAAATCAATTACTTCACTCTCTTATAAAAAATATAGATCAGTCTTACTTGAAACAAATATCCTTGACATCTGCAATGGGAAAGAAAGTGGTCTCAGTTGCTTTTGGGAGAATTTTGTAGCAGATACGCAGACTACGTTGCTTTGATCACAGACGTAAGGGGAAAAAAGTCCTCTTCTCTGTATCCTCCTTGCATGCTTTTTCATCACCTCATTTTTTAGACTTAATTTAGATTTCTAGAACAATTTATGCAAAAAAAAGTGCAAATGTATTTTTTTTCTACAGGGAAGAAATGGATAAGTGCACGATTCTGCGAGGATTAAATAACAGACAACAAAGACTGGGCAAATCCGATATGGTGGATTACCTTCAATTTTCTTAATAACCAAGTCGTTAATAGAATCTAACCCTGTCTCCCTCATCTCCCCATGCATGGGTTCTTCCCCGTGCTGCAGTCTGAGACACAGGCTGCTGCTGAACACTTAACCACTCAACTAATGGCAAATTTGCTGTATCTAGAGAGAACCTAGTACACATGCCCATAGGCCGAGCTGCTAGGAAGCACTTTGTGCTTTCCCCTGAAAAAAATCACTTTATTTTTCACTGGCATTGCTAGATCTGTGTTCAGTCCTTGCAGCAGAATTTTAAAACCTTGAAACTTAGCCTCTTTGTACTTAGCCCCAGCTGTACAAGTTGTTCCAACTTTCAGAAGCCTACACTATTGCACAGCATCTCCTACCACTGATATTTTTAATGCCATCCATCTTTTAGATATTCATGGTTAAAGTGACTGTTTCCCTCCATGACACTTATATAGCCTGTTTTACATGAGAGATGAAGAAGCTGCAACTCAGCTATGTGTTTATACAGGAATAATGTGTTTAAGAACACCTTCTTTTTTCTTACGCGGATGAACCAGAAGAACCAAAGGGTTCAGCGGGGTTATTAAGCCTTCATCCTGCATTCAGCCCACACTCATACAGGCAAGTATGAAGTTTGCTCCAGGCTTATAAATGGGGCAGCGAGGCCACGGTGGGGGGAAGCGATCTGTACTCAGTAAAACACCAGCTGATGGCTCATGCCGTGGTACAAGAAGGGAATCAGAGACCACGCTGGCATTTCTGCGGTCATGGTCTGATCTCTGTCAGCTCTTGGGGCAATGCAGCTCCAAGGATATGCTCCTTATCCACAACACAGTTGTGCCAGAGTGAGTGCTTATAATGTGCTTTGATCTTTGCAGCTCATTGATATTCAAGAACTTCAAGGATCACAGAAATAAGATGTTTCTTTTTCACTTGATCCATGAGAGTCTGAGACAAAGTGGTAAGACAGAGCATCCCTCCCTCCACGCAGCTCACCAGGCAGATGACAGCTGAAGTTGTATCCGTCAGACTCTAACACAGGAAAGCACACAAAGTGCATAGGGCAGGCAAAAATGCAGCTTTGACATTTCTGCCTCCCAAACAGAATGATTTAAAGTTTCCTTCCAAAGCAGCCAGACAAAAGGCATGGAAGCAGTAATTACAAATGCAGCCCGTGAAAGCCAGGTGGGGATGGACTAGGTGATTTGTCTTACTTCAGGTAGCAGGAACAAGGAGAAATCAAATCTCTTTCCACCAAGAGAAAGGTAAGAAATTGGCTGCACCGGAGCATTAACAGTGCAAACAAAAAGAATGAGCTCAGGCAGATTTTATTGTTTGACCACTTGGGGTTACCTTGTGCAAACTGAAATCTCCCCAAAAGCAGCAGTCTGGATGATGCCCAAAGGAGCATTCACTCAGAGATACCCTGCTCCAGAGAGAGCACCAGGCTGCTTCTGGCACTCCCTAGTGCACTGGGAGAGAAAGGTTTCTATTTTCACTTATCATTTCTATCTCCAGCTCACACAGCAACAAAGTTACAGATCTGCCCTCTCTAGAGCTTCAAACAGACAAAAAAGAAAAAGGAACACTGTATACACATGGCATAGAAGTAGGGGAGGTTGCCCACCTCTGCTCCTATAGCTATAGGATGTAAAAGTGTTGTTCAATAATTAAAAATAGAAGCTACCGTAAAAAGCAGTTCTACCTCGACAGCCCATCCACCAGAAAAGGTTATCAGGAAGCATCCTTGGGATCAAAACCCTGTTTGCTCTTGCTGCTTTGGTTTAGGAATCTTCTTGGACCACTCTGATCTCGGAGTGATTGCTGCTGTTCATTATTTGGCCAGAACTATGCCCACAAAAGGAAGTCATTTGTGAGGTGGTGTTAGACTCTGATATCTCTGAAGCTGCAAGCCTGAAGTTAGGTACCATGAACTTATGTAAAAATGGTAAGGCTATTTTAAATGGCAGCTCTTGATGTTGAATGTACATATCCAGTTCAGTATTTGCTCTCAATTTGCTTACAGGTCACTGTTCTCAGGGGCAGGAGAGGATTGCAATGCATGGGATGCAAACTTGGGAATTAAAATGACAAAGCTCTGATCTCTGACATCCAATGTCATTTCATGCCAATCTGTAGCAGCAACTACTGTGATCAGTGTCCCTGTAGAAGTGCATGGTTCTTATCTTTACAACAAGCGTGGTTTTGACCTGTAGCAATTACCACAGGGCATACTCATTAATGATAGATGATACATTCGCACCTTGAAGCCAAAGCGTATTTTCCCAGCAATTTGCTAAAGAAACTATCCTGCCTCAGAGGCTTGCTGTTTTCATCTCCCACTAACATATTCACGGATTCCATATTTTCAATAGGTACATCACAGCCAAGGCACAGCAGGTCTTGCTTACCTTTACTTCTTGACATACCAGTTGTTATTGCAGAATATAATGACAGGGCTTAAATCTACTTCCCAATTTATAGGTTAAAACCAAATCAGAAAAAACACTAAATCCAGTAAAACGATGCCTGTTTAAAAGATGTATAGTGACCTGTATTGTATTTTTCAATGATGTAACAAGAGGCCAGGGTGTTTTCTCATGTTTACTGGCCCATGTGGATAACAGTTGCTGGCTTTCTCAGACACACATGTTTTAGCAGCTTCTACCTTTATTACAACCTGATTTCTTCTAACAAGAAAACGAAAACTTGATCCTTAATTACTTTGTAATAAAAGCAAACAAAAAATCATGGTCCCTTTTGCAAACCTCGTGTCTTGTTTTATTAGGCAATACTTTATGAAAAAAGAAGATAGTACTAATATAAAAGAAGATAGTACTAATAACAGATAATAATAATAATAAATAATAATAATAATAATACACTTGCTCCCCATCATTGTGGAGCAACATTAGCAAGACTCTGAAGATATAAAAGCTGTTAAATTAATCTGTATTACTTCTTAGGAAAAAAAAAAACAAACCACACAACCAAACCCAATTCCCCTCTTGTTGTTCTGCAATCCCTTTCAAGTTCGTAGAATAATTCTTACTTTATACCGATATAAGGGAGTTGAGTCAAGCCCACTATCATGAATATTATTCAGTCCATAATGCAGGAGAATTCATAACTCAGAAACCAGTGAAGATTTATTGCTGCAATAGATCAAGCTTTTAAAACARCAACAAAAAAGCTTTTGGCGTGATTTGTTAGCTTTAACATGTTCACTCTACATTGGCTCATAGGTGGAACATTTAATGTGTAATTGATGAACAGAGAAGAAATGCAAAAAAATGATGAATGACATTGCACATACATCAAAAATGATCCTTGCTCTCCACTYCTCACGGGAGTGCAGGGGATTGTTGCAACCAACTCCCCAGTAATCCCTGCACGTATTTTGAGCCTGTAGCATGACCATATCTTCAAATTTCCTCCAAAGTTCCAAATTTTCCCTAAAACTCAGATTCAGTGTTCAGCAGAAGAATTACCCGGTCCCTAATCTAGAGTCTCAAATCCTCTTCTTGTATCCTCACRGGCACGCGTCAGACAGGCTGTTACACCACCGGGGAACAGCACATCTGAGCATCCTCCTGCCACCACATTCAGCCGGCTCTCGAGACCACACCGACACAGGTGCCGTGCAGCTCGCTGAGGGAGTTCGATGCTTGTCAGTACAGTCAGTCTAGGAAATTCTCAGTTAAAATAATTTTTATCAAAAATAAGCCAAGCATGCCAAAAAGAAAAGGATTTGCAAGAAAAGAATAGTTTCCATTCATCCACTCTGTATTTTCCATTTAGGCATTTGGAAATGAAAAGATTTTCCTCTCTGGTTTGAAATTATCTTCTCTCTTGACGTTTTGGGACAGTTTTTTTTATTATGATTGTTACATAAAAGTTAAATGGTCGAAATCAACTTGAAACATTTTGAAATCTTCAAAAAAATAAGTCTCAGTTGCCCCAAAATGACACTTTTTTCCTGAATTTTTGATCTGCAAACAGTTCAGAGATCAACAGTCTTTGTCCCTCTGTGAAACATTAGCAATTTTTTTCCAATTTAGAAATTATTTGAAAAAGGGATGCCAAGCTCTATGCATCTTACTCTCTGACCCGAGTTTACTTCCCATGGGCATAAGCAGTAAAGTCCATTCCTGCTACAGAAAACAATGCTGGGAAATAGGGGGACAACAATTAAGTCCCATGGTTGGCTCAAATTCATCAAGATAGTTAATGAGACTTTTTATGTACTTTGACTCCCCCATACTTACCTAGAGCTGCCCCTAATAAAGCATCTGGGATCAGCTTCTGGGCACTATCTGTATTCAAATTTTAGACAGATTTATGTGTTTACTTAGCACACTGAAGTAATTTGAACTTAACTTGGTTGCTTTCTTCTTCAGAAATAAATCTGACTACATCTCCAGTTGCAAGGCATTTTAGAGGTTAGTAAATTATTTTAGTATTTTAGCTGGTTAAAAAAAACACCTGTCCTAAATAAATGATGTTCCTCTGTGATGCATAATGAACACAACAGTGTTCACTATAATGAACCATCCAGGTCTATAAACTGAATGTTGCTGAATGAATTATTTTCTAACTTCTAATTCATAAATCAAAGCCTAATAKCTCTCCAAATACAGCCTGTGTTACAGAGATTATAGCATACATTAACGATATTTAAATACAAGGGCCAGTTCTGTGGCAACCGCTTTTCCATCTGTCATAATTTCTGCTGAAGGGTAGAATATTAATAAATGACAAACCAACCTCAAAACCTTTCCTAAAACACACAGTCCCAAAAGATAATTATTAAGATTCATTTATAGATTCAGTGACAAGACTAAGCAACAATGCACAGTGTTTCCTAAACACTGAGTTTTACTTCCCCCGGGGATGCTTGGGAATGCCATCAGTTTTCCAGGCCTGGTAACAACCCGACATTAGCCTGAATTTCCACCCAGCGCTGGCAGTACTTTKTTGGTTGCCAGTAACAGGTTTTTGGACTCAAACTCCAAAAGTTATTTGGTCACCGATCTGTCCCAGACTCGGTGAGAACCAGGTATCCAGCACACTTAGGGTCCAAGCCCTATATTCTATAGCAAATTAGCTGTGTTAATAAACAAATGGTGCAAAGGAACATCAGGAAAATATGAGCCAACCCCTGTTAAGTGCCGAGGGTCTTAATCACAAAGTTCATTAGTGTTTCAATCAAAGGACAAGCACTAGCATCTTCTCCAGAAGTCCCTGTTGCAGCTGACACTGGACATCAGATGGTGACAATTTTTCAGAAGGAAACTTCTGTAAACATTTCAGAAATGCTCTGCTAGCTCTCATTACGCCAGGTCCATATTTTGCTGCTTTCTTAAACTGATAGAGCAGTATAGTTAAGGCAGTATCTATGCTTTTTATCCCAAGGAATTGTACATGGCAATTTTCATTTTTCATCTGTAGCTTTCTAAAGCTGACATTCTGGAGATGTCTGCAAAATAGCTACTTGAAAGCCACACAAAACTCAAACTGTCATATACTTTTTGACATTAATCTCATTTAAATGGAAAAAAAAAAAATCCATTTCAACTTCAAAAAAGTCTTTTCATGCAGCAAATATGCAGGGTTTGGGGATATTTTCTGCCTCACAGGGCTCATTCCTAAATTCCTGATGAAATATAGGAAGAGCTTGAGCCATTTCTCATTCCTTTTGGAAAGTTTCCCTCATCTCCACTGATTTAGAAAGGTGAGTCACCAGCTACCTCCCTAGCAAAAGCTAAATTTCCTCAGTGATTTCTTGCACCTGCAGAAGCTGTGTCTGTCCACATGCGGCTTATATAAGGCTGAATGGCTGCTGTCCAATTAGCTTTTGGTTATCTAACCCTCTCCCCTAATGCAGATAAATGATGAAGCACTTCCACAATGAAGTACCTATATGGTACGCTGGCATTTTCACAACCATTTCTGCGTCTGATGCACACCACGCCTCGGCAATCAAGGAGAGACAACGGTTTTATTCTGAGCGTGGACAGACTGGGCAACAATACCTGCTGCTAAAACTTACTCATCTCTATGCCAAGATGTTTGTCGGCTTTGGATGCTATTTTTTCTTCAAGTCTTCAGACGTGATGTAGCCAAGTTTCAGAGCATTTGCTAAACTGAGCACTTACTCCCATTTCAGGCCATCTCCCTGCTAATCTTCAATAAGTTTAAGTTGTATTGCTATCATGGTATTACAAATCTACTCAGTTCTTAATTTGCAGTTGCAGAGAGCAATAATTCTGATGGTAACAGAAATCTCTACTGTTGACATACATGTTTTCCACTTTGCTAGATGCAAAAAGTCAGCATTTCAGCTCTGCAGATCTGAAGCGGTGCCTTGGCTATTGATTTCTATCTGCTCCCCTGGATTTCTCACTAGAGCCCGAGCTTCCCAAAGGGCACATAATTACATGTTACAGAAAATGCCACTCTGGTGTGGCTCCAAACCTCTTCAAAATCTGGGTGTGTGAGAAATCTTACACAAAATCTTGTCTTTGTATAAAAAAATATAAAATAGATAATTTCACACATCTAGTCATCTTTTATAAGCATTCCCATATTTATTTAAATTATTTGGTTATATTTGCACAGCACTTTGGAAATGAAAAGTATGTGAAGGGACGCAGCAAACGTACTGGCCTAATTTGCTTTCTTGTTTTAGACCAGGAGTAACGCTACGGCGTTCAGTGGAGTTGTTTTTAATGAATGCCGGTATAAGAAGAAAGAAATAGGCCAAGTACAGGTATGTTTTATTAAAGCCTCTGAGCTCCTAGGTGCACAGCAGTATTAACAGCAGTATCAAATGATATATGAGATTCATTTGCAAAAGAAATTTAGATAAAATATATGGAAGATATACAACCAAGGTTAATAGTCCACAGACAAAAAACAGTCATAATTTTCAAGCTGAAAAGATAAGGGTGCTTCAAGAGCTTCTTTTTAGGGAACAAAACTGTATGATATCTTCATAAATAACTAAGAGAATACACACTGACACCATACTTTTCATATTCATCAAATCTGATAATAATACCAATTACAAGAGGCTATGATTAAAGTAACAGACATCAGTAAACTGCCTAAGACCCTTAAAGTTTCAGAAACTGGACCAGCAGGATGAAACTTAGCACTGGCAAAGGAAAAAAAAAAGAGCGAACTTGTTTAGAGGACAACATGGCTACATCTTATGGTGGATCATTAAAGAGGCATCCACAGGACTCTGTCCATGACTGCATAGATCTGCAATGCATTGATAAATATGYGTCTATTMACTCCTACAAGAGCAYAGCAAAAACGTACTTACCTGTTGCTTGCAAAGACTTTTGCCGTTAAAAATGTAACGTTGTGACCCACATTTTTTCTCTCAGAGTGCAAGATTATTGTATCAGTCCAAGGAGAAGACTGCAAAGGGAAGATAAATTAATGAGCACATTAGCACTACAGAAAAGTAACAAAACCTGGCAATAATRCACAGGCAAATTGCTATGATGTTATTTTGAATAGTGCTGTCACAAGTTCATTGATTTTCTGCTTTCAAAAAGTGTGTGTAATGATTCCATTTTCACCTTATTCTTGGCTCATTAAAATGAATACTTTCACATTATAAGAAGGTTGGATCATCACCTTCAGAGTGTATGGATTTGAAAATAAAAATACCTCAACCTTTATAGCTAATGCATGCCCATATTTTATAGTAATGGTGCATAATGAATATTGTACCTACCCAAATTTATTCTAAGCTACTTTGTTACCACAGAGAACTCCAATAAATCATATATACTAAAAGTCACTTCATTTTATAGTTATTTGGCTTGCAAAGTCAAGCACTCAAAACTTAGATAATACCTAATTTTCTCTGAAGCCACTGAATTCATTCTTTCTCGTACAATTAATGAGACAGGATACTATGAGGGAAATAGTGTGTGATTAGGTACTATGTACCTAGGTTAGGTATATATGTTGTGGTACCAGTACATAAATGTGTAAGAAGGTAATTTAAGCATGGATAAGCAACAAATAAATACAGTATGAGCTACGTGTGTTGAGCCGTATAGACTAATAGGTTGGCAAAATGCATTCGAAGATGATGAAAAAGATGATGAAAAAGATTACTGTTTTCAGAGAAAAAAATGCCTATAAACTGGCCACGAATGTAAACTGAGCAATTTATTTGGAATATGACAAAGCTTTTAATCATTAAAACAGGGTGTTTTCCAGAAGTCTCTTCTACAAGAAAAGTCAGCACAAAAAACCTGACAAATGTTAAGCTGGATCCTGATGCATTTCTGAAGAGTCACTAGGCACTATCCCTGCAATAGCATTGACTCAATATGATAACAGTGGAGATGCCTTCCAACATAGGTCCTGTGATCCTAGGTTTCTTCTCCCTTCATTTGTTTGTGCTGTCTTTCACATTAGCTCGCCTTCCTCGTGTGCTTTGGAAAAGTGTGCAAGTGAGTCAATGTGTTAATCATATTATGCAACAAAATGATAGCAAAAAGCAAAGGAAGCAGGGTTCAAACACTGAAAAGCCTCGCTGCCTAAATACCTTCTGATCTTGATCACTGTCTCTAATTGTTACTATTCATTTAATGTATAAATTCATTAAGAGCTTTTCAGCAATAAATAATTAATAGAAGTGAGATGAAGGAAATATGAATGCAGAAAACATCCACGGAAGTTAACTATTCATAACAAAAAAGCAAACTGAGTCTCACATACCCGCACTTGGCACAATCTGATCTAAATCCCTGAACTTAAATCCCTGAGAAGTTGTTTTCATTTGTACAGAAGGTTAGGCCCTTTATGCCACCACATAGAAACCACAAAATTAAACCCAACACTTTCAAGACTGCCTGAACGTTGTTTGCTCAGCCCAGCTTCCTTGCTCTTGGCTCCCACTGATATTTTCTATAACCTTTTTCTTGTATATTGTCCAGTTTAAGGTTATTGTTGTTTTCCAGGTAGAAGCTACTTTATGTGCCCGCACTCCAGGAATGACTTGATCACGCTCTGTCCCTAGAAGATTTTAGCATTTTATGATCTGTTTGCTATTTAGTTGTTGCACAGTGTGCTTTACCCCGATAGTAGAATTTACAGGTAATATTCAGTGCCAAAGACGTCCCATAAATATGATGGACTACATGATTGCTATCATTGCATCTTCCAAGCATAGTGTCAGAACAAGCGCTGAAGACAGGCTCATAGATAACAGGCTCTCTAGGGACATTTTACATGCCTTAAGTGTGACAAACGCTATAAAATCAGCAGCAAACAGGAGGTGCTTACCAGTCTGACACTATCAGTAGAATCCTGGATCATATTCAGCACAGAAGTCTATATTTCACAATAAACTGTTTTTCTTTCATTTTCAGGCTAAACATCTCRGGGAATAGTTCAAATACAAAATATTCTCAGAAACTCCAAGAAATATTACTTTCACAGAATAAATACAGTGATCATCCTGGCTAATTACTGTTTGTCTCCAAGGTCCCAAATGTGATTTACCACTGAAACACTCTCTGTTTTCTGCTCTGCCAGCACAGCTTTTGTTTCATCTTCCTGGCTCCGAAAGCTCCAAGTTTCACTGCAACACAAATCTTCTCACATGCAGAGCTTGAGAGATCCCCCCAGGATTTTCTGGCTGGCAGACCTGTAGCATTCGCCCGGATGCTCGGGGCCGTCTCCCAGCCTCCTGTTTATTTACAAGTGACTCCTCTTTCTATATACAACTGTTCTGTGGTTTATTTCCTTTATTTCTCATCTCTCCCTCTAAACGGTTTAAAAGCAAATTTATACATACATATGTATGTATTTTATTGTGTAAGGTTTATATATAAATACATATATGTATGAATATTACATAACATACTATATAATACTAGAATGCAGACATGTATATAAAACCAACTTAGATGACCACATTTTGACATCTAAATGCACCAGACTAGACTTGTGTAGCTTACTGTATACAGCACACGATTTCTATCCAAAATCTTACCAATAATTTTTGGTCTTTTAGATCAGTTTTGCTAAGATATTACCTTAAGGAAGAAAAGTTTCACACATGCTTTGTTTGTCATATGAAGTATTCTCAGGCCCATTTGCTCTTCTTTGAAACCTGCCTGCATACACAGTATAAAAAAGAATACCACTGCCCTTCATGATTTATTTCACAGGATGGTCCCAGACTTTTTCCTGTTCAGGTGAGATGCAGCCTTTCACAAGCAAGTTCTGGAAATCTGCATGCAAGTAAGCTATGGCGTTAGCTCCAAGGAGCAGAGGAAGAACATCATGTGAATTGGACAGAGGATGTGTTTCTCCTGAGAGAAAAGAATTAACAGCAGCGCTCTCTACCCTTTATCCATCAGTCCTGAACAGGACATGTATATATGCCTAGAAGCCCAAAGAGGAAGTAAAAGTACAGTAGAAAGCAAAAAAATTTAGGTCTAAGTTTGGAAGCCAAAAGCTACAAAATCCAGACTGGTCAGCTGATTTGAAATTAAGATATGGGGAAAAGAGAAATGAAGGAAATAAGTCACTCACCTCTTCTAACCCAGGTGAAAGTTTTGCAGAGCACCATCAGAACACGCAATAGCCCAGTGTGGGTTCAACTGTCGTGTGACAGAGGCAACTTCATTCCCTCCCCCATAAACCCAAAGCTTCTCTCACAGAAAAGAAGCTTTTGTTTTTTCTCTGGAAAGCAATTACTGAAGATATGTTTTTAGATACTATGGAGCAAAATAGGATTAAAATCTCTGTTTATGAGACTATTTCTGCTCTGACTTTCTCTGATCAGCCTCCAGAGCTCTTTCAGTGACTAAAAAGTGTTTAAGAAGTTATGATAGTAAAGCAGCCATAGACAGACAGAAGAAACAGCTGCTCCTGTTGGCACACTTCATTGCAAGTGTGCTACACGATGAGTATTTTGCACTGGGGACATAGAGAAGCATTTGCATTTTCAATGGGTAGAAGCTGGCCATTTTCTGCCACTTTGCACAACACTGTAAGTTAGTCCTATATTTCTCCATGTCCTTTCTTTTCATTGCAAAATAAACAAGGAAATTGCTTACCCATGGGCAGTAAGGTAAGAGTTCAGTTAATTAATGTACTGCATGAAGGGTGCAGGTAGATTTTATACATGATGAAAATGAGGCCTATTTTCAACTTCTTCCTGCTCATTTATTCATGAGGATAATAGACAGCAAAGCAGCAGCATATTGCAGTTAGCAGTAAAGTATAATTCCTTCAGACAAGAACAATTATAAGATAGACCAACAGTGAGGCTCTGTAGTCTGCTTCCACTGCAATGTACATAGAGTCAAGGGGAAAGTAAATTAAAAGCTTAAGTGCTCCGCTTCCCGAGGCATTCCCCACAGCTGAGAACAGAAAAGAAAATCTTCTATTGCTTGAGACTAGGCAGAAGCTTTTTTTTTTAAAAACATGATCTTGTACTTCTCTTTTTCCTTCTAAGCAGTCCTTACTGCCTTGCACATTAAATACAATGGATCACAGTTCATACTTACAGCCTGAATCCTCCCTCCCCTGCACACYGCAGCGGCACCACGGTGCTGATGCTGTATAGACAGCAAGGGAAGAGAGAGAACAGAGATAAGAAAAACTCCCTGCTTTAGACAGCAGCACTGACGTTGTTATGTAGTGCATGCCTGAAGGAGAGCCTGGAGTGAGACTTGAGAGAGCGGAGACTTGCGGGTTACACGATCCAGCCCTCGTGAACAGCATGAGTCACATCCTCATTTGCTGTGAAATGTTACCAAGTCCCAGTAGGACCGTCTACTCTTTCCATTTTGTTTTTTTTTTTTTTAGATCAGAGTCAAAACAATTCAGATTTGATTACTTCTGAAATTAAAATCCTACTTTCTATGTGAAGACTTGTTAAAATTCCAATTTCAATTGATGTCAGTGTAACTTTTTGCAAGCCTAYGTGAACCGTGTTCCCAACTTGATATTACCAGCTCAGATTTGCACAGACACTTCACTATCTAGTTTTTCATTTAATTCTTGAGAGTGGAACAATTTCTTCTATTACCATGATTGCTTTATAAGCGCCATCAGTTGACTGAGTTTAAAGTAACCTACATAATGAAACCACAGGGGCAAGTGTTGATCCTCCATTCACTGATACAAGTAGAAACAGGAGTAACTCCATGCGGTCAGTTGAATCAGGCAGATGAAAAGGAGAGTGCTGACTGTTTGGACAAACCTATGGAAACCCGCCATGTCACAGCATGGTGTCCATGGGACAAGGTTTGAAGAAGATCACTGTGAGAAGGTCCTGGATCTTGGCATACAGTTAGACATATACGTGGGATCGCAACCCTGGGTGTAAAGACAGAGAACAACGGAGGGGATTTCGTTCAGGAAAGGTAACCAGCCTCATATTTTTCAAAAGGGAATGTGGTGGAATAAGAAGATCCTTTGAATGGGACATAACTTCCAGCAGAGGACATTTGAGGATAAATATGTTTTGAAAAACTTGAGGGCCCGTTTGGATGGTAATGGGAAGGGTAACGGAGTACAACTGTTCGTCATGCAGATCTCTCACCGCATTACTCAAGAGATAGGTTGGTACCTTCAGAGACGAGGAAAGAGACAGAATTTGTTGCTTCTTAAATGCTCTGAGCAATACATATAGTACAGAATATACAGAACATTGCTGAACCTAGGGAACAACTTAGGTTACTTGAAATTTAGAGCTGCTTTAGAGCTGCTCAGCATTGTGCTAAGTTATAGCAGCTGCTTCAGAGCAATTTTACCAGCAAAGAATGCCCAAGTGCATGTTACTCCTTATCCACATCTACCTTTTCTGCACTTCATTCCTCCCATCCTATTTCTCATCTTCTCTCCACTTATCTTTGCTGTTCTGGAGATTGTGTAGGGAGCTGGTATGAGCCATTACAGAGGCAACAAGATGCCCTAGGGCCCTGATGTGCTGGTAGTTTCAGACTAGAAATCTGGGATAGGATGTAGCTCCCTTGCCACAGAGAGCTCTCTCTCATCACAGCCACTGAAGTGATGCAGTGATTTCTCTCAGGCAACAGATCTATTGCTATTCTGTTCTCTGAATATGTATTTCAGAAAAATCATGTGTTCCTGTCATACCCAGAACTCAACGTGTTTGCTAAGTGTTTGCTCTGCAGTAAAACACCTATTTGCACATTCCTTGGGTTAGGTCTGGAACAAACATTTTTAGAGAGATGAAAGAGCATCAGCAGAACAATATACTTGCTGCCACCTACAGAAAGCAAGATGAGTCTAGTAATGAGACTGGAAGCACATAGACAGAAAATAACTCAGGGCTAAGGACAGAAACCTTCAGAGCACTGGCAATATCAGATACCCAACTTGGATAAAACATTGAGAAATATGTGATTAGCTCAAGAGATAATAACACTCACAGCAGCCCAGAGCTAAAAAGTTATGAAAATTCATAGGATGAAACTGGCCACGTTGTAAGATACTGGATTTATAGAGTAGCTGTATCACACAGGGAAGGAATTTTCAGTAATGAAACCCTCACACCTGCTTCAAAGGATCTTAAAAGTTATTTTAAAAGACATAGCAATGCTTGTTCATTTAAACACAGCATGGTTTCTTAAATTCAGATAGATTTGTAAGACACCAGATATGTATTATGTGTTCGACGCAGCRCAATACTGTGAAGGATCTTTGAGATAAATGGAAGATTAGCAACAGATTTTTTAACTAACAAAAAAATAGACGCTACAAGAAATGTCCATAAAACCAAATAAAGAGCAGAAGATTTTAAAGTACAGAGCACATGCACTAATGTGCATACAGGAGGTACAGCTCTGAGAAAAACACTGAAGAGGCGTGAGGAGCAAGACTAAAAAACAAGCAAGCGCAGATGAAATATGAGGTTTTTCTGCTTTTTATAAATATCTGCAATACATTGGTACAGACAGCACTGGACAAACAATCCAACAGGACTTCCTACAAACAACCTGCTCCAAAATCTGAAAAAATCTGAAGTCACATTAATGAATTTGGGCTGATCAAAACCAAACAGAAATTGGAATAAAGCTCTGAGGATCAAATATCAACAGAATTTTGAAAATAGGCAGTGAAGTAAATTTGAAGTTATTCTTAACGGGTCATGAGAACCGTGCACAACTTCTACACAGGGACACACAGGTTGGTTTTGTCATGTGTCATGTAGGAAAAGTAGATTTTTTTTTTTTTCATGGTGTTCAGCTTTGAACTTGTGTAGAACAGCCATCTTAAGGGCCAGTTTTATCAGAGTTCATCTCCCAAATGGTTCAGATCCCATAAATAAAACCAGGCTATTTCTAGAACCGATGGAAACATTTCCAATAAGTGATTTTCTCACCAAAATGTCTTTTTTTCTAATGCAGCGTGGCTTCTAGACATGTATTGGTTTCAACACAGTTTTTTTTTTGCTCAGGAGGGTTTTTCTGATCTGGGATGGGATTTCTGATCAGAATAAGTTGCAAAGAAAAAAGTTCCATAGTTGATTTCAGAAAACATAACAGTTCTGGAGGGAGCGAAGGAGATGCTGAAGTTAGCAGATCAGTACAACAGTACGCCACTGTTTGCCCAAATGGAGAAACAACAAATTGGAGCTGGGAGCTGGCAGTGGCACCGTTCAGTTTTACTATCGATCATTACCTACTAAGGGCCTAGACAGGGTAAGAAGAAAGCCTCTCCAAAATTTAGCAGACCGAGACAATGAAGCTTGATTTCTCAAATGAGCACCCGGCTATTTGGCCATTCTGCAATAAACATGGGGAAATATTTCCCTACTTTTTGTGGAATATTTTGAGAAGTCTCATTTATACTGGAAATAGMAACTGAAATAAGTTTCAAAGTCCTGAGAGGTACAATTTAGCTATGGCCTCTAAGCTTTTGAAAATCTCTGTCTTGGAGCATGACTGTGGTTCAAGGGGGCTCTGGCAGGCAATACCTTAGGCTTGGGCACAGGAGAGAAGCATGCAGCACAATTTAGTTTCGAATTAATTAGACTTAGACCAAACATGGTAAGAAAATCTGAATTCTGGACACAGTACCAGCAACAGATAACAAAAAGAGCATTTAGTTGCTTCCTAATGAATACTAAATACAGGAAATATAATAGTTTGAGCGAAAGACAACATCTTAAGAAGACAGCATCTTAAAGACAACATCTTAAGAAGCAGCAGATTAATTATACTGACTATATTAAATATACTTTGTATATTGTCCTGGCTTACATATAACTCTGTTTTTCCCTGACTGAGATACACTTCTACTGACTGTAGAAGAAAGGTTTTGAAGAACATCTTGAAGATGCTAAGGGATTTTCCTTCTGTTTCCTCTCCATTTTTTTCTCCAATAGAGGATATGAAAAAATTACAGAGCTTGGGCTGAAATACGTTTGCGCTTATTTCAGAAATTACGTCATTTTCTTTGCTCTTCTCTTTTTTTCCTTTTCCTTGCCACCTTACTGAGGTTTTTGTATAAACAGTACTTCGCACGAAAAACAGGAGATATTGATAGTTATTACCAGTTAACAAGAAAAATCCTACTCTCCCTCATTTTCTCCTCCTAAGAAATAGCCTGGGAACAGCTTTTACTGCAACCAAGAAAGACAGTTTAACAAATCTGTGGTTTGCGGCTTTTCTTCCCGCAGGAAAGAAGTAAGTTCCAATAACAAAGTACTGACTAGAACATCAACCCATCATCCACAGAATATACTTAGATCAGAAAAACTGTTCTTTTTCTGATCTTTAATAGGTTTTATTATCAGCATTTCATAACTTGAAAAAAATTATTTTCTTTGTATTGCGTTTTTAATAAATAAATTTTATAGCAATACCCAGTCAATGCACAAGCTGAAAAATCCATGGATCACAAAAATAAGGGCACTTGAAACAATCATCTGCCTCCTTTCACGGACCAGAGCCACCTTTCATCATTTTAATTCCTCAGAATTTCAAAGAACCTCCATAAGAATATGTCCTTCAAAAGGAGCTTTTGAACTCCCCCCGATGCAGAAATCTGCTCCAGAAGGAGCCCTGATTGATGTCAGACACCACCTGGGTGCTTAAAATTGCCAGGCCCAGGAGGCAAGGGAAGAAGCATGGGTTTAAATCAACTAATTCATTTCTACTCTTTAAAAGGARGAAGCAATGGTAGAACCATGGCAAAACATAAACAGAATTACAGTTTTCCTCCAGATATCCCAGACCGACAGTGAATTCAGGTACTGTGACTCTCTATTTTGCCTCCAAACCCCATAATATCTCTCAGTGCCAAACCACAGCTTGCTCCAGGGGGAAGACTTTAAAGTTTTAACCTGATAACATCACACATATCCATAGCTCCCACACACACAAACAAGAGCTTCAATTGCCCGACACAGGGTCAGCATCACTTACAATCAGCCTCATCATATCTGGTTTTATCTTGCACAGGACATCCCAGTTGCCTTCTTTTCACGTTGACTGAGAAAGGAATTGAAAGTTGAGGGATCAGAAACTTCGGGAGAAATCTAGTTACACTGAAACGGCTGGGAATACTGCATTGATTTCACTGGGTTCAGCAAGCTGAACGGCTAAAAATACTCTCCACAAAAATCACCCAAATATCTGTCCCTTCTGTCAGTGCAGCTGAAATGATCAGAGTCAAACCACAGAGGAATCTGGCCTCCTACTTTCTCTTTTACTTAATAACAGGTAGATATTTGGGTAGCTGCAAACTCTGATGCCTGCTTGTTTGATTCGGAGCTGCAAACCACTACAATATCAATTATCAGACACATTCGTACTGAGTTGTCTCAGAAATCACGTGTCCACTTTCTGGCATCCTGAACCATCACTGAAAGAGCGATGGAGGCAAGACAGGGCAACAACAAATTAAATTCACCAAAGCACTGTCAGAGTACCACAGAGCTGTTCTGAGTAGCACCTACACGATGTAAAAGGCAGAGAAGTCCCCAAAGAGGAAAAGCGCTTCTGAGGCACAAAAGCATTTTTTCTGATGGAAATAAGGGCAAATCTGATTAAAAAGTGACACAAGCATTGTCTACTGTCTTGTCCAATGCAAGTCCAGTCTTGTCTTTGTTTTGATCTGTTCATCCTAACAAAGACTGAGCACCATTAAACTGYTTTGTAAAAATAACTCAAATAACAAGTAGCAGGAAAGTATAAATCCTCTGTAATGCTAAGTTATCTAATTATTCAAGGAAGAGTGTGCTACASAATTTGTTCTTTCTGATTGTTTCATTAATTTGGGGTACCTGATCTGGTGATCCTTTGCTAACTGGTTAAAAAGAAACAAACAAAATGAACCACTTTTTCTGAGGAAACCAATCAAACTCAGTTGACCAAGTAGCCATAATCAGCACTGGCACATATGATATATCACAAAGACTCATCCCCTTTTTTATTTGGAAAGGTAACATGGCATAACTGAATTTGGCTGAAACCAATTTTTCCAATTTAAAATAGCAACAAGAGTCCAGTATGAAAAAAAATCTCAGTAATGTTGCCCTATCTTTTGTTTGACAGGTGCTGCTGTGGCATTTGGTAACTACTGCCTAACACTTGCCAATTGTTTTTAATTTAGAAAAGATCCAAATCCCCTTTTAGTCTTCCCATTGACCTCAGTATGTCTGTTATCTTCTTTTTTTTGTTGTTTAAACCCTATTAGCAGCAATAATCATTACATTGTGCATATTGCTGTCTACATATAAAAGTGACCCATTACAGCTGAGGTCAGTACAAACAGAATGAAGCAACAGCAATTGCAAGCAACATAAAAAGCTACTGACCACTAAATTTGCCTATTATTATTATTATTAGCCTATTATTTGCTATCATTTGCCTTTTACATATTAAAAATCAGGAAATATTAGGTGCAGCTTTTTCCCATTTATCTTCCTAACGTTGAAGGATATAATTTTTTTGATACTGAAGTAAATCTAAAGCAAAAATTAGGTCCCTCTTTAGGGCAAGCATGACAGCTTCCTGTTTACAGAACGAAGTATAAAGTATAAAGTACCCAACAATCAGTATTCTGAAGACTAAAATTCTTTGTATGAAAAGCATATAGTTAAGAGTTTCTAAGAAACAAAACTGTCCGTACTATCACGACAGTAACTGAAGCACTTGGAAATGAAGGAACAGACAATAAGGGGTGTCTGTGGCCCTTACACCACCCATATAATAAACATACAAAGATAGACTGTGAAAGTCAAACTCCCGGAGCATAAAATTTTACTCCTTTTTGCCTGTGAGATAAGAGTCTGGTTTGAGACAATCACAGTAAGTAAACTTAAAAATAAATTAGTGCGAAAGGACAAGCACTCTTCCTGCAAACTGGAAATTTAGAAAAAGGTTTTCTCCTGTCTTAAGAGATGAAAAAGAGCACATGGTCATATAATACAGTCATATAATAGTCATATCAAGAAGATTCCTGAACCTAAAATAAATGTCTTTAGGGAATTGAAGTACAAAGCAAATGAAACAAACTTCTTTCATTTTAACACCATCTGTTAATAATTCAAATTTTTATTTTACACAATAAATATAGAAAGGCCTGCTCACTGGGACATAACTGTTGAACTAAAACATTAATCCAAGATAAAAAAAAATTGATAAAGCTGGGTTTGTTTCAGTAAGCCTGGAATTTCACACTAAGAAGAGACACATTTCAGCTCAAGGGCTTAGTTGAGTTATAAGCAATCTGTGCAAGTTGGTTTTATTTGGAAAATATTTTGTTAAAGTATATTGTATTTATCTGATCCCTTTCAGTTGGCTTAAAATCTATGAATACAAACACTTATTTTGATGAATATRGGAGGTCCAGGAAACATAAGCCAGTTTTCTTGTTTGTGATTCCAACCATACTTTTCTTCCAAAAATTCTCTAAAAAAAGAAATTCCATCTGTTGATTTTCTCCTAAGGCCATGATAAAAACTGAGTTGCTCATTATTCCTCTGGTTGCTTTCCACTTGTATTTTTGCTTCTCTGATTTTTCTCTGCTTACCACTGAGGGGTGGAGGTGGGGGATGGGAAGGAAAGAGGAGATTGCAATTAAATTCCAATCCCAGMATTTACATGATGACAAGTCCTTGGCCTTTTTTCATCTATCACTAAGGAATGACCTATTTAATTGTTCGTTACTTTAGTGTAAGTGACAGATATCTAGTATGCGCATCGTCTTTAATGAGATTTATGGTTGCCCGTAGATCAAAAATATACATGCTGGATACYACCTAAACTCCAGCTTAACATATCAAAAAAAGATTTATATGGCCCTCGGACATCCCTGTGAAATACAATAAGACTGATGGGACTTGTGCTTAGATAACACCAGATTATGACAATAATAAGTTAGTAGGATATAATAAGAACAAGTTAGCAGGAATAAGTAACTGCAACATTCAGTGAGCAGCAATGTGAAATTTGTCACAGTGGTGATTATTTATATTGCAGTATCAAAGTAGCAGCACTACGATTAAGGTCCTGTTATGGAATTCAAATTTAATAAGAGCTGTAACCTTTAGTTTGTTGAAAAAATACCATTCAAATGGCAAAAACTCAAAACATAGAATATGAACTTTGAGCTGTATTTTAAATTATATTTTTATGGTGGTTTGATGAAAAATTTATTGACACATCAAGTATAAAATCTTTTGAATCTTTTAAAAACTTCTTACGCATTTTTCTTCATGTTCATTAAAAGTGGTTTTGTACAAGTCTGTGCAGGAAATCAAAACCATTTTGAGACATCAGCAGTCAAAGGGTGTCTCCATGGAGGTTTCTTTCTGTAGCAATACTTATCCATCGGTTGTGTTTTCTGGGCATTTTAGTCTTACTGTGCGTGTCTCATACCATCATTTTAATTTCAGAGAGCTTAGTTGTGTTAAGACAAAATAATTTTACAAATGCATGGAATATTGTGACAGTCAGCCCTGTCAATGAAATTGCTACCTAAGAACAGAAGAATGATATTAAAGGTGTATTACAAAGAAAAAGTTTCTGAACATAGATACCTTCTAAAAAGGGAAATTAAAGCATTGCTGATCCCATTATAGGCAATACGAACAGGAAGGCATGCACAAATCTTTCCTTCTTAGCCTTTATTTTTATACCTTTAAGCATAGAAACGCTCAGAAATGTTTGAGTATATAGGAACATCATGCCCTAATGCTAACTATAATTAAATAGAGCTTTTGATAGTTAATTGTAATTCAGGCTGCCACAATGAGCCAGAAACTTGATCCCTAGTTTCTGCAATCTAATCAAGTAGCACCTGGCAAAGCTAATAGTGCAGTGACATGTCTGGAAATGATAGGAAAATGATGGAAATGGTGGAAATTTTGAAATTATACAGGGTCCCAGTTTCAGCCCATGTGGAACTGAGTGCTATTCTGTTTTTTGCACAACCCTACCTTTAATGTCCTTCATGATTAACAAAAGGGCTTCTGCATTTGATGTCTCTCAGCAGAGGGAAGAGACTCAAATYGCTCTGAATAAAAAGAATAGCTTCTTTCTATTAAATATAGTCCCAAAACAGGAGTAGGTGCTAAGGAGGAGAACACTGTGACATTGTGATATTCAATAGCATGACATTGAATTGAGGCAGCATGATGAGATACAGCCCACATACACTGGTCATTGCCACTTTCAGAAATGACAGTAGAAAAAGGTTTCTAAGATGTATTTTCATCTCTCTCACTCAATAGAGAACAGTGATCTCAACACCCACATGCCTGACACAGAGCTGAGCAATGATTTGAAGAAGCAACAATGAAATAACATTATCTCACATCAAGAAAATAGAATTACTTTTGCAAATGCCATGATTTGAAACAACTATACATTGATTTCTTTATTGACATGAAACGATACCTCCACATTTTGTAAATCAAAAGTGCTACAATGGAGATTGTTTTTAACCACTAGAACCTACTAATAATTTTAGACTCTGGGGCAAAGAAAATAATTTTTCAACAAAATATTCCCAAGACCTACATATGCTTTACTGTAGCTTTTGCTTCCGTGGTCCTTTACATCTTTTTCTCATAATAAGCAAAAAGGTAGTTATTATAAATCAGATGTGGATTTTATGGTCCAAAAAGATGGGGAGAGCCCATTGTGTTGCACTGTCCCAGGAGAAGGCAAGTTGAAAACTGTCCCTCTCAAAACGTTCTTCAAGAATAAAGTCATTAAAAGCCACTTCCCACTTCGCATTTGCTTGGCTGTCATGTCCTGGCACATCGAAAATGTCAGGCCTTAGCCTGCTCTACAGCTTTGCTCACTCATCTGGCAACGGCGTGTGTGGAAGGAAGAGCTGCAACCTTATAGAAGTCCTCTGTGCCATCATGTAGTGGTTTGCACATCTTTCACCCCTGCACCCCACTTTGCTCTGTAGGTTAAGTAGGGTTCTTGCCCTTTCCTTGCCCTGTAACAAGAACTCATTAACTGCTTGCTTTTAAGCAGTCATCTAGCACTTCTGTTGCTCTCTGTATTATCACATTATTGGGGCTTGAATGATGCAGCTGAATCTGGTCCCTGGAGCTTGAATAGAGAGCTGGGACTTACAGTGTCTATGATGTTAACATCATTTTACCCAGCTTCAATTAGGTTTTGATCTAATGCAGTTGTTTCAAAGTCTCTTTATGAAATTGAAGTCTTTGTGTTCTCTGTGGCAGGCATTTTAGAAATAGATTCAATCAAGTTTCAATATAAAGCTGTAGGCACTATTAGAGACATTTCTGGTGGCGTAATGAGCTGCTCTGAGGCGATTGCTCTGACTGGCCTTGTGAGTGATCTGTGAACGTCAGCATTTTATTGTTCTCCCTAAATGCATTTGTAAATCCACTTTTTTCTTGGTCTTGTTTCTATTTGCTAGTAACTCACCCTAATGGAACGAGGTGACTTCTAGATGTATTAAAAAGAGATTTGATTAAAACATTAGAAATATCCTCATAAAACACAGAAGCTAGATATCCATTTTCCCCCTTAGGGCATGCTTGAGTAAAATGGGCCCAATAAAGTCAACAGAATAATTTTCATTCACTTTGACAGACTTGGGGTGGGGACCCTGAATCACTGGTTAATCTTGGAAGGTATGATGCAACCACACCTATCATATCACAACCTTAAAAAATTAGTACAGTGCATACTTCAAAGCATTTACAGACCTACACTACCAGACATCAGACAAAAAAGAAGGAAAAAAAAAAAAAAAAAAAAAGACTTCTTTCAAAGTTCAGGCAAGTAAAAGGTCATGTATTCTCATTTTGTTTGGATATACTTTGTAACAGTGCTAAGCATTTTATGCCAGAGGCAACAGCCTTATACAGCACTTGCTGTAGTCTCTTTGATTTCTTTCCTCTTGACCCAGGTTCATATTTGCAAGACAGATACTTAAGGGACAGCTCATGTTCCCAAGCTATAAAATGATGTCTGGCTTACAGCAAACATCCATCTTCCTTAAAAATGCTTGCCATTCTTCAGCAATATTCCCAATTATTAACTTAGGRCAAAGCTTTACAGCATTTTGGTTGCACTATAGAACAGTGCTGCAAAATTATTTTCCTAAGAGGATGCCTTCCCATTAGTGATGTATTTACTATTGCCACTAAATGCAATCAAGCCATCATTTATATAAACCTTCCCTTGCAAAACTAGTGTTTGTATTCAGCGTCTCTCAAGCTGTTACTGCTGTCACTGTGAAAATAAAATAAAAGTATTGTCTCTTATTTGGATAGAGATACAGAGAATGATATCACAAGAGTAGGAGGGATGAATTGTAGGAGGGATGAATTGTAGGACATGAACTGCAAAACAGCTTTCAAAAGCCGAAAGGACAATCCACGTGTGTGCTCTACAGGAGAAAGAAGGACATAGAGGATGCCTCTGAGAGGGACAGTGTGCTCTGAGGTTGTTCTTGTGCTACCTAAAATACTGAAGACAGAGGTGGGGATCCACTTACAGTTTGTCCTTGTCCGTCCACTTCTTGCCTCCCTGTTGAGCTAGAGGTTAAGTGTTCAAAGAGGATGTATGCACTACCATACTGCTGCTAACACTACAGACTCATACCTGTATGGACACRTCCACCTCTCAGGAGTTCCAACCAACTTGTTCCAGCTTCAGGATCAGCTCTCTACTCACATGATCTCTGAAACACTTCTTTTACTGATTTAAAAATAATTAAGGATTTCTTTGCACCCCGTCCACTAAAAAAAGTTGCAAGAAACTGTGCAGATTTGGAAATTTCATCTAAAAAAATTGTTTAAAGGCAGCTGAAATAAAAAAGTCTGCATTTTGTCTCAAACAACTCTTTCAACATTGCTTTCAAATATATTACATTTTACAGCCAACCAGTATTACTTTATTTATATCCTATTAAAAATGGTATTCAAATTTAAACATCTGCAAGGTGTTAAGCATTCTCAGCAAAATTCTCAGTAAGCTCAACTCCCACCAGCTACAGATGGAGGGGAGGGGGCTGAGCAGTACATTGAAAGAGTCATTCTTGAGTACATTTAAATTTAATTTTGATAGGTGTTGTTGCTTGGGGCCACAAAATCACACTCCATATTTAGAAAGCTGACTCTTATAGCAGCTAAAAGTTACACTTCAATCTCTCTTGAAGGTCTGTATTTCTCAAGTACTTTGACACTGTCTAGTTAAGAAGGTCCACAGTATAAAACCCATCATAAAATCCATAAAACCGGGAGACCACAGTATAAAGCCTATTATCTTCTCCCTATAGGTTTGACCYGAAAGCAAAGCAGCTTTCAGCTTTTGGAATCTAATGCTATCTTGTGCCAACGGGGTGGACTCTACATGGGTAATGCTTTGTGGATGCTTTGTGGATAATTAAGATTTATGCAGAACATAGGTTGTTTTTAACTACAAGTCATTGGTTGGGGTTTTTATTGGCTGAATAATGATGTACTCTTGCTAGATTAAATTGGGTTTTTAGCCAAAATAAAATGTCAAAATAGATACAATATCTTTAACATATCCTTGAAAAACCATGAAAGCCATGTTTCAGAAAGAGTCCTGTATAGCTTAGTAAGCTACCAAATTAAAGGAAGAGCTGCTATAAAACCTAAAAAACATATTAAAAAAACCAAAACCTTTTCCATCAACTGTTTAAACAGATAGGACCAATCTAGTCCAATCTAAGACTAGAGCAGTTAGAATATTAACAGTGTGAGCAACTTCAGTAGGAAGACACATGTGTTTGCACTTAAGCTGATTAAGACTGACAATTTTGTGAGTCACTGTAAACCATGAATCATAACTATACATATTCCTCTCAGTAGTATTTTAGCATTTACCACGCATGGTATCATAGCAGAAATTTTAATATGCATTGTACAATATCTAGCACAACTGAGTCCTGATCCCTGCATGGGGAAGAAGGTCGCATTCATTAAAGAGATAATAGAACATGAGAGTCTATCTCATAACATTTGTAGACAACTCCATGAGTTATCCTCAAGTTAAAAGTTTTCCAGAGATCAAAGGAGCACCAGATATCAAAGCTTCTGATGTACAACAGAGGTTTAAAACACTAATCTACATTCTGAACATCTACACAAAGACACAGGAGCCAAACTGCACCTTCTCACCTCTCAAGCTGCTTGGTCTAAATTCACTTTCAGGAATTATTGAGCAGAAGTGGTTTGGGTTTGCTTTGGATTTGKTTTTTTTTCAAAGAGTTTTTACATCTTTATTTTTGTAAATCTTTAATAAAATTCCTTCACTAAAGTAAGAGCAGCATGAATTCAGAGAAAGGTGTACATTAAAAAACCCTTCTCCTTAATATTTTGCCTAGAACACTAGTAATCTACAATTAACAACCTTTAAATTTAAAATTATTATGCACCATGTGTTCAGATTCTAATGGCACCTCAGAATCCAAGGCAGCTTAAATAAATGTTGCACATACATCATTAAGTAAAAAAAATCCACTGGCTATAAATCTTAAGATGTGGATAAAATATGCTTTATATGATGATAGACAAGTCAGACACATTATAGTCAAATCAAAATTATCTCAACAGAACATCTAAAGGCTTTAATATTAGGCTTGAGGATATGGTTCAGTTCACTATAAGGGCAATAATAACTTGCGTTTGAGAGAGGTCACCAGACAACCCAATGGGATCATTTGCTGTTGCAGTATTTTATTTTATTTTAGCAGAATACTGTAAAAATATTTCATCATCAAAAATTACAAATATAAAATTTACTAAGTAACAAACACCAAAAAAACCCTGTCAGAGAACTCACTCTGTATGTTCGTAGTTGAGAGACATAACCCATGCTTGCTGAGGTTGTAGTTGCACCCTAGGGTCTATCCACAAGCAGTCAATCCAAGATAATGAGTTTGATATTTTGAAAACCCCAAGTCAGTGCAAACAAGTGGCATCAACCATCTTGAACAGCCATGCTTCAAGGCAACACTTGGGAAAGAATATCTCAGCACATTTCCACTGATTTAATAATATTATTTCTCTGTTCAAATTACAATAGAGCCTTCAAACTGCAAATGAGATCATAGCCAAATTATCCTAGTTATTATAACAAACACACAGTGTGCCTTTGCTCCAAAGGGCTTAAAATCATATGTTGAGACAGCACAGAAAGAGGAAAATAAAGTAGTATGTCCTCACCTTAATGATGCAGAATTGAAGCACAGGGAGTTCAAGTGCACTGCCTGGGTATCACACAGATCTTTCTGCACTGACACCTTCATGCCCCAAACCTCCAACTTAGTTCCCTTTTCTTTAAAGACACTACCTGTAGGAGCTTCAGAAGGACTGTACCAGTGTAGGTTCCCCCCTTAAAGAACAAATAATGAAGACAGATGAAGATGTGAGTAGTCTAAACTAGGTATTTTAATAACTTCCCCCATTTGTGGTTTGAAAGAGACTAATTAGGCTCTAAGAAGCACAAAGTATTACAAGAGTATTTTGCAACGCTAAATGATGGTATTTCACAATTACTTAAAATTTCAGTTTTTGAAATATAATTTCCTTAGGGTGCGTAGGATGGGAAAACGGATAGGAAAATAAACGTACAGTTCTAGCACATGGTTCATTAAATCTTAGGTTGAGCTCAAATTATTTTTCAAAAAGAAATGTCCATTACAGCACTACTTGTTAATTTAGCCACTGAAGTGATGTATTAAGAGCAACAACTCTGGGCAGAATGACAGTAATTGCCCATACTGCAATAAAAGCACAGAAGTAATCCCGGAATAACGCATCAAGGAAATCTTAAGCATGGTGAAACAAAATTACTCTGTAATTTTTTTGCAGGCTTTATTTATTTGGATGTTCTTTCCTTGAGCAACTGATGATTTTTCTGCACAGAGGAATTGATAAAAATCACACTGTGAAAAGAACAGTGTCAGTTTGTGGCAAATTCTGTGGTACTTCCACTCGCCACGTTCATGTTCTCTATAACACATGAGCCTTTTTCCTTCCACATACGAAGGACAAGCTTTGCATTTATTAGAAAAAGAAAAAAAAGAGATTTCTGCTCTTTAAACTCCTCCTTTGTTTAGAGGGAATGTATCCAGTTCACTTTTTCCACTAGCCCATGGCCAGAAGAGCAATACGCGTCCACACGYCAGGCCATCAAACATGACTGACTTGCACTTTAGGGGCTCCCCAAAACTCTGTCATGCATTCATTTCTGTATCTCAGTGGACAAAAAAGTAATTCCTCTGTAATATAACATTGGTTCATTTGTCTAAGCTCTTAGATGAGATTTTCTGTTCCCATAGCATCTAAGTTTGAAAATTTGTTTTTTCAGAGTTTGGCCTATCAATAATTTGCCTCACGTAAGTAACGTCCTTCTCTGCTCCCTGATTGCTTAGTGTTTGGGGGGATTTCCTCTTTGTTCTACACTATTAAAATATTTAATTTACTAAGAAGTCTTTGGGGTTTTCTCTTACGCATCCACATTCTTTTGAATGTATGTTCATAGTCACAAAACTCCAAAGTGGCTACTTTCTCCTCAGTTTAAATAAAATGAGCAGATATTTCATCTGATTTATCTGCAAATTCAAAAAAAATTCATATATATCAATCACACATCCTATCTACCTGTCTAAATAAAGGTTTAAGCTACATTTGGGCATATTTTCTCTGTTCAGGTGTTTCAACTGGTATATCTGTCTTAGTCCACTTACAGAAATGGTTTAGATTTTTCTGAATCGCTTTTTGGTTTAGAGAGGCATTTTATTTGTCGCAGATTTAGCATTATTTTCCCTCATATCTACCATTCTGAAGATTTAACTCTTCAGTGACCTGTGATGGATTTCATATTGATTTTAAAATATTTTACTACTCTAGATCTTCAAAAAATTATCACATTTGAGGGTACCCACATTACTACCCCAGGCTGTGATCATGAATAAACTGTTCTTTTTGTTGAAATTACCTTCTTTTACACCCACAGTGCGTTACATGACTGAACCTTTGAAACATCTCTTCAAACATACCAGATCTTCTTGATTCTCACTTAGAAGCCAGCCCTGTGCCCCTGGGCTCCATTCAAGTAGTAATGAATCGGCACCTGATCTTCTCATCCCCGGTCTTCTAGCTTCTAATGATTCACATGCTGCATTACATTAAACCAGAATTTTCTAGTAACGGAGAGYTTTTCTTAGTCTGTAAATCCCCAAAGCATTTAGAAGGTTTAAAAATAGTTAAAAGCATAATTAAAAGGAAAAGCAACCAATTATGATCTCTGCACCAGCTTCAAAGGATGAGGAAACAAACCCCAGACTCCTAGGAGAAAAATTTACGTCATAATTCCTGGATATCCCCAAATTTAAGTTACTGCAGAATCTCTTCTGACCAACAAGAATTTTCAAAAGTTCAAGCCTGATGTGTACTATATCCACACGCGCAGCTGAAGGAAGGATAAATTTGAAGAGAAGGTTCAACTAGAGCAGATCTCAGGCAAAAATCCCCAGGATGGAGGGYGTGTGGTTCCAACCACCTCTGATGACTCAAGTCTCCAACTAGTAAATGAAGGCCCAGATTGGTATGCAAATGCAGGAGCTATTTGCTTATAGTACACAGGTAGCTGATACGAATAATTTTAATAACTTTTAAATTATTTTTTTATAGCAGACATTTATCAACAGTCCAATTATCTGAATACCAAATCAGGAAAAAGGAAAAAAACAACAACAACAACAACAACAAAAACACCAACAAAATAAACTTTCAGAGAAAGCAAAAATAATACGGCATGATGATTAGGAAAGTACTTAATTTGCAGGAGATGCTTTGACATCAACAAAAAGAGCAGTGACATCAGAAGCAGTGAGAACCTCATTAGTGACTAAGGAGAAGTTTTGCACAAAAAGACAAAGCCTTCACAAGACAACAGAACCTCCTGGTGAAATGACGGTGACCCCAGGTCTTTCATCATTCAGGTTGTTTTCTGTTCCATATGGTCAAAAATAATAAGCTTCTAAACTGACTCCTTATTAAGAGAAGAGTTTAGAGAAGTAGAGAGAGCTGTCTGGCCATATACAGAGAGTAGCCTCCAGGTTCCCCCTCCAGATACCTCCCTTCCACAAGAGGGTTTCAGTAACAAAATCATCCTTTAGTTTATTTGCAGCAACACCTGATTCTTTTTTGCATACAGACTCAGGCATGTACAACCTACTCATTATGTCTGACTTTTGCAAGTAGCAAGGAAAAGGAAGAGATAATTATTGTGGTTCCTTTATTTTAACCATTGAAAATGCTTAGGTACTGGCAAGCAGTATAACGTGCTTAGAGATTTAAAGAGATTTGAAAGAGATTTAAAAGACCAGTTAATTCCTTATAGAGTTGAGAAGATCAACTGAGACAGGATTTACTTGTTAAGACTGCAGCGTTGCAAAGGAAACTAGAAATTGCAGCTGCTGAGGTTGCCCATGGTCTGTAACATGTTTATCACTATTGGGATAGACTAAGAATGTAGAACTGAACTCATGCTTGCATGAAATATGGAGGTGAATGCTGAAGTTGTTTGTACGGACAGCATGCAACCACAGACTTGCAAGTTTTTCTGAAAAATAAAAGGCAAAGCAAGAAAAAGAAGTGCAGAATTGTCCTATTACTAATACTAGCCATAGAAAAATACCACAAACCTTTGTTCTTGGCAACTGTTCCACATGAATGATACACCCATATTTCCACATACCATACCTCGGAGCACTCCTGTTCTAGGGTAAGGTCAGGGGAGACACAATTTGCTCTGTGATTCTTCCCTCGTACCAAGATGTGGTTTTGTCCCTCAGAACAAGATCATTTTGCCCCAACTCTCATGCAGATCATAGAATCATAGAATCATAAAGGTTGGAAAAGACCTCTAAGATCATCAAGTCCAACCATCAACCCAACACCACCATGCCCACTAAACCATGTCCCTAAGYGCCTCATCTACACRTCTTTTAAATACCTTCAGGGATGGTAACTCCACCACTTCCCTGGGCAGCCTGTTCCAATGCTTAACCACTCTTGCAGTAAAGAAATTTTTCCTAATGTCCAATCTAAACCTCC
>JAYKAV010000077.1:0-64439 GCA_035582835.1 Phoebastria nigripes | reverse complement strand
TCCCACCATGTTTCTGTGATGGCGACTAAGTTGTAGCTATCCCGCTGCACAATGGCTTCCAGCTCCTCCTGGATGATCCAAGCTGCACTGACAAGCACTTGAAAATAGACATTTTATAAAATGAAAGAGCTATAATGTCTCAGTGTTAGTCCCAGAAGGTCAAAGCCTGCCCAGATCCCTTGCATGCCCCTCTACAAATGTTTTCACAGAGAAGACAGCTAAGGGCCCTCATTCTGCTTTCTTTCTTCTACGCAAGGAGGCAGAGGTCTCCCTTCTTCCACRCTAATTATAACTTTTAAGACAACCTTGTGATCAGTTACTTCAAACAGCGGAGGCCAACTCAATGTGGTGTGCAGCCAGGTACTCTCCTTGAAAACAGAGACAGAGCCAGCTTCCCTCCTGAAGGGCTTGGGTTGGGGATTTTTATTCCTTAGTGCATGCACTAACTTGTGAGCAACTAGCCAAAAGATGAGATTGAGTCATGTCTGCGCGCTGTGGTGTTCTGGCATTCAAAACGAATCTGACAGATTTCAGACAGCTTCAAGGTCAGGAGTTCTGACTTTAAAAGGGATGAGTTTTAAAAGATCTACGGAAGCTTAATCCAGAACTTCGGTTTTGTCAATTTTAGGTATCATAGGATGCAATCTCAGGAGAGTATTCATGCAAAAAAACCACCGGTAAATTCACATATATGAAAATTAGATAAAATCTAGATGGTCTAAATTAGCAATCTGTTTATCTGTATTCATCTACAGTCATCATGCTGACTACAGCACTTGACAGTCTGACAAAAGATCATAATCTGAAATTCAGTTATATTCCAGAAAAAAATCACAAGCAAGGATTTTATATCAGCCTGCAATGACAGAGAGAAGCCAAAACAGGTACACCAATTGTTGAATAGATTTAAAAAAAAAATTACAAGGGAATGAGAAATAGCACGCATATTTGACTCAAGAATCTCCAATAGTCTTTCTGGTTTTTCCACCAAAATAAAATAAATGTTCTAATTCACTCCTCTTTCTTATGTGACAAGAGTTGTAACAGATTTAAAATATAATGCAATTACTGTAACTAAAATTGTTATGTTCAAAATGGATGCTTCTATTCAGCTGAAAGTTCTATATTTAAGTCCAATATTCTCTATGAGCAGTACTTGGGGATATATCACAACAAATTCATGAGTCTCTATATTAGCTTATTTGTTTTCATGTCAACACCATGCACACAGCAGAATTACAATTCCAAAATCATTTGGAATGAAAGAAATAATAGCTATTAATACCATTGCCCTTTTTATGATTCTTATATAATCAATGCAGTCCGATATGATGAAAGTGTAAAAATGCCAAATCCAATGTATAAACAATATTGTGCCCTCAAGTTAGTCAGTGACTGAAACACATGCTTATGTTTTGGAACATGACTGAGCTTAGCCCACGCATTTCTGTTTTTAGCATGTGTGATTCCATCAAATATGTTCAAAGTTAGATTTCTGGTTATGTTCTGTTCTGAAAAAGTACTGATAGCTATAAAAACTAATGAATGTACTGCAGGTTGGAATATTTGTGTCACTTAAACCAGGACAAATCAAGAGTAATTTCACCATGGTGCCTAAKTACCTTCACATCGAAATATGGTATGTGAAATATTACAGGAGCTTGACCCCTACAAATCGATGGGCCCTGACAATATCCACCYGTGGATGTTAAGAGAGCTGGCTGACGTTGTTGCGAGGCCACTCTCCACAATCTTTGAGAAGTCATGGAGATCGGGGGACGTCCCAGAAGACTGGAAAAAGGCTAATGTCACCCCCATCTACAAGAAGGCTTTAAAGGAGGATCCAGGAAATTATACGCCCATCAGTCTTACTTCAGTCCCTGGGAAAGTTATGGAAGGAATCCTCCTGGGGGCTATCACAAGTCAAAGGAAGCATGTGATTGGGAAAAGCCAGCACGGATTCACCAAGGGCAARTCATGCTTGACAAACCTGGTCACCTTCTATGACAAAGTAACCTGCTCGGTTGATGTGGGGCGAGCAGTGGACATTGTCTACCTGGATTTCTCCAAGGCTTTCGATATGGTTTCCCACAGCCTCCTCCTAGAGAAACTGATGCGTTACGGTCTAGACAAGTGGTCTGTGCGGTGGGCGGGGAACTGGCTGACAGGCCGCACCCAGAGGGTGGTGGTAAATAGTTCCTTTTCAAACTGGCAACCTGTCACAAGTGGGGTCCCCCAGGGATCGATATTGGGCCCAACGCTGTTTAATATCTTCATAAGCGATCTGGATGATGGGATCAAGTGTACCCTGATGAAGATTGCTGATGATACCAAACTGAGTGGGGAAGTGGATACTTCAGAAGGGAGAGCCACCCTGCAGGAAGACCTGGATAGCTGGAAGAGTGGGCTAACAAGAATCTTATGAACTTCAACAAGGACAAGTGTAAGGTCTTGCACCTGGGAAAACATAATCCAGGAAGTACAGCACAGGCTGGGATCTATCTGGCCGGGGAGCAGCTCTGTGGAAAGGGACCTGGGTGTCCTGGTGGACCTGGGGACCTGGTGGTACTGGTTCGCTCCATATGAGCGAACGGTGTGCTGCTGCTGCAAAGAAAGCCAATAGAATGCTGGGTTGCATCAACAAGGGCGTCACCAGCAGAGATAAAGTCATTGTCCCACTCTACTCAGCGCTTGTCTGGCCACACCTGGAATACCGTGTTTGGTTTTGGTCCCTGCTGCATAAAAAAATGTGGACGGGGTGGAGAGGGTCCAGAGAAGGGCCACAAAGATGATCCAAGGGCTGGGAAGCCTGCCATATGAGGAAAGGCTGAGAGAACTGGGTTTGTTCAGCCTTGAGAAAAGAAGGGTTAGGGGAGACCTTATCACCATGTTCCAGTATTTAAAGGGTGGCTACAAAGAAGATGGAGACTCCCTTTTTACAAGGAGTCACATAGAAAAGATGAGGGGTAATGGGTACAAGTTACTCCTGGGGAGATTCCGATTGGGCACAAGAGGAAAATTTTTCACAATGAGAACAATCAGCCATTGGAATAATCTCCCCAGGGAAGTGGTGGATTCCCCAACATTGGACACTTTGAAGATTCAGCTGGACAGGGTGCTGGGCCGTCTTGTCTAGACCACGCTTTTGCCAAGAAAGGTTGGACCAGATGATCCTTGAGTTCCCTTCCAACCTGGTATTCTATGATTCTATGAAATCACATTTAGTAATTTTTTTAGGTAACAGACAAATCCGAAGCAAGACTTGATGGCTGGGAGACACATGGAATTTATACTATAGCTATTTTTAATAATGACGTTCATTAACCATTGGAACAAATGACCAAAGAGTATGACACAGATACCTTTCTGAAACGTCTTCCCATTAGGCACAGACTGCTTTACACAGGTGTCACCAAGTAAAACCCTACACTGTTAAGCAGATGCAGTCCTAAACTGATGCCTCCTCATTTGAAAACCATCCAGTCAGAGGATTGACACTGTGTGAATCCACGTTAATGAAAAAACGCTGGGATGCACGGAGCGTGCCTGCAGGATAGCTGTAGGAGCATGAACCCCAAGGCAGGAGTATGTCCAGTCTGATCCTGAGGACACGAGGTCTTTCCCACCCCATTCGGGACTGCCTAACAGAGAAAGGCGATACAAGCTTCATCGGCCCAGATTGTTAGTTCAGGTAAATTGGCATAGTTTTACTGGGGTAAATTTAGCTCAGAAAAGCTATCTTCACAGAGATTGTGGGCAGTGAATTTTTTGTGCTTCCTAAGAAGAGGCTGAAGCCTCTTTCTTCAGCCCCCTTTCCAGCATCCCCCTTTCCCTCCTCAGGACCTAGTCTCATTTGGCTTTTCTGCTTTCAAAGATCACTAAGGTCTGGGCAGAACACCACCTTTTTGTTGCCAAATCTGACAGACACAACATACAATGAGTATACTGTTATATTTCTCCTTGTTTATGGAAAGAGCCAACTAGTTTGTTCCAACTTTTTTTCCTGAAAAACGTGTCTTGAAAATGTTTTCCATCCTGTACATTATGTCACTGAATTGAATTTTAAGGAAAGCTTATTTCATAATTCAAATTCTCTGTACCTTGTTGTGTTTAATAATATGGTCATGACTATGAAAATTATTAAAGTAGCAAAACCACAGTTCAAAATTTCTAGGGATGACTTGGAAACACTATTAAAATCAGAGAGGTTATTGTGTTCTTGTCTCTCAAAAAACACAAGCATACTCGTCAGTGAGGATTTAACACCAGTATTTTGAAAAGTCAAATCAATTTAAATCAGTCTCTTTGTTTACGAGCAACTTTTCCAAGCACCATAAATGAGTCAGTTCCCAGTGCCAGATTCCAGTTTCACAGATTGAGCAGCATTTTATAACATTGCTTTGCCAAATTGTCAGGGCTTGATCAACATGCAGCTTTGCAGATGTATAACATCATTGGGACCAGATGTTTGGAAGGAAAATACCTACTCTCTGCAGATGTCAAGCCTATCACCCTGCAAGAAAGATCTTCCGACCAAGTGCTCCTGGATAGCAAAGCTGAAAGTACTTAACATTTTTTTCACATCTAGAGACACACAAGGAAAGGGCTGTAGGCAATCCCAGTTGTCCCAATCTAATTAACTTCTTGTCCTCCAGGCAAGAGCAAATGTGAGCCATTTGTTTCTGTGTGAACATTGGAACATTTATCCAGAGCTCACTTAAAGTGAGGTGACATTTTTCCACAGATACCCTGGACTCTGGATCAGGTTCTATTAAAAAGTCTCTCTAAGTGGGTAACATCACTTTACAAAATCTTTTCATGTCCTTGAATTTCTTACCATGGTCCAGATATGGCATTAGCAGTAGACTGTTAAGTGATATATTTTCAGATACGTAGCACATCAATAATACATATGTCTTTAAAACACATTTTTATACATGCATGTATATATTTAAAGCTATACCACAGAGTCTTTATTAWTGAATTCAAATGTACGATGTAACTTCACTGAAGCATGTATTTTTCTCTGGGATTTATCAATTGTTAAAGCAGCAAGGAGAAGTAAATGTACTTTAGGAATATACCTTAGCTCTTGATCACTTCCCAAAATACAAGATTTACATAGTTATCATCTGACTCTTATGCTGGTGATACCTTGTTTAAGATAATCTCAGTTCACGCTAAATTTATTTGCAAGTGTATATGAATTTTTACACTTCCTCTTCCCCATATTTTAAACATTGAAAATGTGCTCATCTAATGGATATCATTAAACTAATAGACTCTTGGTTCTTCTTTCACAAAGACAGTTTTATATTAAGGGAGTTTCTGGACTGTCAAAGGTGACCAACTTATTTACCAACAAGAAAGGCTTGAACTGAAAGGTCACCAGAAGTGTTCATCCAGTTGGTGGTATCCAATTGGGCTACTGGGCTGGGCATATAACAACATCTGAGAGCAACAGAAGATATTGTCTTTAGTACTTTGGCTATTGGCTTCCCTCCTCCCACTGCTGCAGATTCAGAACAGGCTGCATCCTCTATGCCCACGCAGCCTCAGCACCAAACAAATGATGCATGCAGCGAGGGATCCATGCTTGAACTACTGCAATTCAGCTAGAGTGCCACAGGCTGATTAACCTCCACTTTGACAACATGTCTGCAAAGGTTGGCTTGCCCTTTGGGCCACTTCATTTGTTAATTTAGTTTTGATGCAGGTGGACTGATGAGCATTTGATATAAGAGGTAACAGCTTTGAGCCATGAAATTCAGATCTAGACTTCTCAAGGTTTAGAAAACAGGTGGTAAGATATATGGCTCTGGTATAAACTTGTCTTTAAATATAAGCTACTAAGACTGGAGCTATGATTTTTCCAAGCTGCCAGAGTTCAATACTTTCTGACCAGATTCTTTTAGATATTCGATGCGTGGAGGGAGTAATGTTTAATATCAAATTTACATATTTGATTATATTTGATGTTACAGAGGATTTTTGATTTAGCAGAATGATAATGCAATATACTGAAATCACAATACACGTGTAAGCTACACTTAGCAAAATACAGCAATTGCAATGCACAGTTCAATCACAGTACCAGTGTGAACCCTATTACCAGTCTCTATTATATGCTCACCATCACAATGCTGGGTGTCCCCAGGAAGCAATACATGAGTTTAAGCCAGCTCAAGCCTGTTCCTCTCTTCAAAATTCGTTAGTTTAGTTTTTATACTCTGTGTTGGACTGAGCCACATACACGTTTACATCACCAGTTGATCCACTCAACTGACATAGCTGTTTATCTAAAACAAAGGCCACCCTCCGGTCCCCTTTGTGTTGAGATAAAGTCAGGTTTCTTTGCAACAGCTGTGGTCAGTCACACCCTACATTATTCTGAGATTTATGGACACATCGCCCTTGCCCATCTCCTCTGAGCCTTCTTCCACTGTAGGGGTTTCTTGATCAATCACACAAGCCAAGTCTCTGATACCCAAATTGCAATGCTAAGCTTGACAGTCCTTCCAAATTAGGTGGCAGATTTTAGATGCATGCCAATGTATTACAGCCCACTGCCGGAATGCCTGGCCTACCTGTACAGTATATACATCTGTAAGGATCAAAACAGTGCTTTTAAATGAGCGTGGTACTTATTCAAGAGTGACTGTAAACATCAACTCTTATTTGTCTACAGTAGGTCACTATCAATAATTGCTGTATTTTACAGACCTACAGTCCTCTAAAGCTCTGCATTTCGGCATCTCATTCATCTCAGATGGGTGTCAGGAGAGCTTTCAAAGGTCTGCAATGCCTCTCTGCAAACGTTGACACTTACTTGTCCAGATGTGCAGATGGCCATTTACTGAAACCAAATTATTATGTACATTTTCATTCATTTTTGTGATGCTGTTAGGCAAAATTGTAGCATTTTCTAATGGACTGGATAATCACCCCTTGGGGGCAAAGCTCTTTGCCCTTCTGCTGTAATGAAAAGCAGTGGAGCTTCCAAACCTGCCCATAGTGATTACTCAAAAAAAAAAAAAAAAAAAAATTCAAGGTTTATTTAGCATCTGTTACATCTCCAACTTGCATGCAACTTACAAAAACCTGACAGAAATCAATCTTTTATATCTTTTCCCTGAAACTTACAGCCACGTAGAAGAAAACATCCTAGATGACTTCTTCCTCCTAAAGACACGGTGTAAGACAACATTGATTTTTTTTAATCAACTACTTATGCAGATAGGATTATGTGTGGACAAGATACACAGAAAGTGGATTTAAGAAAGCTTACATGAATTAATTTGAAAGTGTTTCAGTTAAAAAAAAATCTCTTTCTCTTTCCTCCTTTTCCCACGCTGCCATCTCTGCTCTCAGAATCTTGTCCTGCAGTAAACATCTGCAACATTGCAATATTATTGTGAACACTGTATCATGTGGCAGAAAAATTCCTGTTGGATTAGGGAACCTTGCATCAGTATCAGTAGTTTTTATATTATGATACAGAGCTATAGTAACATCTAGAAGTACCAATCATGATCAAAGTCCTGCTGCATGTAAAGTTCTTGGCAGTCTGTGCACAGATTGTCTCTATAAGAGACAATCACATCCGTGAAGAACTTGGAATGACAATCAAAAGAGAGAATACTGGGGGGGGAAGTGTTGGAAATATTATCATTCCCATTTACATGTGGGAAATACAGAGTAGGGGGTAGATGGCATAAAGAAGCTAGGCATGTTCAAGTAGGGTTCCTGCAAGATAAGACGTTTTGGCCTCAGTTTGTCCTTAAGTGCTTCAGTTGACATCACTTGGAAGTTTATGGCTAAGTCAAAAAGAGGACCCAGCTTGTCCACAACGCAGCCATTTTGAGCTGTCATAGTTACTCCTGATGATTTCAGTTGTGTTAACTGCAGGAAGTCAGAGAGGCTTCACTGGTTGTCCAAATATTCTGCAAGGGTAGGAGCTATTCTTTAACTGCTTCTGCATCTTCACCCCTACTACTCTTTCTCTCCATGGTACACAGTGGCACCCAGAAGGGATCTCCATTAATACACTGCAACTGATATGACTGAAAACTGCCTTCCTGTTCCAGGAGGACTGTAAGAAGAGGCAAAGATAATGTGATATGCTCATCCAAAAAAAAATTGCAAACATGGAAAGTTCCTTGGAAGGCTTTGTAAGACAGTCTCAYTTGGCAGTTGTCATCTTTATAGATTTGACAGGCATCTTAAGAAAAATGTCAATTAATTTACCAATTTTTRCCCTATTGAAAAGCATGCTTAAAACTTAAAAGGCAATTATTAGTTTTCTAGCTCTCAAACAAATAATGCTAATGCAATTTCTTCCAAGATAGCAGTTGAATGAATAGGACTATGCTACTGAAAACAAAATTGAGACTCAGCAGCAGTTCTGTTAAAGTAATAAAGATTACTAAGAAAAAAAGAAAACCTTGAAGGCCAAAAAGATTTCTACGAATACTGTTTCACWTTTTTTTGTAAGAAAGAAGAGAACCACTCATCTTGAAATCAATTCATATAGTTAATACCAATGTTCTTGTCCCAACAAACAAACATGAATTTAAGTGATAAAGCCAGTAAGGTTTAATGTAGGAATTCAAAACAGATTAAGCACATTTACACTCATTTCTCACATGCAGGTAGWCAACAAAAAGAATATAAGCCATCAAGTCAGAAAATACTGTTATGAAACCTAAAAGAAAGCAAGGAATTTAATCTCATTATAGCAATGTCCCTCTTCTAGACTGCAGATTTCTGAGGTCAGCTCTATTTTTATATTTACCCTACTCACATTACTTCATTAGAAATAACAAGTAACCAGCAACATCCCTCAAACAYGTGGAAGGTTCACAGATCTAGTATCCAGTAAAAGACCAACAGAAAGATCAGGCAAGATCCAGGTATGTACCAAACCTTCTCCATCTCTGGCCCTTCATTTTCATGGAGAGGAACCATAGGCCAGAAGGGAGCTGTGATGTGCTCCAGTAAGTCTTCTGAGCATCCGGATTAGAGATATGGAGAGTGATATAAAGTGAACTCGCCTTTCACTTTAGATGCAGCTTGTGACATTATTGGCTATTTAGAAGCATCTGTAAATGAGAATTTTGAGTTGTATACTCAATAGAAATACTGGCTTACTTTCAGGAGTCACGTTTCCTCTTGGTAACTCTTCAAATGAGAATTCCCAAAAGATGTCTGGAAAGAGAATGGAGCTCATTCAAGTTTTGTGGCAAGTCACGTACACCTCTCTTGGTCAGTATGTTCAGTCTCTGCTTCCCTGTAGGTAGAGTTAAGATACTGACAGCCTGGGTTAATAAAGACCAGATGCATTTTGGGAGTGGTTCTTTTTTTCCCCCACTACTACCATKTTGTTGCCAAAGACAATTTACTTCTTGCTGGTTCAAGAGTTTTGGAGAATCTCGATCTCAAAAGCAACACAAGCAGTTGCAGGACAAGTTTTCCTGAGTACCTAGCCAATTTCCTTCACTTCCTTTTAAAAGCACTATTTTAGAGATGGAAAGGATAGTTAATTCTTCATGTGTGCTGTTCTATTTAGACAATGAACAGGGGATAATTACTGTGAACTGAGCCAGTATTTTTTAATAATATTTGCTGGTGAGAAATTCTGCTGAGACCCATTCACTCATTTCACACAGACAAATGGAGCCCAAACTGTAACAATATCCACTCACTTGTAAACCAGGTTTAAATCTACCAGGGTTGGCCGGGACTACAGTCTCCCTGCTGAAAGTGAGTGGCGTGACACAAGCACATAAGGTCACAAGGTCTCACTGTGTCAGATCAACGAAGTGTTTTTTCACCCCGCATATTCATACTGTGGCTGTACATATCCCTATAGACTGCATCAGTTCAATTGATTAACGTACTGTTAATCTTTTGAGACATTTTAAATTCTTCTTAAGTGCATATATTTTAAGTGAAAGCAGGAAGGCTTTTAAGTGAATGTCAAAATCTTCCAGATTGGAAGTGCCTTTACAAAATATTCCATTCAGACATTGGTAAATRTAATTGTAAGCTAAGTGATTTTTCAGTATCCCTGCAACACAGCCATCCCAAGGTCAGCCCTGCAGAGACAGCAAGAAGCTGCTGATAAGGACCAGCTGACAAGGTTTCTTTCAAGCTGTATCTGTACCTTTCATCGCAGAAGATATCATGAAGAGCTAATGTAGAAAATATATATAATATCATAACCAACTCTACAAGCAGTAATTCAAACCACTTCTAAAAATGAATAATGTATATTAGACATAACAAAGTAGTAGGAAATATAGGGATTACTTGCTACCAGGAATTAGTATTAGGAAACAAGCAAAAGTACTCTGGCAGTCATGCTCAATGCTCTGTCAGCTGAAGAAAAGGTACATTCTGTTTCTAAAAACCTTTAAGGAAACTGCATTCCTATTTACTACAGTTAACAGAATTTGAAAAATTGTAATTATCAAATTTTCCGGTGCCAAAAAACAGGTTCAGTTGACCTCAAGGTCAACAGCCATCCTTCTGTTTGAAAGCTCCTGGGCAGTTTAATTTTTTCAAATCAGTTTATATAAATGTAACTAAATAATTTTACTGAGTACACACTATTAGAATGTGACATTACAGTAATCATTTRCATTTCTTGAGTCTTATTTGCATTTGTACGAGAACAATAAGTAACGAGAAGGTGTTGAAACAGATTTTGTTTATGTTAAAGCAGATTTTGGTTATGCTAAATTCAGCTCTSTGCAGCTTATACCTTATCTAACACCAACAGGCTGTCTTCACAGAATCACAGAATGATGGAGGTTGGAAGGGACCTCCAGAGGCCATCTTCGTCCAACTCCCCTGCTCAAGCAGGGCCACCTAGAGGCATTTGCCCAGGACGATGTGCAGAAGGCTTTTGGATCCAAGAATGGAGTGTTTGTATGTTTGTTTTTCCCCACATCTCAGTTACAGACGTATAATTTGAGAACGTGTGGATATAGATCATCACCTTCCAGACRCATATTAAAACATCCCAAAGCAGAATCACACCACTTGTTCCAATGCAGTTGGCCAAAGATAGGCCTGATTGATCCTATTCACCTAGCTCCATCAAAATTAACTGATTATGAACACTGCTTTTGCAGTTTCAGGTGTAGAATATCTCATGGTACGTAAAATCAGTCTGGAAGAAAACATATCCTATGCAAACATTCATCCAAAACAAATAAGTAATCCCAATGTTTTCTGAGATTCCAAAATTTCTTTCATGGAAATTTACCAGTCTGACAGTATATGATATCACAGTTCCCAGATATCAGTAATAGCACAATACTACAAAACTGCTTTCACCCCTTTCTCTATGCTGTCCTGCATGGTTTTGGTCCAGCCACCATTTTCCTCTGCATCCAGTCCCATCTCCCTCAGTCTCTACCCTGGCTTTGTGCAGGGCTCACTCAACATCTCCATTCCAGGGGCTGAGAAGAAGAGGAGATGGAGGCAAACCGCACTTCTCCATCCAGCAGCCATCCTCTCTGTCTCACGAAAGCACCAGGGTAGGGCATGCAGCTGCCCATCTGGTGAAGGATCAGGGGATCTGCAGAGCTGGAGGAGAAGGGCAGGGGGAAGAAGCTGAGATGCAGCAGAAATCCCAAAGACAAGGTGGAGAAAGAGCAGGCTCCCAGCAACATCTTCCACTGCAATCTCCATCCTGAAAGCAAGTTCCCCAGAAGTAAGACCCAGCTTCCAGCAACAGGGGATAAGTTAAGTGAGAGAAGAAACCCTAACTATAACATCCTGCATAGCCCTCTATCCCTGTAGATTCCTCATCCAAAAAGGCATGATGATACTGTGACATTTGGTGGGGATTTTATTATCAGTATAACATCAGATTCAAATGGGTTTGCTTTAGTTCATCCTTTACTTCCTCTATGCCAGAAGTAACACTGCCAGAAGATACTGAAAGGATTATTCAGATACTGTTACTACTCCTGCTAAACCCAGAAATTTCAGAACTTTCTAATTCATAGCTGCAGTTTGACAGCTGCATTCCTTATTTCGGTTTGTCTTCACAGTCAGAATTGAAGCAAAAGGACAAAATTTGTTTTGTTTGAAATTTAGTATTAAACCCAAAGATTAATAGATAAGTTTTGGTTTTGGTCTAAATGTTTTGTGACTGTTTCTACTTATTCTGTAATTTATGAAAACAACATAAATGTCAAAACAAAACACTGAAAATAAAAAATGAAAACAGGATATTTCCACTCTTTTCTACAGTATGATTTATCAATGTCACTCCCAGAGATTGCTCAGTTGAATAAATTGGCTCTTCCCAATGGCAAAGGGGAAGATGATTTTAAAAAAAAACCCCAAACCACGGAATCTGTGGTAGCAGCATTCATTAATATTTAAAGCAATAATAAAAATGTGCAAATAACTTCTTTGATTTATATTCTCTACTAGAATTCGGCAATATTTCACTGACATGGGACCTGACTCAGGAATGGACACTACTTCAGCAAAACACTTCTAAATATTTTTTTTTCACATGCTTAAATAAAGGCTTTATTGAATATAATTTCAGTAACTTTCTATTTGAAGTTACACAGTGAAATTCACTTAAGGAATAAAGTTCAATATCACACACTTGTATTTTGGTTTGATTTTCCTTTTGGATATACTTAGCATGTAAAACATTAAACAATCAGAAAGTCAAATCTTCATTCTATCATCTCATCTTCTCCCACCTTCAAGACAGAGAGAGAACAATAATTCAATCTAATTACATTTTTTAAATAATGGGCTTAACAGCACAAGTTAGCTCTTAAATGATTTAGGAATTCTTAAGTGGCAAARTGGTCTTTTCACTTTTTATCTAGCTGTAATAAATTAAATGCTGATTTTGCAGGGGAAAAATAAAGAGCAATGTCACTTGATACAGACCACCTTTCAGGTACGTACGTGTAGGCTCAGAGCCAACCTAATTAAAAACAAGGTAGAAACAGTGTGTTTCGTGATGTAGACTGACATGTCCTTTCTACATGCCCAATTGAGGATCACCTTTCTTCACCTACTGAACTGTGGAAATTTATATAGTTCAATAGAAAAAGGAAAACACAGTTTTAACATTTAAAATGAACTCTTATTATCTTAGAACCACAGTGTGCCTTTATATTAATGAGTATCCTGTAGCTCAAACACCTTTCAAACTTTTTGTCATTCATTAATTCATCTCACAATTAATTACATGCAGTAGTTTCCGTATCTGCTCTTATATAGCTTCACTTTACAAAATACTCTAAGTTTATTCATCTGTGTATGCTGTCTGCGTGTTTGGAAACATAATACAGCACCAAATACCATGCATTAACCTCACCATTGTAACTGCTCTTAGGCTATTGCCAAATTAACCCTAGAGCCAGGATATAGACTTCTAATACTGAATGTTCCCTCCTCATCGAAATGTGTGAGATGAAAAAAAARTCTTTTTCCTTTTCTGTAAACAAGTATTGGACCTTGCATGATACTAGAGAGACAGATAGCAATTTTCTGCAAATAATAACACATGTTGGTGTAACTCAGTCTAACACAAGTGAAATCATGGTAATTAAACCTGTTAGTAGAGTGAAGGATCTGCTCCATAAATTCTACAATGTCTCTTGCTTGATAAATAAACCAAAATAATAGCAATCGTGATGGAATAGCAATTTACACTTGCCTTTTCACAGCACTTTACACACAGTAATTGCTTCTCTGCAATGGTTCATCACCTTCATTGTAACAGCAACAGCCACCACTTCCAGCCCCCACCCTCTATCTTCCTAAAAAAGGATGTGCACCATGAACACCACTGAGCTCTCCAATTAATCATGACAATTAATCATGAAACTCGGCACTTTTATAATAGCTTTCATCTCCACAGTGCCTTGTAAACATGCACTAAACACAAGAACGGTGCATTGAGCTAGATGAGCAATAATTATTATTCTCCATTTACAGCTAAAATGGAGTTCTGCCAGGGAGAGCTCTGTACGGGATGGTGCTTCCTCTCCATCCTCAACCCAGCCCATCCTAGACCACSTCCTGCTATAGGTTAACCCTTCTATTGCTGGGGTCTATATCTCTTCATTCCCATATAAAGTATTCCAGGCAAGTGGATATGCTTTACCTTTTTCCAAAGTTTCCCCCCCCCCAGTTTAACAACACCTAAGCAAATGACTCTTTAGCTATTCATACCAGTTCCTAATGCACCTCATCACTTTAGGTTAGAAATAGTCTCTTCTTATCAAAATTATAGCTTTCTACTGTCATACACTGAGGTGGTGTTGCAAAGTACCAGTCTCTACCTTCCCTCAAAAAGGAATGTCTTATGGAAAGCAGCAAGACCCTGAAAAAGCACTTGTTAAAAAAAATTAACAGAAGTCAAGCCGTTGGACTATAAAAAAGGTGCTGCAGCAAATAGGAGACAAAAGTTCATTGCCCAGAACTGAGAGAAACTKTCAAGGTTCCTTCTAGGTCTCATCATGAAGGACAGTTTTTGATTAACAAATATAATTTGAGAAGACAATGTTTTGTTTCAACAGAAGTTTCCTACTGGAGAATGTCAATATTGAAAAATTTGTTTTTAATTTCCAAATTTGAAGGTGCAAAAGGATTTCTGTTTCACTTTTGTCAAAGTGTATGTTATTTCCTAGATTTTTAGGATTTCCCCTACGCAGCCAAGTCTGCTCTACTGTCCCTATCCTGCCCCCAAGCAAAAGGAAATATAAAAAAATTGGCTTGTGGGTTCCCACTAAATTTTTCATATGTTTTGAAAAACCCTTTTGTCTCTTTATTCCAAAAAAAAAAAAAAAAAAAAAAAAAAAAAAAAAAAAAAAAAAAAGGAAAATAAAAAAGATAAAAGCGAAAGAATGAATCCTGAAACAAAATCAAAAAACTGAGAATTAAGAGCTTGCCACTGCACTGAAAAGGCCCTGCTTTATCCTCAGTGGGCCTGATTCTGTGACGCCATCGCTGACCTCAGCTTGAGCTGCCCGAGCTCGTTCTTCTGACTTGCCACAGGAACTGCCTACCTCCTCCTGCCCGCACGCTGCAGGTGCACAGACTTGCAAACCAGACATATGGTGCATGTATAATTTTTTCTTATTAATTACCTTGCAGTAATTAATTAAAAATTTCATCTCAAGCTGCTGACTTGCATTTCTCTGGTTAAGTGAGGTCAAAAGATTCAGAAACTGGGGGAGCAATATTTTCCCAGAACAGCTGGTTTGCTGAACATGTATGGTCCCATAGCCTTTGAATAGCAGTTGCTACTCTTCAAGGTTTGGAAAGAGAAAACCTGTGAAGATCTGCTACTGTACAGCCCAATATTTTTTATGCCTCACGGTAAGTGCAGAAAAAGTCTCAAGAAAGAAGTTCAATGTGAATTTAATGGAATATAAAGTCTATCAACCTAGAAATAGCTCTAGGAGTCAGTATGGTTCAGACTTCTTTCCAAGACCTAATGTTTCACCTGTTTCCCCCCTGGGTATTTATGATGTACTCTTGTTCTCAACCAGCAGTAAATTTTTGTTTACCCCCCATGGCCTTTGGGGAGGAAATGAAGGGCGGGGGGGATGGAAAACAGGGCTCTCTGAATCGCTCCATCTTTCATTGCTTGTTGTCAGTCTCTCGCAGCAAGGCATTCATAGTCTTTCTAAGAGTTGCTCACCCATCTCAAGCCTTCATACATCCTTCTCCCAATAAAACAAATTCTGATGTGTAAACCAATATCAAATTGATGTGCTGTTTGCATCCAGTCACTGCACTACTAACACTGAGCTCAACACCAGGCATTATAAGGGAGTGTGATATGCTCAAAGTACGAAAAGCCTCTGAAAAAGCAACTGTATCTCATGTGCGACTTCCTCTCTTCCTCACCTTTTTGACAGTATGCTATTTCTCTGCTTGCCCCAATAAAATCCCATCCAAAGCTTGGCTTCTCCACGTTGCATTGAAACACCTCAACCTTCCTCCCAACTTCAGAACAAAATTCTTATGTACGCAGTCACAAAAAACAAAGACAAGAAAATCAGGCAAGGGAAAGACCTAAACCTTTTGGAAAAGGAAATGTTTGTGACAAAAGAAGATGGGTGTTCTCCTTAGCACAAACACTAAATTAAAAGTGGCAGCAGCCAGTAAACATGAAATAGAGAATACAGAAATTGATAGCAATCTGGAAACTTTAAAGGGCAGAGAAGGAAAGGGGAAAAAAGCAATAATATTTTAGATAAGAGATGCCTGGTAGAAAGCAATAAGCAATCACATTTCATACTGGGGGGTCTGGGAGCTAGACAGTACCAGATGCTACTGTGTGAAATGGAAAATGAAGGATGGCGAAAAGCACACAAAAAATGTAACATGCTGAAGTATATGTGAAAACTCAGACATGTTATTGCTTAAAGGCTAAGCATTGCTGTAGAGTTGAAGATAGTAGCCAAAACAAAGCTTTTTAAGGATAAAATGTATTTTACGTTGGTGTCTGCATTCACATGTATTGTTGTGTCCACTGGTGCCTCCTGCAGCTGGGGAGGAATAACCCCATGTGCCAGTATGGACTGGGGACTGGCTGGAAAGCAGCTCTTCAGAGAAAGACCTGGGGAGTCCTGACGGACAATAACTTGAACGTGAGCCAGTAATGTGCCCTTGCAGCAAAGAAGGCCAAAAGCATCCTGGGCTGCATTAGGAAGACCATTGCCAGCAGGTCGAGGGAAGTGAACCTTCACCTCTACTCAGCACCGGTGAGACGCATCTGGATTGCTGGGTCCAGTTCTGGGCTCCCCAGTGCGAGAGAGACGTGGACAGACTGGAGCAAGTCTAGCAAATGGCCACGAATATGATGAAGGTATTGGAGCATCTGAGGTATGAGGAGAGGCTGTTCAGCCTGGAGAAGAGGTGGCTCAGGGTGGGTTTTATCTGTGGGAGGGAGTAAAGAAGACAGAGCCAGACTCTTCTCACTGGTGCCCAGTGAGAGAACAAGAGGCAATGGGCACAATTTGAAATACAGGAAATTCCACTTAAACATTAGAAAACACATTTTCACTGTGACAGCGGTGAACACTGGCACAGGTTGCCCAGAGAGGCTGTGGAGACTCCATCCGTGGAGATATACAAAACCCGACTGGACGTGGTCCTGAGCAACCTGCTTTCACTGACCCGACAGAAGTGCCTTCCAACCTCTATGGTTTTATGACTTTTGCTGTTCTTTGAGTCCCCCAATGGAAAGCCGGGGGTCACCAGTTAGAAAAGCTTTCGAGCAAACACATAATGGTAATACTCATTTAACACAAGTAGTGCATTTGACACCTGATGCTCTAGGAGCCTAAATCAAAGCCTAGAGAATTAAACTGAAGTATTTCTTTTGACTTTATAAGGAATGAATAGTGAACAACCCTGCCAGAGGAACGGGCCTGCGTGCACATTGCATACTAAACATGCAAGATCTGTCACTATCGATGAGCATGCTCATTTCCTTACTAATACATGCCACAAATTACAGCTGATCAAACAAAGCCCTGTAGATAAATGGTTTAATAATTCCTTAATCATATTTAACAAAGCCTTAAAAACTCAAGAAGAAAAAAAATGTCTAAAGGGATTTAACAGAATGGCAAAGTGATAATGAACATTACAAACTGCAGCAGGACTCGTAGCATAGCAGCTTACATGTCTTCCAAGATTTTCTTTTAAGTTTAATGCTCTACATACCTAGATCAAGTGAGAAATACTGAAACTAAATGACCAAAAACTTTGGTTCAACATCCAAGACTTTACGAATGCTTCACCAGGAATTAGCTCTGAGGATCTGGTTCCCATTTACTATTCTCATTTAAGAGAATGAATTAGAAATAACAGAACTGGTGGAAATGAACCAGATTCAGGAGGCTTCATTCCATTCCAGCACAGTACCATGTCCCTTTCAGGGACCAAAGTCCTCCCGAGGGTACAAGGACAGAACTACTGCATTTGGCAGTACATATTTGTATATGAATCTAAGGGTGGCCATGGGACCTAAAACCCTGTTGTAGCGCTAAAATGAAGAGCAGAGATAGAAGTCTCTCCTGATGAATTTGTAACCTAGTCTATGAGAATTAAATGTGTTCTCTGGATACTCGAGGTCATCAGTCTCCACGTATATCCAGAGTATGTAGCATGGGATAAGGAGGGCACTGATGGAGCGTGCTCTTAGGCAGACTTTGAGGTTTGACAGCACTCAGAGAGTGATTGGAATCAGGCAAAATTAGAGTTGTCTTGGGACTGCTCTGGCTTTTTCAGGTTTTTCAGGTCAAAGCATCTGTGGATGTGTGAAAAAGTCATCTTTGGATCAATCATATGAATAGAAAACTCCTGATGCACTGGTGTATAAAATGAGCAGTAGCGAGTTTTTTTTAAAATTATAATAAATGAAAAGAACTTTATGTTTGCCCATAATATAAACTTCAGAGGGAACAGAGTTTTATTACTACCTAAAGTGCTCCACTCACTCATATAATGTTTTTTTCTTAGAGAGAATGGTGATCCTTTCACTTACAGTTTTTCCTGGGTTGCTTCTAGTGGCTTTTGGAAGGATCTTTAGAAAAAATCCCAACTTTTTATGACATTTTTGGTTGGCTTTATCAGTAACAGTAATGTTTTTTGCCTTTGGTACTGCATATATGTTGTATATGCAGAACAGATCAGATAGCTGTTAACTTGCTTCCAATTACTCAATTATAAGATCTTAAAAAGTCTAAACGATGAGGACCTGGCACCATTCTTCAGATAATAACATATAAGGAAGTAAAAAGGAAGTAAGCAAAAGTATCTGGACTGTGAGGAAACTAAAGCTACTGCAGACAATGAGAATGTGCCATTCACCAAAAAAAAAACATTTGGGGCTTTTTATTATTGCTATTATTACTGTTGTTGTTATTGTTATTACTACTACTGTTACAAAACTCAAAGATAGTTACAATCTAAAACACATTTTCTTACACAGCCTTTTGTAGTAGAAGTATCGTTTAATAATACTAACCCATCAGGCAATATCACTACCCATATTCAATGCCAGATAATTTAAGGCCTAACTTGTGGCACCGGTAGGTTAATTATTTCAATGAAAGCTCTTCTATTTCTCCATTTTTTTTGTGCATTCTGCATCTTGGCAGCAAGTCAAAACTTGGCAAATCAACATTATGAGTATCTAGAGTGCAAAATCAAACGAAGAAAGAAATCCTCTCACAGCAGCACATCTTAACTGAAAGTAAATAACTACTACAATAAATAAAACGGGCAAGAAAAGTTATGACATGGGGATCTTGTCTGTACAATATTCCCTGATGCTGAGAAAATCCAGTCCCTGTGGAAGTAAAATTAAGGAGTTTCAAAAGAATCTCTTTTGCCATTTCAGAGGCCTAAAGTCTGAGCTCCGACAGGCTGCTCAGATCCTCAGAATCATGATTCTGTCAGTTTGTGCTTAAATTTTGTACCTCAGAAGCATTCCACAGAATTCACTTGGACTGAAAAAGGGAGTGAACCCCATATCAGACTGAATTGTTTTCTTGCCAGAACGTGGGCTTTAGATGGTCAACCTTTCCCTGCCATCACCGTCAATTTACATACAAAGCCTCTACTGTTATGGGATCCTAGTTCCTAATTCATAGTTATAAATCCTCTTATGTTTCTGTCTTACACTTCAAAAAATCTGCTTAGCAATAAAATTGCAGTTATGTAATTCCACAAAACTACACCCTGTTTTCTAAGTGTATTTAGGAGCCTGCATTTCTACCCTAAGTACCAAATCAGTCTAATTCAAGGCATCCATTACTCTAATCCAAGCACTAAGAAGCTTTCTGTGAACACTTTGCTTATTCTCAGCCATTGCCACAAGCCTGCCAGTATTCTAACTATGTATTTAATTTCTTTGGGTCATGCTATCTAAGCCATTTCATGTTATTTAATCTGTAGTTTCATTGATTTAAGTTTTGGGTTTTGGTGCGGTTTTTTTTCCAAACAGCTTTTCTATGAAAAGATAAGGTTGATATCTGCTCCCTGAAACAGATTTATAATTTGTTTGAATTCTGAGAGATATGAGAACCTTTATTCCTGTTCCTGAATTCTTATCTTTCCAGATCATAAGAGCTAGACAATATGCTTTCACATCCTAATTGATTCCCCATAAAATTCCTATTAGTTATGCTGAGTAGCAGACACTTATAAGCTAATGGAATTTGGCAATTTAATTACAAAAACATTTTAAATAATCATCTACATCTGTCTATCACAATATTCAGTATTACTATGGCTTGCATCATCATAATGCTGAACATAAAATAATTTACATGTAATATTGCGCTGGGATCTAAAGTCGTTCGTTTTAGCTACAGGAAAACTGAAAGCTCTTGGCTTTTCCCAGGGTTATCAAGAACACAGACCAACATAAACTTACTCACTCTGAAGTCACCATGCCTGGACAAGTGCACTCAGAGGGGGAAAGCCACGATTCCCACATTTTGAAATGGCGTGGTCTGTGCTAGGAGTTTGACGGATCCTGCTGGTCTCACATAACAGAAATCTCTCACGAGGACTGGGGTAGTTTTGTGACAGGCCACAATGGCTGAATGTCACCAGATAACACCTGGCAAAAGCCACCCTACYCAAGGGGACACGGAGATGCAAAGAGGAGGAAGAAGGAGCAGCACTGTACATCACAGGAACTCTATACGTGAAGACCAGAAGAAAAAGCCCATCCCGACTTATGGCATCAAATGAATGAATGAATCTAATAGTTTTGTAAGCCTTAGTCACACAAAATCCTTTGGGAAAGCAATCTTATGAGCAAATTTATCAGCTGATGACTAAAGTCTGCACAAATTGTTCCAAAATCTCAGATGATGTAGACCAGTCACAGAAGAATGTGGAATTACATCAATACACATCAAAAAAGAATGCAAGTTTTCCTGTGCAAAAATGCCAAGATTGATCATAAAATTCATTGCCAGATGTGTTAATGATCAGCTTGATGTTGTCTGCACTGACACCAGAATTATATTTTCTAGACATCATATTTCAAACTCCAGGTTATATTCCCTTGCTCTGCATATACCCAATTAACTTACAGATGGATAGTATTATTTCACCTACTGTAACCGTATCTATGGCATAGGTACCTAATGTCCCTCTTGGATACAAGTGATGGTCTAATTCTATATTCTATATATCAAGCTTTTATATTCATACATGCACACACAGAGACACACATACACTGGAGGAATACTTCATAATACACTAAATAAATCTGCAAAGAAAGGTTGCAGCCTAAATTGGAGAACAAAGTGAGGGCAAACTGGGCACTCCTTGTCCTTGTTTTTTTTAAAGGAAAGAAATATAGCTTCAGATTAACTGAAAGCATGGCACATATCACATTTTAATTAATTGGCTCCTTCATGTGAAAATCAAATTGTAATTCACTGAACTTTTTTCTCATAGATTATAATAACTCATTCACATGCTTCTATGTACACCCTTATATGCCAAAGGTAACACTTTTGAATATCAGAGAATTCTCAAATTTGAAGTATTTGGTTATGCTTAGCATGATATTTAACAAAGGGGATTCAAAACCCATTCATTTTTTCTTGTGGAAAAAATTCTAATGGTGCTATATGAAACAATTACAAATTAATTCATGTTCAAATTCACTTTCTTAGCTTGATTCATGTGCATATTTCACGCTTAAAGACTCAGCCCCTGTGACTACACTGGGATTTTTGCATCAATAAATAAGGTGAAACTGTTTCTTAGTCCAACTCTTTTGCACTCTAAATATTTTACAATCTTAGCTATATATAACTTGCTGACCTGTAAGAAGTCAAATATTTCATTTAAATATTTTGTGATCAAAGATTTATCTTTATAACACAGAAGTCCTAAATCCATTGAAAATGAAAATTCAGGAGAAAAAAATTGGGCAGTCTGCTGTATTGTCAGACCCATTTATCAATAATTTTATTTTAAAATAACCTTCTCCTAAGAAAAGCAAACTGTAATTTTGGGCAAAACTTAACTTTCAAGGAATACCCAAATGCTTTTGATATTATTAAATTCAAAATACTATGGCAGTGTTTTGACCAGGAAAAGAATTTGATCCAATGACACATTAAATAATTTTCTGTAAATAATTAAATTTCTAATCCTTTAAATTCTTTGCATTGACTTGGCATTAAGGAAGTATGGTACCAATCTTCATATCCATATAGACTGTATCAGGACTGGAGCTCTTCATAAAACTGTCTTTTCTGGTCATCACCTATGAGTATCAAGAGGCCAGTTTCTACTTTGAAACAGTCCATAATATCAAGATCAATCCCCCATGTTTAACTTCCAAAAAATCAGCTTCATGCTTCTTTCATGATGGCCATTATAGTAAAAGAAAAAATAAGAATGAACCCCCACCTTGTAGTTACAGGTAAAGCTAGGCATCTCCCTCAAATCTCTCAGTAATTCAAATGACTAAGAAAAATAATATAACTTACAGCAAAGAATACCTACCCTAGGTCAAAATAGCTGTTTCTTCATGTTCTGCCTTCCATGAAAGTTGGCTAGAATGAGAAACCAGAGAAAGGCTATGGTGTGTGTACTGAATGAGCTTGAGTTGAACAGTGCTCACCCCACGTGCATCTCCTACTTGGTTAGAAAGTAAATATGCAAAGGGCTCTGAACCACCTACAAATCAGYGCAACTCACTCACTTTCAATTACAAATACGTATTTTCACATATTTTTATTTCTCTTCAGGTAACAGACAAAGCTACTGTATCTTCTACATCACCTTTAGAGCACGTTGCCAGAACTAGGATTATTGGCAAGGAAGCAAGGTAAATATTTCACTGAGCTTTCACAAAGAGTTATGAGAAAAGCTTCAGTTTCGATTCCTAAGGGTATTCATCTCCTAGAATGATGCCTTCAACATTTGCCACAGGGTTTACAGAAAAAAGACAGAAAACTTTACTTATTCGAACATATGCATTAAACATTGACCTTCTCAAGAGAGGAGAGCAGCTTGTCTGAAGGTTATAGCCAAGGGCTGAGACTTCCCAAGTCCCTAGCGACTAGCGATCGAGTTGCTAGTGAATCTTCACCTCTCCAACAAGCAAATTCCCAAATAAGATGAATATTCAGAAGATGCTAACAATTCACCTGCAGGAAACCAGATACTGGTGGGAGGGGGGCAGGGACTCACTGAGGTTAAGTCTATACTGACAGATGTAAACAAGTGTATGTTTGGTGCCATATGGCTTCCAGATTGGAGCCAAATGCCCCTTTGCAAGCTTGGGGCAGAGGCAGAACTAGACAGAAAAGTCTGATTCCATCCATGTTAACGTATTATCCTTACACTAAAACTGAGGCAAATGCACGGTATCTGTTATAAGCTGAATTTAACGATGCCAATCAGATCTGCTCCCTCATGACCCAATGCAATGATAACAGCTAATTGCACAGCTCAGTAGCCAAAGCTCCTTGCAATAAAGCCTGATTTCTCCTGCAACGAGTTGATCTTATACATCTGCAATRCACTAAACATAATTATCTGTTAATTTTCCTAAATGAAAAAATGAATTTAACTTACTGAAGCACAAAATGCCTTCTACACACCAGCTTGCTATTCTACCATATCTACAAAGTAGCAGTGCTTTGTTCTAATTATGCCTTAACCACCGATTATACATTTTCAGAAATAAGCTTTTATAAATGTTAAGCCTAAAGAAATGGCTTTGTGATGTTTGTGGAACCTGTTTTCTTTGTCTTCAATTCCAATGAAATCAGAATTTAAACAAATAAACATCCCCTCTGAGGATGTGCAGTGCAGACCTCAATTCCACAAACATTATAGGCCATTTCTTTACTCATATGAATGATTCCATCAAAGGCCATGAAACTGCTCACATGAATATACCACGGATGGAATCTTAATCATTTTTAATCATTATTAACGTTATATGTAATAATATAATATAATGTAATATATGTAATTGTAAATATAAATATTACAATTAAATGGCAGTCATATAGTGATTTATGAGCAGCAGCTACAGTTAAGGCTTAAAGGAACTAAAATGCCTGCAGCTTATGTTGCAAATGCTCCCATATATTCTGATCCCATACAGGAGCCAGAGAGGAAGGTAAACAGGCCAGGTGATCCGCCAGTGACATGACCCTGTCAATGCTGCATAGTCAGAATTACACCTCGACTAGCAGTAGATCCATAAAAGAAATGTTGAAAGTTAATCAGGATTGATCTACTACTGACCCATTCATAATAGAGCTCAGCGTCTACACAATAGGGCACAATGTCACGTAAAAATCAGATGCAATTAGGCTGCAATTGACAGGTTTATAGTAGTAAATGTGCCATGAACAAAGAATTAAGTCTACTAATCTATATAACAAAGCAACCTTTGGTATGTAGAAACATTTACTTTATGTAAACTTTCCAAAGAAACAAAGATGATCAGTTTAACATATGTATTTTATTTTATGATCTGTATGATTTAATAAAATGTTTATGTGTTTGTAAGGTTAGTTTTAAAAACTGGAAATTTACCATAATTATGCCTTGTAGCTATTTTTTAAATCCATTTGCTTTTTTAGTTGTTTCCTCAAAGCATGCTCACTTCACATGAGTATGTAATTGCTTTACAAATTAACTAACAGAATTAAAATCTACTCTGAAAATGGATGAGTTACTTCGCATTTAGACTTTGAAAGCACGTCAAGGGAATTCACTACTTGGGGACTTTGCCAACATCATAGCTAAATGGATGGGTTATCTCTTCATATAGTGGAATAGGAATCTGTTACGAGAGGTTCTCGAGAACCATGGGGTCTTTGTAACAGAACGTGTCTGGATCAAACAAGACATTTGAAGGAAGGAAAGCAAAATGATTCTGCTACATGATTCAGCTGTGGAATCAACTGTTCTAGCAGTTGCTACATTGCAACATTGATCCTTCAGCCCTTTGCCCCTCAAGCAGACACACAGGTGAGCCCAAAGAATAAGAAGAATCAAGTTAGAATATCACTTTAAACTTTCAGGTGGAAAATGGAGCTTTTTTCCACCTTAGGACTAAGCCTTAGCGAGATGGACCACACCCACAGAACTCCTGTTCTAATGCACTGAGGAAAGTAGGGGGTATTCATCTTCCTTTAATGCAACAGATATCTAAAGGCTTGTGCAGGTCCCAGAAAATTAAATTAGGAATCTAAATTCAGAATTAACTTTTTAAAAACAAACAAACAAACAAACAAAACAAATAATTAGATTATTTAAAGATGAAGAGAATTTGCTCACCTTCCTAATAATTTGAAACACTAACCTGTTTTATAACAGTACGAAGTCACCGTATCTGCCTCTACACTTGTAAGCTTCTCTTTCCTCCTTAGAAGACTGGAAAGATAAACTTTTTAAAAAGAAAACCTATATGTCGTATACTCACACTACATAAGTGTACATTAGCGGTACCATCATGGCAATCTTTCCTCTGAACAGATCCTTGGCATTCTCTCCTCCCTATGTACTGCACATTATTTCACTAACTGAGCTGCAGTGGGAATGCTGTAAGGCCATAAGTACCAAAAGCCCAGTGTCTCCATAGATCAGATGTAACTTCTCTTTTTCAAAGGCTAAAAACGAGGAAARACAAGTCGTTGAGACCTCAGGTGAAAAGATTAAGCTTCAAAGATAACTCCAAGCAAAAGAAACATTGATGGAAACACTTCCCCTTCTGATGATAATGGTGCTACTGTCATGGACTACTGAAAGTTCATGCTTTTATTTTGATCTGGTTTAAATATTTGGAGGTTTAACCATTTACACTAAATTCTGAGTGGCAGAAATATAGAGATAGGCTGGGGTTGGGTTAGGGGGGTTGGGGTTTTTTTGTTTTTACTTTGCAGATTAACAAAAGAAGAAGGTTTCTTCCTTTCCCTCTTCTGCCTCCTGCCCGGCATCACACACAAGCAATTCCATATTTATGGGACTGAAAAGAGGTGAGACCATATCCTCACCAGCAGCTGGGTCCATATGATCCATATGGCTTCGTGTCGCCTATTGCCCACCAAGGTCTGTAGCAGTAACGCTCTCCCTTAGCACCCCAGGTAACACCTAAAAGCACAGCGCTTGCGATAGCTTCCTTCTGGCAGAGGGTCTCAGCTCCTGCATCAGTCCCAGCATAGGACTTTGTCTCCATTTCTTTACATTTTAAAGCTTTTAGATTTCTGCTCCAGTTTTGGTTTGGACTTGTTGGGGGTTTTTTTTGCTAATAATACACATTCTTTATTCTTCAAACATTCAATGAAGCTCCTTCAGCACTTTTCACTTTGATTAATCTTACCCGCTAGCTCTTTCTTTTTAACATAATCCATTAGGTTTGYATAACTTCTTTTTCTGGGATGTGTACACCTGTCTTTACTCTGAAAGTTGCATTTTTAAGTGAATTTTCAATTACTATTTTGTTTTCTGGTTTACAAAGTGATTGCTGCTGGCAGCCTCAAGAGATCTAGCAAAGAAAAGCAGTTAAACAGAAATGTGGGGTTTCTACATTTGATTATCTAATGTTACTGGCTCCCCCAAAACAGCATCTTCCATGCTGATCTTACATCTGCTTGAAGTTGAATTATCTATTTCTTCTATTTCTATTTCTCAAACATTAAAGCCAAAACAGCCTGCCTGCTGCTTTCTCTGATGTGTCCAATGAAAATGTGATATGAAGAATTAAAAATAAAAAGAAATGCCATGCTGCTATACTTTGATGCTTGGTTTATCTGTTCCCTAGGAAACTGAAGTCTTCTCTTAACAATGTTCAGAAGCAATTGTAGTTTCTTGTTTTCTTACAATCAACTTTTAATTTGCTGAAAAGGAACTGGAGTTTACAGGAAAATTATCAAAATTACTGTGAAACTAATTTTTTTTCTTTTTTCTAGGGGACTAGACTGGGTGTAACTTTCATTATCACTTCGTGCTGACTATCTATTGGGTTCATTTTGGCCCCACGTACCGTTCACCTCAGCCCGTTTTCCTTCTTTGTTGGGTTAAGACAAAACCAGTGAATCATCGCTACTTCCTATTCCTAATTAGTTACCAGTACTGGCTCATACCTTTTCACCCAAACCAATATCCCACCTTCCTGTCTATACATCTGAAAGAGTCCAAAAGCTGTCGCAGAAGGCAGATAAAAGCTTCCGAGCAGAAAAAGCAGATCACTGCATGGTTCTTAAATTGGAGCTGTTATTCATTAAGGAGAAACCGCAGGCAGCCTTCCAGGGAGGTACCCCGATCCATCTTTCCTCCTCCAGGATTTTTCCTCCTGCAGTCTGGGTTCTTTTCTCCAAATGCCATGCCAGTTCCTGTCATTAGGCCACTGATATGTCACTGTTTTACTTTTTTTGGCAGAGTTATTGGTAATCAATCTCCACTCTCCTAGGAGGCAGGATTTTCTCTGGTTCCATTTCTTTAATGTTTATTTGCTCTACCTTTAAAATTTCTTCAACACTGAATTATATCTCTATTTTCTTGACAAAGTCTCTGGGTCTCTCTGACAGACATCCTATCAATATATGGGTCACCCTTTGGCAACTGTGACATCTTTGGAATTATCCTTGACCTTCCTGAACATCATAAACCCCTTCCTTTACGGCTGGATGGGACAAGGTTCCTGAAAGCACAGGGTAGTATCCCAGTCCCACTCTCCCTTTTTTGTTTTTTTTTGGTTTTTTGGGGTTTTTTTACTGTTATTTCTAAACAGTGTCAGTCCATACATTATTTCATACCCTACTGTACAATTTTTAGTTTCTCTCCTGTTCCATTTAATAGTTACTTTCTTATTCATATAGTCTATCATATCTGATAGTCTGTCATACACATATTAAGACATACTTTCAGAATAACATTCTGTGGGTATCATTATACAATATAGTTATTGCATATTTCTTTGCAGTGAAAACAAATTATTCAGGAACTGGGACTGCTTAATCTAGAGATGAAAAGACTGAGAGAGACATCATAAAGTTTTTGAGTATGTTAAATCACACTCTAAAGAAAACCATATTTATAATGAACAAGAAATAGGACAGCATTTTTGTTGACAACATAGAAAACTTTTTTTTTTTTTAAAGTGAATACCCTTTGCACAGAACATGTCTAGTCCATCACTAAGGTAAATACCTTTCTCCAAAACACCGATTATATCTATTAGTCATGAATATGGAAAGCTACCAGTAAAAACAGAGGAGGTCTGACTGTGTAGGAAATCTGGAAGGAAAGAAAAAGATCGATCTACAGTAAGATTTTTTTCCTTTTTTTTTTTTCTTTCTTTAACATGAGATATTACATTCACCCCCACCCAGAAGGGGGTTTATTTTTTTGTAGAATACATCAACTGATTTTTGTAAGGAAGTTAGATACATGACTTTGATCTGATTGGGTAATAAAGTCAGGAATAAACTACAAAGGTATAAAAATTAACTAACGTTAGTAGTTATGAAGGCCTATGTAATCATTATAAATAAAGCAGCTATGTTAAATGTTTAATTTAATTTGTCTCAAAGACTTGATTTAGTAATGCACTGTAGACAAAGTTCCTCTTCTGACTTCACATTTATTTATTTGTAATTGCACTACAGTGTGAAGAAAGGGTCGGGGTGAACATTTATATTTACATGCTTTATTCATTCATTTCTAGGATAGTAGGTCTATCTTTCGCATTCCATAATGATCATGGTGATGGAGGTCCTGCAGTGACTGCTTGTAAAATCATTGCATAAGGCTGGTCTTATTGTGTGTGGATGCTGTGTGGAACTGCTCTGACCCACTTTCTCACCTCTATGGATAACTTTGTGCCCTAACTCCTTCAGGGCTCCTTGGAAATTCCTGGCACAGATCCATAAGTATGCCTGAGTCTACACACTTGCAACACTTCATTTAAAACTCACTTTTTTCTTTTTTCTTTTTTATATATTACTATTGAGGCTGTTTATAAGGTAATCTACTACTACTTGACTAACAACAAGCCACTCCATCGTGCTTGCGCAGAGAGAGGGCAAAAGAAATCTTTAATTTTCACAGCCTGCTTAAGAGACAATGAAAAGTGTACGCTTGAGTGGACCTTGCCAAATGCTCTTTTCCCTAGACACAGAGAGCCTTGGAGGCATTAAGATGGGCTCGCCACCCACCAGCCAACGGATTGGTCCAACTGATAGCAGTTTGGTATTCAAAGAGGCAGGGAGCTGTACGTGGGGCTCCCATTGCCGAGTGAACTAGTTGCCCAGCACCATTTCATGCTCCACACTGCATTCCAACAGCAGAAGGAGGGCTTGGAAGCTCATTGCTGCAACATTGCCCCTGGAATACGGCACAGAATTCAGAAGGGCAAAAAGAAATAAGCAAGGGTAATGGATTTTAGTTTTTATAAATGTATAACTGAGAGCAAGTATTGACTTTTTTTCTTGAGTTAAACAGGCTTTATAATGGTTGGTTAAGTCAGTAAGGACATGACAGATTCCAATCTCACTAAAACTAGGATAGAAAAAAAATAGAGGACCTTCCACAAAAGAAGAAAAACAACTCACACACCATTCAATAGTGAAACCTATTACAAGAGACCATGTCTTTCAGGCAATTATTTTTTTTTTTTTAAAGAGCTGTCTCAAAGCATCCGTGAGTGTGCTGAATGCAGTCCTGCCTCCCTTCATCTGCGGTTCTCTTCTTCTGGTTAAGCAACCACAGACCATCTCTTCTATTTGCACAGTTGAACCGCAAGCTTGATGTAGATTTTTTGGTAAGCTTGGAAATAATAGGTTGACAACTAAGATTATTAATACTTTTTCAGGCATTTAAGTGATTATTTATGAAAATCACAGGGTTTTCCCATGATAATTCACTGTATTTCCATTATCATTCATGAAAGCCTAAAAAAGCTTTTACAAAGACATTACTGCCTGTTGCTTATCTACAGTATTTTTCAGAGTTCACCATAGGAGCTGTGTATCCATTCAATCTTGTCAGCACTTCCTCACAAAATATTTCTCCTATCTGGATTTCCATGAAGATATTCGTATTAGTAAAGTTAAGAACGTGTAATGATGAGACAAAGAGGGCATCAGTATTTGAAACACCTTCAAAAAATAGTTTCTTTTCTTTCAAGATTTTTGGCAAATGAGCGAAGGACACAAAATGCTCATTTCTCAAAAACAAAATGAGGGTAAAATTTTTCAGCAGACAATATTTTTCTATGATTTTTTCCTTTTTTTAAAAACAATCAAGAAAAAAAAATACTATTTTCAGTCGTATCCTATCAACTATTATTGGGTTTGGTTTAACAAATGTTAAATCTGTTTCTTAAGACAGACTGAAGCCAAAMCTACACCAAAAATATATCTTCAATCACATTTAATACCTGAGAAAAATTGCGTTCTTASTGGTTAGGCTACTGCTTAAGCATTAAAGTTATGAGGTAATTTGATCAAGGATAGATGATGACAAGGCTTATGGGTTAATGCATTAGTTCAAATGTTCTARTATCAGAAAATTAGCTTTTGCAAAGCTAACTAACAGCAGAGGCAGCATTAGAAGACACATTTCTTTTACAATAATGAGAGGATGACTTTCTAGGTGTAAGCAAGGTAAATAAGAAAGTGAAAGGGTTGGGGATTTTTCCAGCTACATCTAGAAATATTTTAAAGCTTTACCCCTGTTCATTATTCAGAGGGAAAATAGTAAAAATCTTTAGTTAATATATTAAACTTAAAGAGAAAAAAGTAAAATTCCTTAGAAAATCCATGTTTCCATAGTTTGCTTAATATTCATCTTCTGAGAAAGAATTTGGTCCAAGTAGGATGCAATAAATTGCCTCTTCTCCTTAATCCCTTTCAAAGCGAGACAAAGTCAGTGCAATTCATCTTGATCCTACTTTCCGAAATCTGCACCAGCCTGTCGCAGGATCTCACAGGAGCCTCATTTCTGGAAACGTTCATTCAAGTGCTCGGGTTTGCACATCCAGCGGGACTCCTTATAGGTGTAACTGCTCGCATCCCTGGGGCCACGTGCATACACAGCAACATGCACCTTCCCTCTTGGGAAGGGTCAAAAAGTCAGGTAGGGAAGAAGGGAGACGGCTGTCAACGTCATTTGCTGGGAAATGGATAAGTTCAGTTAGAGTCTCAGCACTATGACTAATGACCTTCAAGGTTTAATTTACCACTAGATGTACAGTGCATGAAAAACATTAATAAAGCCCTTTTCATGCTAATCAGCACCACAGAATAACTTATACATTCTATCCAAATTAGGTTTTTAACAATCAATTTCCAGAGCCCCTTTAGGAGTTTCCCAATGGAGAGATAAAGATGGATGGGAGAAATTCCTATTACTTCCCCTGCTTCAAATGCTGCTCTGGAGCCTGGGTTAGGGTTAGCGCTCTGCTTGCCTGCAGATTGTTACAGACCAAGTGGATATCTGCTACCCGAGGCAAATGTGGCAGAGCAACCTCTCTGTTCAGTGCAATTGCTGTGGGGAAGCAAGCAGGAAGGAAAAGATTGGCACTTGGGATTGAATTATGGAAATTTTCTGGAAGCAAGTTCTCAAAAAAGACTGGCAAAATTGTCCATGAATAGACATCAGTAGCTACCTCTTGTTGGAGACAGGCAAGGTGCAGACTGCAGGACCTTCCTAAACAACATTATGCATCTTCAGCTGCTCACGTAAAGGCTGTGCACTCCCGCCTGCCTGCTAACTTATGGTAGGTATATTAAGCACCCGATACTACTCTGGAACAGAAATCTGATGAGGATCTGCTATTGAATCAAGCCTTGGCCCACACGCTTGCTAGTTACAACCTTGCCTTAACGATGCAGACAGCATCTCAAGGCAGGATGCATAAGTGTGATTCTAGGTAAAGATGCCCGATTTGCTTTCACAGAATCTCAGCCTAGCCCCTCGGCTTGGCTCCCAGACCTTACGGAGGGCAGAATTCTACACTAGACCTCCAAGTGGAGTACACAAGAGCCAGGCACTGCAGACTTGTCTGCGACAAGGGCGTCCAGACTGCAGACCTCCACGGTTCTGAGGGAGGAGACTCTTTGAGATCAGGTATCATATCTGAGAAGTTAGGGCACTTTGCATGCTAGAGAGGCAAACCTAAGTTCTGGCATCTGACACAGGGATGTTTTATTTAGCAGTCACAAGGCAAAAGCCAGAAAGAGACCTTTTGGTTCAGGACCCTCTCACGTAAATGCTTCCAACCTTCCTATTTACAGGACCACTCTCACATGTGTTCTCTCTGATCCATAGAATCTTGGATTCTTTCAATGACAAAAAAATCAGAACAAAAGGTCTCAACTGGGAATGTGACCTACGAGGACATGCACCCATGTACTCCAACTAGCCAAAATCACAGTGATGAGGGTGTTCCCCCAGGAGATGTGCTTCCTGGATATGTGTTATAAGAAATGTTTTAAAATAGATGCCAGCTTTTTTCTAGTTCTGTTTTACTAGTTGTGCAGGCCAGACAGCTACTCTCAGAAGAGGACCTTGGTCTTGCTGTCTAGAGAAGTGCTCTCCTGAAGCACCAAGTGCAATAGGGAAGTTTGGATGAAGGGCAGGATTTAAACAACCCGCTTGCAGTTACCATTTCCCAAACAGCTGCCTTCAGACAGCATCCAGATCACCACGTGGCTTGTTTTGAATCTCATGCCAAAGCTCCAAGCCCAGGCACTGAATGTAGCCTACTGGGTTATGCATTGGACACCACTACAATGAGTTTTCCAACATATCCTTTCTTAGAGCCAACCTTTTACCTTCTTCAAACCAACCTTTTATCTTCTTTGGAAGAGAAGAAAATTAGCGTGATACCAATCTTCTAAAGGGCTAGGCCTACTCCTTGAGCAAGAGGCTAACCCTGCTGTGAATACTAGCAGCAAAATCTTGAGAAATTGTCAGCTGTTGTCTCTAACTCCTCGGGGAGTTGCAAATTACTATTATATACACCCGATAGATGCCTCTGCAGGAGTTACCTATCACGAGGCCCACATTAAAGACTCATTTATATACTTAACACTAGATGTCTTGCTGATTTGAGTGTCCTTAAATGAAGGATTAATTGCCTCTCTCTTGAATATATGATTTTGTTCCATCAATCTGATTACATCAGATTCCCTGGTCTACAGCACAAAACTTCATTATAGCCCAACCCCTGCATGCATTTCTATTATCATAAGAGCAATGCCGACTGTGATTTCTATGGAGCACCATTACTCAAGGTGATTTCAGCTCTCTAACTTCATCCTTCATGTTTGCTTACCACTGGGGTTTACAGTCTGGCAAACAGGGTTTATATCTTTCAGGATAGAAAGTGTGAGCAGCAGTCAACCTCACATAGCATAAAGCTGAAGGTAATCTATCTTAAGAAAGGGGGTCAGTATTTTTCTTGTGCTTAGTGAGTGGCCGCTCATTTAATAAGTGCGGGAGCTGGGCCATTACCCAGATCACAACAGAAAAAGAAGACTGTTGTGTAAGAGACGTGCTTTAGAGGTCCAGCACCTGCCTACTTACCTGCACAATCTACTAAACTGTTTAGCAAAGAAAGTGTTAAACGTATCCTGAGCTAGAAACCTGAGGTCAGGCGCCTGGCAGCTAGCCTGTACCATGAACTTCTGTTTCTTCCTCTAACTAGATATAGCAGAGAACCACAGGTTTTACTGTTGAAACGCCACTATTATTTGCTCTTTTCAGAAAAAACACTCTCATCTCAACTCTGTCGTAAGAGAAGCACTCAGCTATAAGTCCTTGCTAAATACTCAGCTTGTCGAGCTTTTAAAAATGGCTGGATAGTGTAGAAGAGTGTCATTACAAGCCAACACTGGATTCACTACACGTTGGTAGTGGAAGGGTGTTGCAATGAGATTCCCAGTCAGCAACAGTCCAGATGCACCATTGGATCTCACATCCCCAAACACCACCACCGACAGGATTAAGGCCTGTGGTGATTTATTCACACTATATCTTGTAAAGGGAAATATAGTGAATAAAGCAACTGAAACTTAGCAGCCTAGKAAATAGGAATTTCTGATGAAATGTCATCGGATGTCCACTTCTCATAGCTCTGATTCCCTTCAAAATTAACATGTTTAGGTTCAGTAGGAGATACAAGAAACTAAGGAGATCCTCCCTTTACTTTCCTGGTGTATGAAAACACATTTATTAGTGTGCACATACTTAAAAAATCTGATCATTTTAGACCAGGGATACCTCTCCCCAATGACTGTTCAACCCAAAGTGTCACATTTCTGTGAAAAGTTTCCACTGTGAAACTCCCCAAAACCAGTGGTCTCGGTGCCAGAATCTTGTATTAACCTGGCCTTTGGTTTAAAAGCAAGTCATAAAGGCCATAAAGATGCAGAGGAGGAGAAGATAGTCTCATTTCAGAAGCGCAAATTGTACAATTCGACCACAAGCGCCCTGCCTGACACTTCAAAATAAGCAACAGAGGGGCTGTGAAAGGGACTGATTGTCGACAGAGCAAGTGCTGCCCGCTAAAAGCCGGCATCTCCCCTACGACAGCTCCTCGGCGGTGACCTAGGGCAACTCACTGCTCAATCATTTCTTAGGCTCCCTGTGAGCGCTATCAAGAAGAATAGCGGGAACAATTGCTAAGAACTGCATGAAGAGAGTGCCRGAAAATATACTGCTGCTCCTTCCCACGTTAGACAGCCATCCAGTATGGTGCAGAATTAGACACAGCTCAAGTGTTCCCCCTAAGGCATGCCCTTCAGCCCTCCGTGCTTCCCTAGATCACAGTGCCTGGTCAGCCCGGACGTTCAAAGGCTGATTGCAATTATTTTAAGTTCTGTACTAAAGATAAACAAAAGCTCATCAGAACGCCTCATTGAAAAGCAGGCTGATTTTAAAAATTCGCATTCATTTTTTCATCACCCAAAAAAAGAACAAAAAAGATGTTGTGATGTCAGATTTTCCCTGCTCCTTTTTCTCTTTGGGGCTTTTTTCAGTAGCAAAACTGAAAAGAAAAGGGCTGAATGTGGTGAAAAAAGATAGAGTAAAGGCAAAATCAACACACCTTTTCCAAAACTTTACAAACAGCTTTTTCACAAATTCAATGAAAAATATTTGCAATTTTTCACTTTCTTTAGGTGAAAGGTTAAAGTAACCTGGAGCCAGTAGTTTCTAGGAGCTGAGCAGACTACACCCTATACATGTACCTCCTACCCACACCTTAACAGAATAGTGCTAAAAATACTTTGCATTTTTAAAAAGGCCTTCTGCTTTTCCAAAGATTTTCACACACACCCCCAAGTCCCAACACTGTTTGAAATGGTTCGCTTCTATTTTTGTAAATACAGGATTACAAAGTGTCCTACAGTGATATCTCTATCCAGATCCTAATGAACAGTCATCCATAAAACGGCTTGCTGAGAAGTGGCTATAAAGCCCCTTAAATTGGACAACATGACCATGATAGCTAATATGAAGATAAATGAATATTCTGCCCTGGAATCAGTTATTAGCCTACAAGAGTATTGCAGGGAGGTGCATACATAAGGCTGACAAGTACCTGCCAGTGTTACCTGTAGCAGGAGCCTCCAAGCATGAGCAAAAGGAGTAAGATTTTCCAGAAAAAGTTGCATTATTTAAGATGTTAATCTCAGAGAAGTGCCTGCAATCTTTCTGCACCTCCCTATTATTAGGGGAATAATAGAAGCGTAAAAGGTCAAAGAAGGGAAAAAAGGACCAGCCAAGGCACGGAAAGGCTTCTTTACGAGAAAGAGCTAAGCAGGCTAGGACTTTTCAGCCTGGAGTAGAGATGCTCAGGGGAGATATAGTGAAAGGATGCAAAATCTGGAGTTCCACGGAGATGGAGAATAGGGGCTGTTTGTGCACAGTCTCTTCATTATAAGAATTAGGGACATCAAATTAAGCTAGCAGCTGGCAGCTTCAGAACAAATAAAGAGAGGTTGTTCTTTATAAAAACCCATAGCTAGTCTAGCAACCCCCATGCCGCATGATTTTGTTCACATTAAAAATTGCACATAGGCTCAAGAAAAAGATGGACAGGTTGATGGAAGAGAACCAGCTGAAGATTGCTAAACGTGCAGACAAATATCTGCTGGGGGGGTGTGGGGGTAAGCTGCCAAGGCTTCAAAGACTGAAGACAGTTGGAGTTCTGCGTGCCTACCCTGTTCTCCAAGGGACACACTTAYGTGGCAGATGCACAGCCATCACGCCTAATAGCCCACTTGAATACTTCTATTTTCTCTCCTGGATACCCGTAGAGATGATTAATACCACTGCATGCCCAACCTATTTTCCTGCTGTTTGGCAGTTGGGCTTTTTAAGCATTTAGACATCTGTCTGGTCTTTTGCTGGATATCCAGTTTTTATATTAATATAACATTTGCACTGAAATACAGCAGGACTGGAGGTTCAACTACTTTTGAAAACTGCATCCTGAATTTCCCAAATTCTGACAAGAAACACAATCTTAATGATTGTTGTCATGTTTTTATTAGAGTACTTGATGTACAGAACTTTTAAAAGTAAATGCCTGGAATTATTACTTATAGTCACCACTGTAAATTATAATCTAGGTAACTGTAAGAAAAGGACATTTTCTCTTGAAGCATTTGCCTTTCCCAAAAAAAAATCCTCTTCTTCCCCTAGGGAATCTAAAGTGATTTGAAATGGTTCTGCTTTATTTTTATAAATACAGGGAGCTAGACATTGTGTAACAGCAGACCTACACTTTATCTTGGCTGGCTAACCAATGTATTTATTTATCATATCATTTAAGTTATCCAAGATTTCTCTGAAGCACAGAAAATTGCTGCCCTAAGGCAGATTAGATCTGCACAGCTATGAAAAGTGATATAAACAGCCACAGCTCTCCAGAAAAAAAATTAACCCCAAGTTTAAAGCAACAAAATAACATAGAACCATGTACCCTGTCACCCACCTCCCCAGCTGCAGTAGCACGGTACCCCTGGCCTCATAAACTGTCCCTTTCCCCAATCTGGATAGACAATACTCTCCTCGCAGACAGCACTCAAAATGCTTAGTGTTAATTAACTATATTGAGCTTAAAATATTTAATACTAATAGCTTTTTTGTAACGTTTAAAGGATTAAGTGAAAGGAAGTAAGTAATTTTGTATGATCAAGCTTGAATTTCTTTTGTAGCTAATAAAATATCAAAGCACAAATAACAGAAAGAAGAAAAAAAAATATTTTCACACAAAATTCAGGAGACTTTACAGCTTTCCACAAGTTGACTTTGTTCTTTTGTTTATTCATTGATTCCCCCCACCCATTGCATGGGATTTATTGTACATGTTGTACACCTTGTTCCACAATGACAAAATTAATGACTGTATTAAAAAATAGTTCTTTATAGAAACATAAAAACAGGTAATAAACTAGAACAGGAATAATTCTGAGTTATATTTATTATTTAACTTCTATATTTAAAGGGAAAGTGAATGACATTTCACATTTAAGCTCCTTACTATCAGAGCTACACCAGTTTRCAGCATTTGAGGACATGCCTCACTAAAAAAGTAGTCTCCGCTAAATATCATCAACCTTGATTCTCCTCTCACACAAGCTCTGAAGAGCTGGTCCAGAAAAATACTCCCACTCATGCCACCAGCATCTCCAGAGCATCTCTGGTGCTGTGGCTACAGGCCTTGCAATTTCAACTATTGCTAAACACACAGGCACGTACCAGCTGTCTCRCCTGGTGCTACATCCGCTGTAATAATAGCAATATTTTCTAGGGAGAGGAAAACCGATAAAATGATGTTAAGCCAGAGGGTATGCACAGAATCTCATTTGTAAGTTCAAACAATAATATGCACACCTTTTTGCAAACCACCCTCCAGAAAAAGAAAAGCTTAAGAAGTTCATGTTTCCTAAATGCTGATGAACGGTTCCCTAAAGCTCTTTCCCTGCACATGATGAACATCAAAAGTAGTAATGCATGCCAATGACTAAACCATTGCTGGAATAAAAAAATACACATACCTATTCTGAGTCCAGCTGCTAACATAAGATCTTGTTATTTTAGATGTAGTAAGACTGCAAGAGCTAGAAATTTAGATTAAAATTAAAAAGTTATCACGAACATCAATTTGAGAAGGCCAAAAAATCTAAAGATATAAGAAAAAAGTGACTAAATCGTTGGTGCTGTAACTATGCTTTTAACAGATGCATTCTGAATCCAGTTACTTCTCTAATAAATGTTGACACTGGGAGAGAAACTTAATAATTTTTACAAGTAAAACTAGGGCAAGTCCTAGGAAAGCAGTCAACAGCTATATCATTTGGTCCTATTTCTATCTATTTCACTGCTTATCAGTCTCAACGCTAAATTCCATGAGTAGTTAATAAAAAAAAAAAAAAAAGAGACAACAGGACAAAGGAGAGATTTGAAGAGAGGTTTTAAACAGCACAATAAACTAAGTGTAAACATTTACAAGTTCTCTGAAAAATGATGAAACCTTGGGAAAATACGTAGAGATATTTGTCTGAGCTTGTAAAATGTAGATGAGTGAGGCTGAAACTACTGACAGGGTAGAGAAATCATCCGATGTGATACTGAAGGAAAGACTGTTTAAAAAGGTTTTAGCCAGACATGCGTGGTGTAAGCCAGTGGCTAAGTCTTTAGCCACTTAAACTGGTTCAAAAGAGGTTTTGCTATAATTCGTGCTCTTCATAGGAGAATTCACGTCCTGTTTAGTACTACCATGGATGCGTATTAAAATTTGTTTTGTCATGTCTTGTCACCTATCTCTTTGGGCAGCTGACATACCAGCTCCTGCTCTCTAAGTTACACATTTCCCTTCAGAGAAGCAATTTCTAACATTTTGTAAAACGCCTGCCTTAACTTTAACACAGAGAAAATGTGCAAGTCCATAGCGTTTGAARCCTTCATCGCGGAGCTGAACTCTATCATGTTACAGACTATATGTCAGAAGAAAGGCTCTGCCTCACAGAGCTTGCATGAAGTGATAGATAAGTGAACACAGGCAAGAGACAGCTGGGTAGTGCTGACAGCCATGAAAAGCAAAAGTCTCAACCCATAGAGAATAGCCTACAATATTCATTAACTTTATACAGTCAATGAAATTCAACCTTTTTGCATCACAGGTATGAAGACCAATACCCCAAGAAGGCCAGCAAAAAGGGCAGCAGTTCAGCTGGCCACCAGCTCGGCTTACCAGCAGCACATTACCTTCATTTTATGCTTTGAACTGGCTTCACAGTGACTGCAAAACACAATTCAAGATCATGCTACAAAACCCCCGTTTGCTGTTTTTCAGAGCTGCCCCTAAGATGGACGGTCTACAGTAATGACTTCTCACATCAGCATTGGCCCAGCGGAAAAACAATGTTAGCAACAGGAGGAAAGACATCTATACAAATGGTACTGACCCTTGGAAGAGCCAAACCTAGGGTGTTGTACTTGCCAGTCGGTGCAAAGAGAGCAAACAGGAGAAGTCTGCTCTAGAGCTCAGCCTCCATCTCAACCACTTCTTCACATGGAGGGGGAGGCAGAGAAGGGGGAAAGGTCCTCAGACAAAGCAAGAGGCTCACTGATGCTACCCACCAGTGTATGTGTGTTGAGAATCCCAGTAAGGGCAATAAGCTTGCTTTTACTTAGCACAAGAACCTTTCACTTCAACTTTCTGTGCAAAATGCTTAGATACCAAAGTAAGATATGGCTGGGAAAGAGGTAGATGTAAATATTTCAAGACAACTGAAGAGCATAGCTTTGGCAAATATATTGTTAAGGTGGTTTTATGCACTGTCATCCCTGTTCCACTCCTCCTACTACTCAAATATGGGATTTTCTCTTGATTTGAGCATCGTGCACAACAGATTCAGTAAAAATCTGTGTGTCATAAACCTGGGAAAAAAATCTGTTTGTCTCTCTTAAGCACAACGGTAGCAGTAGATGAGCAACTGAGATGATCAATGGTTCTTGAACAGGCACTCTGACTATCTTTCATTATACAAAGTAATTTGAAAGTTGTGTGCTGGATTTTGGAGGGGGGCAGGAGTGATAGCCATTTAAAAATTTATCTTCACTTAAACAGCCACGTGTTATGTAATTCCTGTAGCTATATAATTCCTGGAGTCCCAAGACTGTGTGTTCAAGTCAGAGTCCAGCACAGAACAGGACAATACCACAATGGAGAAGGGGTTGTGTCTGTTTTCCATTTCTCCTGCTGGTTTTTAACAATTGAGTTGCCTCTGCTGGAAACTCTCCTGACCTCTGCGAGGAGACTCCCACTACTCTGCGTATGTTGGGTAATTACGAACTGCAGTGGGTAATTACTGAAAACATGTTATACTTTCATGGTTTGAGACATCAGTCACTGCAGTGAAAACATGCCTTTTTGAACTCAATTGTTATTTGTTTCCACAATGAGCAATATGTTGTTGGCAACATGCAAAGCTTTGTCCTCTCAAGATATATGATTTTAACTACGGGCAGCCTCTGGAAAGCAACGCTAATAAATGCGTCACAACTAAGTACTCTGTAGAAATGACTATGTATAATATTGTGGCACACTTTGTTGTTCCTGCATCAACCATCTTGTCCTTTTCTGTATTTTCATATTTATTAAGTACAAAAAGAAGTTACAAGAACTTCCTTCTGGGAAGCTGCACTAGCACGTTCTTGTGATGAAAACTACTTACATGCTGTCTTGGAGCTGGTACCAGGAACAACCGAGGAACTTCTGCATAAGCTTTAGCAAGTCTTGTGGCAATTACTGCTGCTTGACTTCATCCATGGAATATTTTTCTGCCATTGATCTTGGCAAACCTTCTCTTTGAGGATGTACTTGCTTTGTTGATGGACTATTACTAGGATGGTCCCTGCCATAGTCACAAAACAAGTCATAAATAAATTGACTTAGGCTAAATCATGGATCCTGATCACCATCTCTACATGTCCTGGGTAGAGGTCCCCTCTTCTGTGTATTCTGTCAGCATACATAAACAACCCCTGAGCTGGAAGAAAACTACACAACCAAATTAACATGCTTATAAACCAGACATAAGCACCTCTGAGACGTATTAACAAATTCAAGTTTGGTWTTGCAGTAACACAGATACCCATATTTTGGTTATGTGTAACAACTGAGAACACAACACGAGGCACTTCCCCTTAGACTATCTGACAGGGAATATCTGTTTTCTTGAAATTTTATGCTAGGCGTAATGGGATCAGTCTCTTCATTGGCCTTTAAACACTGGAATGCTAAACAGAACAGATAACGAATAAAAAGAGCAATATATCTTCATGCACATGGTGGGCTTACAGTTGTGGAACATCTTTTTCCTTATTAATAATTAAATCTTGTTCAGTCAAGCTGAGATTATTAAAATGCTTGACATTCAAGCTCCATAAACACTATTGCATAGCAATTGCCTGCAACAAGTAGCCTGAGTGCTACTACTCTCACCTTTGTTCTCTGTTGGGCAGTTAGATTATGTCAAGTGAAAAGCCCAGAGGAGGCACAAAATAAGGGAAATCTGTTAATACTAATGGGTCAGCAATGCTAAGTCTGAGCATCTCCAAAGACACAAAGGAGAGCAAGCAGAGAGCAAAGCAGATCCTGGCCACGGCTACATAGTCAACCTTGTTGCTGAGCTTGTTTCAGAGCCTGGGCTCTCGAGAACRATTGATTTTCACCGGGGTCTGTGAAATACCGACTTCAAAGTTCACATCTCCCTAAGCCTGGAGAGTGTTCAGACCCAGGACTCAAGTGCATGACCCATCTGTGATCAGCAGAGACATCAAGCAACTTATGGATCATATACTGAAGACACAAGTRAAGGAAAATACAAGGCAAAACTGAATCCTGGGGACAGAAAGTAAGGTAGGTGACAGATCATCCTGGTGAATACTTTATTACTGTGTGTAACAGAGATGGAAATATACTTAGGTATACTGTTAGTCACTGCCAAACAAACATGCCCTACTAGAAAACCTGGAATTTTGTTCAGCAGAGACCTTAAAAAAAAAAACAAAACACCACAACAATTCTTGAATGGTTTAAAAAAAATCTGTAAGTTATTCCMCAAACCTTTAAAATATATTTCCTAATATGTAAATACACAGCTGTCACTATAAGTTGAATTAAGTGATGTGTGTTGAAGTGTTGAAGTCTGAGAATTTCTTTGATTCCTCAAAACAGAAAGGCATTATATTTGTTCTAATGTTTTAGTAAATTAAAACATGAAGAAATTTGGTGGACTAGAAAAGAATTTGGGGATTTATTTTACACAACAATGGGATGTTTAGTAGGATTGTCATCCAGCATGTTTAAAATGTTTAAAAGCATCAATCTTTAGAGCCAAAAAAATCCAGTTCAACTAGCACGCATAGATACGCTTATGACTTAATTTGCACAGTGTCAAGCACTCACAAAACTTCCTCTGTCTTAACTCTATAATATAGATAAAAAGGGGAGATGCAGATAGTTGAAGTACACTGCCCAAAGTCACAGGGATTTTGAACAAACACAAACAAACCCCACCAACACTCAAATGGCAAAAAATACCCCAAATACAGACTGCTTTCATGCCATCCACAGCATTTGTGGAAGTCAATAGGGCCCCCGTGGGGTTTAACAGCCCATTCAAAAGAGCAGTACAAAACTCTGTGTTGTCTTTCAAGTGAAGTAAACTCCAAAATGATGCAAAAGACCTTTTGTGATAATCCCGTCCTTTCCTCCCCTAGGAAATTAGTAGGAGATACACAGCTTGCTTACAAATTTGTTTTCTCCAGATGCTGCTCTCAAGCTCTGCTCTCCTGCCAGCAGCACTTCAAAACAGCCAGAGACACCTACAACTCAGTTCCCGTACTCACTGGTGGGTAGCTCATAGTCTTGCCTTGTCATCTCCAATTAAAAATAGTTAACATTTTTTCCTCCTACTACTTCTTTCCCCTGAATTCCTTTTGCAGTGAAGAGTGATTTTTGACATCCTGCTTCATCTTCCCTAAACTTGATTTACAGGTCTAAGATTTTGGAGAGATGGCAGGATTTCAAAATACAAATGGGGAAAGGATGTGTTTAATGGTCTGGCAAAAGTAATGAAATGGTAACAGGGCATTTTTTTTTTTAATATTTGGCATTGCCACAGCTAAGTCAATTAACACTGTATAAAAATCGGAACTCTAGAAGTTTTCTGCTATTAAATTCCCGTCTCCCATCTACAAGCTCTCTGCATTCAAAAGGACCGGTATTACAAGAATGTGAAGGCTCGGCAGCATTGAGGACTCAGTTTTGTGTATACTGGTAGCATCCACAGTTTGGGAGAAACATTATCCTCAGAAGCTATTACAGAGGCATCTAGTGGGAACTAAGTAAATAATAGTTCTTACCCTAGATGTTGTGGTACTTCTAGTTAAGAGTTATAGTGCAGCTATGTTGAAGGGTAAAACCTGACAGAACAATAAAGCAAAATGAGTCCATTATCCCAAGTAAAGCAGTCTCTAATTTCTCTCAGGTTTTTGTTCAATTCTGAAAAAGACAGTGGGTGACTAAAAAACATCTTCTAAACCAGTACTGTCGTCATCAACAACCTTAGGATTTACACAGTCATTTTCATCTCCAGAGCACTTCATGCACATTAAAGCAGTTAATCCTCACAGCACTCTCGTGAACAAAGGTCATTACAGTCATCCACTTCACCCCAACAGAATAAAGGCTTTTTTCTGCAGGCTCAACTGCTGACTGACTCAATGCTGATCTCATTTATGGCCCCGGAGGGGCCATGCAGTGGTGTGCCCCTATAGCCCCGCTCCCCCTCACATCACACTTCGTGGCACAGTCTCTTCCCAGCCCTCAGCACAGACCATGGGCCACACCAGAGGAAAGACCCCCTCTCCAGGTACTTCATCTACAGCTTCTTATGTACTAATGCCAGGGAAAAATTGCCTTGCACATCCGATAAATCTGCACCAACAGAAATAACGATGCTGGTGTAAACGAGATGAGAGAAGAGTAACACCTCTGCCTCTTGGAAAGCCCCCTGAGCCAGCACTTTATTCTCGCTGCTTTTGGCTCGGAGTTGGCAGCGAGGGAGGAGATTGAATGTGTGTCTCAGACCGGCTCTGCTCCACGATGATCACTGTGCCAAACAGTGCCTGTGAGCCGCACCTACAAAGAGCCTGCCCCGAGCAGCCCCAAGGTGCAGCCGTGCTGCTGCTTCCTACCAAATGAACCATGAGAGCCGGTGGGCATTGACCTGCAGATGGATTACCCATGGTCTGTACACGCACTTGGGCTGCCTGGAAGATAAAATAAGGTGGGTTTGGGGGGGCTTTTTGGTTGGTGGTTTTTTTTTTTTTTTTTTTCTGTCAACCATAGTCAGTGCCAGCAGAAATTCAGTTCCCAGTTCAGGATCAGAGCTCACATCGCATCAACCTCCATGGCTCCATGTTCATGGCAGGCTGTATGTTCTTGCCTCTGCTCCTTTTAATGCAGCAAAGCCTTGAGTCCTGCTCCCATTTTTACTAGCATCATTTTGCATGTGGTTGAGCTAGTTGTGTAGTAAGCTTTGGCTGGTTCCTTGGTTAAACGCACAGCTCAAAACCCAAATGCCCAGAGCCTGCCTGGAAGGGAGTAGTCCATGCCCTGGTACCCAGGGCAGCACAGCTTCACCCGCTCACCAGCATCTCGCAGGGACAGGTCAGTTAACATGCACGTGGATGACTGCAAGTGTGACATGCCATATCATCTTTGTCAGAAACACATTCCTTAAATCTTCCTTTCCAGTACATTATGTTTGTACTTAGAGAATACAGCATTAATGATGCAGGCCTTAAGGCGGCAAGGTGAGGCAGGAGAAGCAGGCTTGCAGTTAATCAGAAGTTTCAGGGGTTTTAAAGTTGCATTATAAGCCAAGTTAAAATGATTTTTCCCCCCCTTCAGGATTTCTGTTAAGCCAAAAACCTATCCAGATCCCCAGGAAGAGATGTTGAGATACACACCAGGCTCCTCCCAAGGTCTGCCAGAGGTTTTATCTGGAAAGCAGAGCTCTGCCTTGGATTTGAAGCTGTATTTGCAATCACAATGCCTCAAAACAAAACTTTTCAAGTTCAAACAGGCATTTTGGGATGAAATTTGACTTTGTCAGAAGAATTCAGAGCAGGTCCCCTCAGGACGCAAGCAGCGCTCACTCATTTCTCCTTTCCTGCCTATTCACTTTCATTCCCACACACACTTTAATTTTTAAATTTTTTCTGCTCTGGGGACAGGATTGGAAGAGCATCTCGGGGCTGATTCTTTCCTTCTCTCCTTTTACTCTGTGTAACCAAACCAACAGCAACTTCAGGACCTTGCAAGTCTGAAATAATAATTAACAAGAGTGAAACAATAATTAACACAAAGAACTGAAGCACCAAACTAAGAAGCAGGAAGGATGAATATTTAACACTGTCTGCTTCTTGTCTAAAGGCAAACAGATTGATTTTTAGGATTCACGTCCACAGCATTTCGAACTGCAATGAAGTAACTTCATTAGTATGAGACATTGATCTAACAGTCTGAGTAAGATGTCACCGTCGTTTAAATTCTGCTGGCTGAGCCACCTGGGTGTAAAAGCTTATTTTAAATCTCTGTATTCAGAGGGCAGTCAATATGTTGCTTTGCTTCTATAATTTCACATGGGCTTGTGCACTGAAGACAAAAAAATTTAAACCTAAAATATTCACAGTGGGCTGCAAGGGATTAACCCCTTCCGAATCCAGCACGATTTCTATACTCACTGGGCGAGCAAAGGTTTGCAGAAGATAACATGCAAATGCCAGATGGAGATTATCCATTCCTTACAGTATGAAGGCCTGAGTTTTATTGCATTGCACRGTGGCACAAATAAAGAAATAAAATGCTTAAAACGTTGTCACCAAATTCTGTATACGGTGACTGAAACCGAAGGAAACCATGTGTTTGAGTGATTAATACAATTGAGGGTATGTAAAAGAAAGGATACAGGAGAGAGAAACTCGATACTGGTTATGTTAGCAATTTTCTTCTCTGATTTTTCTCTGCTTCACATTTATTCACTGGATCCCAGTTCACAATGGAAGATGATCTTTAATAACACACCAGTGGAGGAAGCTTCTCCTCTTCTTGTTAAAGTTGTGATACGCTATTCTGTTGTCCACTGTGTATCTGCAGGTCCTATATTTTTTGGCAGTACTCAAAGGTCTTATCTGTGACACTGAAGCCGCCTGTTCAAAACTGATAAGAAATTTACTTTGCCGTGGAAGAAAAGTTTAAAAAGAAAGAGATAAAACCTGTGGATTTCTATTTTTTTTCCCCAGAGTATTAAAGTAGGGGGAAAGCTTCTGTCTTTAGCACTAAGAATTGCCTCACTTACTTTATACACACCTTTCCACTAATGTCCAATTTAAAAAAGTCTAAATTCTTTGATGCTCTTAACCACCTTAACAGAACAACAGTAACAAGCTATTGCCCTAATTCCTCACCTCCCCCTTCCTCAACCACCAGTAACAACCACGCAGTAAAAACACGCTTAAACTCTCTCTCCTGAGGCTAGCATCATTTCCTTGGGGTGGACTTGAAGCACATAGGTGAAGGGACCAGTTTGGGTGAAAGGACACTGCAATCAAAATCTTGCCAGTGGCTCCAGCTCTATCGAGTGATGGATACAGTCATCGGACATAGCCCTGATTTAGTAAGGGAGAGCTACATGCCAGTCTAACTACAAACATATGACATGTCAGGAAGTTAAAGCCATTAAAAACAAGGAAAGAAGTAGAGCCATTTTTTTTTCTCAAAACAACTTTTGCTTAATAAAAATCCAATAATCACATAATTTTTACTGTTTTAAAGGTCTGCTAAGGAACTCCAGTTGGCTGATATGTTTTGGAAACAGGAAACAAATTAGTTTTAGTAAGAACTCCATTCAAAAATTAAAATTTGATTTTGGTTCACACTTTCACATTTCACTTCATGTTTTGGTGATAGTACTCACTGAAACACTTCTTGGATGAAAAAGTATATTTGGATTTTGGTATTAGCCTTTTACATGAAGGAAGAAACTTGGGAGGGAAGGAGGGAGAATGCAGTAGCAGTATTTCATATATTTATCTCAGATGTTCCCATAAAGAACACTGACATTTTCTGACTAGCTATAATAAAAATAYCTTTGTATGAGTTAACAAAGAATTTGTTGCAAACTCAGCTAACTTTCTACACATACACAGACCAAGCCTTTTGGTATTCTAGTAAACAATCCTGTAGCTGGTTTATATAAGGATTTATCTGACTAAGGCGGCATATTCCAGAAAGAAAAGCTGTTAACTTCGGTTTGGACTGTAATACCTGCAATGATTAATGTCCTGTTGTGATTGTTCAGAAAGTCGTATACTGTGAAATAGATAAAACAGCATGTAATTACAAGTTTTGTTCTGTCTGAAATAAAGCCCCCTCAGGTCTTCCCATGCAATCCAATTTGTTTCCCTTGCAGCTTTTTTTTCCTGCCCAAATATCCAAATTAATCATCTTCCTTCAAACTTAAAAAATATTATTAAGATCACCACAAAGCAGAACCTGAGAAATGTTCCCATTGGCCTTTCATTCTCAAGATGGATTTAGCAAATCTCAGCGCAAAACACCAAATCCGCTACACTAAGCTTTGTGAAATGGACTGCACAAAATACACAACAACAAAACAGAATCACTGCAAATACTTATGCATATATTTTTCAAGAAGATACGGTGTAGCTCTCAATCTTACCAACATTCATCAAGCTCTCCCAACTCATGAAAATTGGAGAACAAGTTAAACTAGCATACAGCTTAAAGTGAAATCAACTATTACCATGACCTTGTATAGTCTACAAAGAACTCTATCATTAAGAAAATTCTTTTTTGGAAAGTTTTTATTAAGCTAAGGTGAAATTTCAGTTTTAAGTGAATAAGGACATTTGCTTTCCTACTGCACCTGATTACAACAGAAAGTGTTAATGATATTAATCTGTTTACTTACCAATAAAAGCACTATGAACAGGAAAAGCTGTCAGAAACTAAGTTTTATGTATGCTGTTTTCAACCACCCATGGTTGGAAGGGCAGTGAATTATGGTTTTTTCCTTCTATTTTTTTAGCAACCCAAGCAGCGTAATCAGTCACACATGTTTTCTGGAGAGCAGAGTATGTTTGTCTCAAAGGATGGTTGAAGATGAGGAGGAGTATCTAAGCATATATGCTGAGCAGTAGCATGTCGGGAAGAAATAAGAGTATTCAGGGCATTAAAGCTTTCTCAGCGTCAAAGATGCTATGGATTGAAGGGGTATCAAAATTAGCCTCTTACCTATGGGTCAGGTCTAAGGCACTTTGGCAGCACAATTTGGGAAGCACACACTACTGCTGCTGCTTGGTGGAGAGACAGAGACCTTCTGTCTCTCATGCAGCCCATCTGGCATCTCCCACAAGCACCGAATTCACTTATCCAACACAAACAAGTGAATAAGCCCTGTGTGTTTAATACTTCACAGAATTTCATTTTAAAGGGAACTGAAAAAAAATAGGAAGGAAGGAATCAGTCTAACTATTTATACAACAGACTGTGCACTGTTCTTCTTGCTCAGGGCTAATTTCATGCACTGATATTATTTGCATGCTTTGCTGATTGGCAATGGAAGAGACACACTAACACATACAAATTGAAAGTAAGTAAATGAATATGGGTATTTTATCTGAATAAAATAGAATAAATTCAAGTGGTTTATTCAGATGAACACTATTATTCCGACAGTCACGCCTCAATGCCTAAATACTGCTATTTGGGAAGAAATCCACATGCGTGTCGGTCATCGAGCCAGGATTCCTTCAAACAAAGAAGAAAAGCTAGATTATTCTTCCCCCTTCCCCTTTTCTTTGAGTGGTAAGCAAATGAGCTATGAATTCAGCTCCAGAAATAAACCTTGCAAATGTATGAGGTCATCTAGTTTAAGGATGCACTCAGTCATAGGTGTACAGAAGCTCTAAACTTCAGACCAATGGATTGACTCCCTTAACACTCCTAAACATTGAATGAGGAGACACAATGGGTCATTAAAGGCTTATTTCTAAATACCGTGATAACTGTATYGCAAGATTAAGGAACAAATTATTTATTTATTTATTAAAAGCCTCAATTATTTAAACCAGATTGCTGTGTAAGTATCTTCATTTCTTTTTCTTTAAGGAATGAATAATTTCAGCCTTGGGGCTCTAAAGAAGAGCTTTATTCCAATGGGCTGCAGAATAGAAAGCAAATATAAGGGTAGTACAAGGACAAATTTTCTTTTTATGTTTAAAAACCTTAGTCATGACTTCTTTAAATTTTGGGGGTTGTCATGTGGCTGTTCCATACACTTCTGTACAAGCTGCTTCTTAACAGATAAGGTCAATGATCTGATTGTAGTTATTACTGATGGTCTCCTGGTGAACCAATATCATGAAGGACTAGGTAAAGTCAAGTTAGTATGCTCTTAAAAGCATAAAGTGAAATCAAGGGTAAAAGTCTGGTTGGGTAGGAAAAAATTACAAATATGAAAGCTAAAAAAAATTTTTAAAATCCAACATAAAATTCCACAAAAAATTACAAACATACATAAGAAGTGTATATTGAATTTCTGCAGAAATTACTGTTTTGGCTCAGGTTAGCAAAATCTTTATCACACACTGTGCAAATGGCAGTTTAATTGATGTAGTTGGCAAGTTTGAGGCAGTTTCATAGGTAAAAGAATACATTCCTTCTGTATTATAACTAGATCAGTGCTTTGTAGGTTATATCTTTGTACCATTATATCATTTCCTCTGACTTATCCACATGGTCTTATAATCACCATCATTAAGTGATAACACTTAAAACTTCAGAGGAAGAACATTCAGAATCTTAGCCAAAGCTTCTCTACACTTTTTATTTGTTATTTGCAATGCAATGCAGTGTCAACTAAAATTTTAGTCATCATCATTCTTCTTTATCGAGGATGCAGTTTACTGACAGTAGAGTGGGACTAACATGTTTGTAGTGAATACATCTAGGTCATCTATACACCATTTCCCATGGCATAGAAAGCAAAAAAAAAGGTATGTGTTATTGGACTTTTATCATTTCAGAAAAAAAAAGCTGTTATAGAATTAAATATCCCCAAAGTCATTGAAAGTCAGAACAGCAGCAACAGTTGGGTTGAAGACCCCAACCGTAGCCTTGTTGCAGGGCTCAGTCTTTCATTACAGGCCTTCCACTGCTCYCTTCACAAGCCTCTCTCTCCTGCGAGGTTACAGTAGGTCTGCATTGTCCTTCTCAGATCCCCTAGGCCTCAGAGAGCACGTGCCGAACACATTCCTGGTTTTATTTATATCAGTGGGTTTCACATGGCTTATGGTTCAGAGCTAGGCACATGACAGAAATCAAAATCCATTGGGCACAGCATGCCATTGACAGCACTTCTGGCCCTGCTTTTGGTTTGCTGTTTAACACGGGCCAGGATATTTAATCTCTTTGATTGAACCCCAATCCTCCTAGAGCCCCATGGCAAGAGGCCAGATATCTTTGACAGGGTCAGACTTGCACCTTCTGTGTTGGGCCATCTGTGAAATGGATTCTTACCACTTGGGTTGTAAAATTTCTTGTTCTTTCCTTTTAAATTATGACTTTCAAAAGAGCTTTAAGGAGATGCAGCTCTAAGTCCCAGCCAAATTTCACAGAAAGTTGGCCAAGTTTATCCTTTAAATCTCCTTAGAAATCCCAAGCTGCATTTTACTTTACTTTGTTTCCACAACTCTGCTTTGTTTTTTGTTGCTTGGGTCCATCCTTTGCTGGAATTTCTGATCCAACTGCATGGGGCTTATGAAAAACTACATGGAGTACAGTTCTGGAGGGTGAGTGTGCAAAGCTGGTAAAACCCACACGTAGGGCAGCGTCTGGAGTGCTTTTACACAAAGGGAGGCAGGTGGGAGAACCAAACATGCAATAAACAGCAAGTACTTTCATTGAAATGAGACTCTGCAAAACATAAGAAGATACCACAGCACGACAATACGGTTCTTCACCCACCACTTGCTTAAGCCCCAGTTTTAAGAGGCTGCAGCRTGTGAGTTTGCAGGACTTGGCCATTCCGAAGAAAAGTACGTCGCAGCCCATGTCCTGATGTTTCAGGCTGTCCCTTTCCCACAACAAAAGCCCTTTAGCTTTGAGAAGCAGAAGCTTTGGGACACCATGTGTGCTGCCTGCCTGGACCCAGGACCGGGTCATAACCAGCAGCCCTGCCAAACAGGGCTCTCGGCTTCCCAGCAACAAGCAGGGCGAGCACGAGGGTCTAAGTGCCACCACGTTCTTGTGTCTGGCTCTACCGCTGGCATGTCATGTCTTCTCAAACATTTTTCTGTGCTTTTTTCCCTCCCCGCTTCCTAACGTGCAGTTTGTCCGTCTTGTCTATAAATCTAAAACCTTTTGGGGCAGATATTTTTCTGACTGCCTATTTGTACTGGCAGAGACCTCAGCTGGGTTCTCCAGGGCCTTAACTTATAATTCCCTGACTGCTTTTTTCTGCTTGAAGCATTGTATTTTTCTCTCAGGCAGTAAGCATTTCAGAACGTGAACCTGGAAATCTACATATTGCTTTATTACAAAAGTGTTTCTGCTTCTAGTCCTTCCTTCTTGCAATAGCTGTATAATGAAACCACAAAGCAAGAATCTTTCATAATAGAATTTGATGTAGACATGCCTGGAGTATGAAATCAGAAGTCGGTGATGGGAAAAGCTGCCATCGGTCATGGCAGACAGACTGCTCCCCCCGACAGCAGTCAGAAACAGAGGTAGAAAGATTCAGTAATTCAGTAACAGCACAGTAGAAAACCAGGAAGAAACATTATGGTGCTAGTCACTACCTACTTAGTATTATAACTTACCTGCATATCAAATTTGTGAGTGATGGGTACAGGAAAAAATTGCGCTGAAGTCATCGAGATGCAACTGCTTACTTTAAGGCTGAAGAGCTCTTGCATTTAGTTTTACGTGTCTGAAGAGAGTGATCTATGCCTTCTCTGACACCTCCTCCCATACCCCCCCAAATAATCCAGGGAGAAAGGCACAACCAGAGGATGATTCACCCCACCTTATCTCTGGATAGGATAAATTGACTGCTCAAGGCTCTACTGTTTTCCATTGTCTGTAGAGATGACTTAGATTAGAAGCCTGACTTTAATATAGCTGTTTCAAAGAAAGCAGCTTCCGCCAAAGTTCAATATATATATATTTTTTTTTTTTTAAGTCTTAATCGGATAAGAGACTTTTATGGAATTCACGCTAGAGTGCTTAGTGCACCACACAATCATTAACACAAGTTCACCTTCATGTCACATTACACATTTTATAAAGCAAGAGAATTGAGGTGCCCTCCTCTCCCCTGCTCCCTGAGAAGCAGCAGAGCCAGCTCATTCTCCAAGAGAAGTCTTGGGTCAGAAGAGAAACCCTGGCTTTTTTTTCATTTACATTCATTAACTCTTGCATAGGATTGTCTACATGTTTGGTTTAGGAACTGGTAGATACACAGTATAACAAGTTGCTCTAAGTACCCACATTTCTCTAGTTCTCTTCAAATACAAAACTTACATGTAAGCTTGACAACCTTCTTTCATTCGTAGCAGAGAATGAAAAGAGATTATGAATTTAAACCTCAAGTTCTGGATTTATATAAAACAAACAGTCATAAATCATGGTTTAGACAGATAAAAAACATTCTTGTTGGAGGAAACCAGTTATGTTTGCAGGTTCTTGGGTTTCTTTCAAGCTTTTGATAAAAGGATGAGAGCTAACTGGGATTTTTATAACAAGCCAAAACAAACCCTAGCATATAATAAAATTTACTACAGAATTGTTTGAAAGCAAACTCTAGATAATGTATTTAATTCTAATTTAATCAAGTGAGTAGTTCTGAATGCAAAGCCTGACAAGAGACAGCCATATAGTTCAGAAAAGCCTCCAATGGCCTTCATGAATAACAYTGCAGGCCAGAACTATTCAAAAATCAAAGTATCAAACCAAAAAATATTTGACTGCAATGTCATGTGAATTCAAGCAGCTGAAAATCATTTTATTGAGAGATAAAATGCTCATAAAACATATCGTACATCTTCAGGCAAAAAAGTCAGAGCCATAAGTTATAATCATGCAATTTTTCTCTCCAAGGATCTCTGCAACTCTTATTTTCAGACTTTTTTCTTTCTGTGAAAGAGATGAAAATATGTTGGGAAAGAACTAGGTTTCTGGGAGAGAAAAACAGTTTTTATTGTCAGTAAAAAAATATATCACTAGGGTTATAGGAAATCTCTTAAGTGAACTCTCCAGAAACTTTAAGTCAGCAAATGTGAAAGATAAAACACTAGCATGAAGAAAAGGTATTCTRGACTGGGTCCTTCTAGTCCATGAAGTACTACACGTCAGTCAATACTTGTCCATTAATATACGCAGCACACAAACCAAATATGTTTTATCATTTTTTCCATGTGTCACATTGTATTGGGTTTGCGTGGCAAGGTTTTGGTAGCGGGGGGGGCTACAGGGGTGGCTTCTGTGAGAAGCTGCTAGAAGCTTCCCCCATGTCCRAGAGTGCYAATGCCAGCCGGCTCCAAGACGGACCCGYCGCTGGCCAAGGCCGAGCCCATCAGCGACGGTGGTAGCGCCTCTGGGATAACGTATTTAAGAAGGGGAAAAAGTTGCTGTGCGACAGCAATTGCAGCCGGAGAGAGGAGTGAGAATATGTGAGAGAAACAGCCCTGCAGACACCACGGTCAGTGAAGAAGGAGGGGGAGGAGGTGCTCCAGGCGCCGGAGCAGAGATTCCCCTGCAGCCCATGGTGAAGACCATGGTGAGGCAGGCTGTCCCCCTGCAGCCCATGGAGGTCCATGGTGGAGCAGATATCCACCTGCAGCCCGTGGAGGACCCCACACTGGAGCAGGTGGATGCCCGAAGGAGGCTGTGACCCCGTGGGAAGCCCATGCTGGAGCAGGTTTGCTGGCAGGACTTGTGACCCCGTGGGGGACCCACGCTGGAGCAGCCTGCTCCTGAAGGACTGCACCCCTGGAAGGGACCCACGCTGGAGCAGTTCGTGAAGACCCATGTTGGAGAAGTTYGTGGAGGACTGTCTCCCGTGGGAGGGACCCCACGCTGGAGCAGGGGAGGAGTGTGAGGAGTCCTCCCCCTGAGGAGGAAGGAGCGKCAGAGACAACGTGTGATGGACTGACCATAACCCCCATTCCCCGTCCCCCTGCCCCGCTGGGGAGGAGGCAGAGAATTCGGGAGTGAAGTTGAGCCCGGGAAGAAGRGAGGGGTGGGGGGAAGGTGTTTTAAGATTTGGTTTTATTTCTCATTATCCTACTCTGACTTTTGATTGGAAATAAATTAAATTAATTTTCTCTGAGTCGAGTCTGTTTTGCCCATGACAGTAATTGGCGAGTGATCTCTCCCTGCCCTTACCTCGACCCAGGAGCCTTTCGTTATATTCTCTCTGCCCTGTCCAGCTGAGGAGGGGAATGACAGAGCAGCTTTGGTGGGCACCCAGCATCCAGCCAGGRTCAACCCACCACACGCATGCAGATCTGAACCACTAATCTAATAATGAAAATAGAGCCTCATGTCATGCTGTTGCAACAATTTCAGATTTAGCCACCCGTCATGACAAAGCAGATTTCAGTAAAAAAACAAAGCCTGTATTTTTATTAAAAAATCCTTTTATTCCTCACGATGGAGGAAAAAAAAAAAGTCACTATGTTTTATCTGATATAAGTAAGTATGCAAACTGGGAAGCTAAGTGGTGCAAGCCTGAGCTTTTTGATTTTAAAAAAATGGAAACAATTAGTCGAGAATATGTCTTCAGCACGGACACCATTTCAGTCACTCCAGAAATAAATCTTACAGACCTGCTTTCAGCAGAAGCCAAGTAAAAAAACCAACTAGAATTATATTATAGGAAATTTTGCTTAATGGAGGAAGTGAATTTGCATTTTATGGCTGTTTATATATATTTGTGATACWTATAATATGGTATGACCTTCAGAAGTAATAAAATTTCCGTTTTCGTCTCATCAGAAACTATTTAGCATGCTGCAGTTTGCTAAGGCATGCCATCGCTCCAAACTGTGAAGTAATAAACTTGTCGGACTTATTTCCCTGAAGCATACTGACTCCTGGCTGGCACTTTGAACAGTACAAACTAATTATAATTGCTCCATAAAAACAAGACTTATGCAAGGGCAACCTTTTAGCAAAGCATCCTCTTAACGGCTTGACAAAAATATGTCATTTTCCTTTAGCTGCTTGGAGATACCTTTAGCTGAAATCAGGTGAATTACAACTAGTTTCTCCAGTATAACCTTTGCAATAACAAGGAACAATATTTCTGTTCACCTTTGCGTATCAAAATACAGAGCAAAATTGCCATTACTTTAAATCCATGAATGACAATAGCACTAGGCTAACAAGTGAAAAAACAGCATTACAAGTAGTGTTTCACAATAAATAAATTTTTAAAAAAAGAAATCTTATTTGTAACTTCTTGGCCTAGGGTAATATTGTTAAGCTTCACATGAGTTATAACACTCTTACTAAATGCAATGGGTTAAGACAATCCATTCAAGCTTTGTAGCAGTTAAGTGTGAGAGTTAAATGGAGTTGTTTGGCTTTAGGAGGAGACAAATACACAGATGAATCGGGGACTTCATATTTTAACCAGCTTCATATCAAATCAAGTTTTGTGCTGTTATCAAACAGAAAGGTGAATCATATAAAGGACTAGATCACAGGTGAGGGAGAAACAACATAATTAGGTGACACTCCMAACACTCAAACAGCTTGACATGGTCCAAAATGTCTCATAATTCTTTTGATTAAAATGTTACATCCCACAAAGTACCACAGGTAGATGTTCTTATTGTATTCCACTTACCAGCAATACATAAGTAAGGCACAATGACACATGAAATCACCACTCCGTAGAATAGCGGGAAGCGGCTTAATTCAAGAACCTTTTTCTTGGGTTCAAAACATGCTTTATTAATGTTTTGAGCATAAGCCTTGTAAAACATATGATACACGATAGCAAAATTTTATAGACACCCAGAGAACTTCACAATGCAAGTTTTGAGCAAGTCTGAGGCATGTGTGTAAGGACTGACATTTTGAAGACCTTCCTTTTGCAGCCAAGGGGTGACCTCCTCAAAGTCAGAGATGTCTCATTTACATTTTAACTCTAATTAGAAAGCTGCAACTCTGATCCCACACAAGTAGAACTAAAAAAGGAGTTCGGGCACGCATGTATGCTTTGAAGCATCATGTGAATTGACCAGAAAATCCTGAAGTGATGGTACAGTGACCAGGAAGAGGTGTTCAGCTAAGAAAGTGCTGTTGAATGTTCCCGTAAACTTTTCAGTCCTAAGATCTGAAATCTGCCTTAAAGTTAAACTGTAGCTGGAAAAAGTTTTAATGCTAAGTATACTTTAAGGCTATTATTTCTTTGAACACARTCCCTTTTTCTAAGTTAATTTGTAATTTTCTGATCAAGAATTTAAGTAATCAGAAGTTCTGCTTTAGTTTAAAAAACAAACAAACAAAAAAACCCACCAAACATGTTTTCCACATTTTAGCATGCACAAATGAGTTACTTATTTTCCTGCATGACATGAATCCACACAGCTCACATCATACAGATTATGCTTTGGGGTCATCTACAATGGAGGTCAAGTGTGGAAGTCCCAGGAGATAGACTCCTTCCCCTGTCCATCCTCTAGAATTTGTTTGATAGGTAACACCATGAGATGCCAGACTGTGTAGGTTTTCCACGGTGGGTGTAAAAGACAGTGCCTTTCTGATAAGGAACAGGGACAGCCCAAAAGTTGATCGCATTTGTCAGAACAACATATAAGTGACGGCTGAACACAGCGGACTGTTAGATGGCCCAGCGTTTCAGGGGTAGCTGTGTTAGCATCTTGGTCCACAGACAAAAACTATTTCCTAAACTTGCTTTAAATATAAGGATCCCCTAGATAAGAAATCTGTTTTTTACCCTTTCTCCATAAAGTGCTGGATTTAACACATAATAAGAGACAAGTCCTAAATCTGGAAATAATCTGGCTGGAGCAACAATATTCAACATAAAAAGACATTGATAAACTAGCGAGGGTAGAGAGTAACCAACCGTTTTGTTGGAAATTCCCCAAGAAAACATGTAACCGACACGGTCTGTGCATCTCGTTAGGCTKCCTGGCTCCCACAGCAACGGCAGCGGGAGCTGAAACAACTCACTGATAGTTCAGCACCTTGTTCCAAAGCGTGGCAGTTATGCTTCCCACCAAGTTATTTGGTTATTGACATTTATTCGTACAAAGCCAGAGCAAAAGACTGAGAAACGAATTATGGTTACTGTTGTTTCAGCAAATGGACACACCAACAAAGAGCAAAAAAGGAATAACTAACAGTGATTTATCAACCCTCACTTCATTGTCTCACTTGGAGGCATTATTCATGCCTTATTGAGATTTAAAGGAAAAAAAAAAAAAAAAAAAAAAAAACAAAACCTCAAAACACAACAACAACAAAAAAACAACCACCCACACAGGTCTTACTTGGAAAGATTTAAACAGGAGGAAACCCAAAAGGATAGCGAGTCTTCAGTCTTTACACCTTTTACTGTAGTTGGAGAGATTACTTTTAAGTTCAAAATCCTTTGAATAGCTTTTCTTTTAAAGAAAAAATAGTATTTCTTATAGGAACTGTTCCCCCTCTCCCCTGAGAGCCTCTTCACATTCTTGCCAGCTCTAATTTAGTCAGGGAGACAGCAGAGGAGCTGACCTCTCTGTAAAGACAGAAATACCCTCCTAACTCAGAGTACTGGTATTCCCTCTTTCCTTCACCACACTAAAAATATCATCTCTTTCAGGTAACTAACATGATTTCCAGCACTGAAGAAACAGGAAGGGCTAAATTATACCCTAAGAAAAACGTATCCTGAGAAAAATATGTTTCCATTATATTTTAATCAGGATAGTTAAGAGAAATGCTAAACACAGCCAGGAACTGGTCTGTTACTGGGACTTGTCGTGTGCGAGGGCTTAATGTCCTCAAAGACATGGCTCATGAAGCCACTGAGCGTTAGCGCAAACGGCATTTACTTCCCGCAAATCTCCCAAATCACGCAGAAGTTTCAAAGATATCAGATTTAGGGATAGGCACCACAAAATGGATCTTAAATCAAATTTAAGTGACAGTGTCCTCAGATTGGAAATCATTGTGCTCCAAGACCAGCCCTTGACAGGCTGTAGGACACCATTTACACCAATGAAAGGGGCATGTGTCTGGACCACGTGCATAAGTAGTAACACAACATAAAGTGAAAAAAATCTAATCATTGCAATATGAAAAAAAGCTATAAAGCTCGTTGTTCTGACAAGCCATCTTTCTCTTTTACCCTGATGGGAGTTATCTTCAGTTTCTAATAACACTTTACCATTTTTTGTGCTGTAACCAGACATACTGTAGCCTGTTAACTTCACTCAATTAACAAATAACAATTGGTGCTTCATATAATGATCCTGTGTGTCTTGAACAAGACGATGTACTGACAAGCAGACAAATTTCCCCCACACACGTTATGCTAGAACTCTTTTAAAGTCATAGCAGGAATAAATTGCAAAATTCTGCAAAAAACACTAGAAGGGCTCAGAAAGTCCACAAGCAGCACTGCAACATTGAGTGATGGCATTTTGCTTGTTCCTTCATAGCTTAATTGAGTAATGGTGAGAAGCACATCTTTTTTTCCCACCTCCTAAAGTTGATAGTCTTTTAATTGTATAAAAAGTGAAGGCAAGAACATTGAGCAATTGGTCATTTTGTGGCAAGCGTTCCATCTTACAGCATTAAACTTTATACCAGCTCAGTATCTGCTCATTCAGAAGTTCTTAAAAGATGTCAATTTTCTCCTACAAGCCATCAACACTGCCTGGAGGGCAAGACCCAGAGACAGGAGTTAAGATCTGAGGGGGATAAAAGCAGAAAGGGTAAGGGGAAAATAAAAAACCTCTGCTAATACCAGTAGTACCATGTCAAACTTATACTGGTTCAGTACATACAAGGTCTGAGGATAGGTAGCTACAGACTGATGCTCTGCCATGTTCATTTGACAGTTATCTTGAGAGCTGGGTTTATGAAGTGGATCCTTAAGACACTTCAGGCTGTGGGAAATTGCCAAGAACTGCAGTTGGCATCGAACTAAGCTCTAAATGCTTTGTTACGTTGACTTTTCAGAGAAACAGCCTCTCAATCTGTGTAACTCTGCTGTAATTAGAGTCGGGGTGCTCAGAGCAGAGTACTTGATAACCCAGGGAGTCTGCCAGAGCAGCACTCTCCCTGGGCATCCTTTCAACCCTGGAATATTTGCATTTGCCAGACTCCAGATTTGTTCTTCTTCCAGACATTTTGTAAGAAAGAGCTCATAAACAGGGCAATGAAACACATGCAAGTCAGTCTCTATCTGATTAACTTTTCTTTTTTGGTGGCTTTTTTTGGTTTTTTGTGGGGTTTTTTGTTGTTTTTTTTTTTAATATGGTCATATGAAATAACAAGAATTCGATACAGGCAAAATAAAAATCAAAATGAGCAAAACCATTTATGATGTTGGGTGTAAGTAAGGTCTTTTCTTTCAGGAAAGAAGATGGGAGAAACTCTTCCTCACTACAAGAGCTAGAGAGGAAAAGTTCTGCCAGTTTGGAAGAATTTTAACTAGAGTCTGATAAATTTGAGATGGACTTCTTAATTTACAGGAGACAAAGGCAAACAAGTAACATTAGACTTGCTAGTCCTTCTGTAGTGGATTGTTTTTCACCACCTACAGATTTCATTCATCTATTTAAAACATAATGACAAAGCCAGGGATAAAAAAATTCTTTTAACCTACTGACATCTTTCCTTACACCCATACCATAACTCTGGATGATGAATCAACAGGCCAAAGACTAGATACATCTCACTACTCTTACCTTATTCAACTGATCAAGCTGCACAGAATATTTATTTATGTATTTAATAAATGACATTATTTTTAGGAATCTTTTCTTCAAGCTATCAGCCTTTGGTTTCCTTCTGTAACAGATATGTTTTTCTACAGCAAAAAGCAGGCAGCTGCTCCCTTATGCTTGTTGCATTGGGAAGGCAACTTTGATTGATATTATCATCACAAGAGAATATTCATACCTGGTTTGGAACTGTGACTAGATGATGTCCCTAGATCTGGAAAACCAGCAGATATATAAACTGACAGATAAACAAACTCATAATGTGAGTTTGTTTATATTTTCTTTGCACTGATTTCTGTTATAAAATTAAGATTAGATTTTTTTGTTAAAAAAAAAAAAACCAAAACAACAACAAAAACACCCCATCAAATTCAACACTGAACTATAGGCATAATTTAAAGCCAGAGATCACCCAAGAAAACTACATGTTCTGTACTTTTTTGAAGGTCAGATGTAATGATCACAGCCTATGAACCTACTGAAGGCTATCAAACTATCTTTATTGTTATATTTTAGTTTTTAGCAAACTATGACCTTTCYAAAAGGACGTTCTGTAACACTCGTTAACACTTTTGTAAAAGTAATCTACAAGATCCAGTAAGACAGTTTTGATTAAAGATTTTGAAAATCTCCTACTGTAGTTTTACATGGAGATCAGTTTCTTATCTCCTCTAGCAAATTCTTACGAGCATTAAAAACCCATACTTCAACACCGTTATTCCCAGGATCTACAGTGTAACCGTAACAGTTGCATAGAAAGTATTTTATGCACTTCTGATGAAGATTGCTGCATACTTAGTCGTTCTTCAAGCCTTCTTTCTAGATATTGTAATAGTGGTACTTAAAAAAGGGTGTGTGCAAGTGTACTGCATGCAGCTAATAAAATAACTGGCCTAAAATAGTTGATGGTACAATATTACAATTTAAACAGAAACCAAAAGTCAACTAAAGCTTTGTTTCCAAAGTTTGTTGTTTCATTCATATGTTCAGTCTATTGTTATGGAACACTATTATAATAGTACACCAAAACTTTCTTTGAAAATCATGTGTGACATAACAGAGTCTATGCAATACATAAAGAAATCTTCACAAGGGTCATGTGTAACCTCTCTGGAAATCCTAGGTGTCATTTAATAGAGAATCAAATGCTTGATTTTTAAAGATACATTTAGCTTTGCTATACGTCAAGGCAGAAACATCTTCAAAAAAGAATCTCCCCTAAAAATAAACATCCTCCTCCCCCCCAAAAAAATAGCAAACATCTCTATTAAAAAAAAACAAAACCAAACAAAAAAACCCCACAAAACCAAACACCTTTAATAAGCATCCCCAAAAAAACCAGCAGACACCTTTGACATGATGCCTTTCTGGTATTGTGCAGGAAGCAGAGATTCTTTATCCATTATTCTTAAGGACTTGAATTTAGGACATTTCTCCACAGTGATTAATACCATGTCCACTGGTCCAGCTACTGAATCACCAACTGCACAAACACCAGCACATAATTGCATTTCTGGTTAGTCAGAGTGCACAGCCTGAATTTCATGTTACTTTCTATTGAATTTATACCCACTGACAAAGCTTCTGACATGGCATAAAACCTTCCCGCTACAAAGTTAATCCATAAACATTTCTTTAAACAAAGCTCCAACCTTCATAGCAAGCTCTCTCTGATCAGAGCTCTGTGTCATGCAGTCACAGCATTTTTGATCCTCCATCACTGACTGAAAAGCCAGTTTTATCGTATCGTCAAACCACAGCTCAACCTGCTACTAAGCCTTCCCACCATACAGTTGTCTGAAGTCTGGCTGCTGAAGAAAACATGGTTTGAGTTCCAATTTCTACCTCTTTGATCCCTGTTTTGTCCAGAAATCAATTTTCAACACTAAAATGCTCCTATCTCATAGGCATGAGCTGCTTAAATAAGGCAGTAGATAAATCTGTAACAGTTTTCAGACCTTTTGTTGTATTTTTTCCCCCCACAACTAGGCACATACAATTTTAAAATAGGGACTGAAAGGAACAGCAATTGTTTTGTTTCAGAAGTTGCTTATACATTTGAATTTCCCAGAGCTCTGATGGATTAGAGCCTGTGCCAAGAGGAGGTTGAATAGTTTTATTCCTATAATCCACGCTCATTCTTTTGTCAAATTTGTGTTGGAAGTGCTCCCCTGGTACATTATCTGGCCTCTACACTAATATTGCGAAGAAAGAATTTCTCCAAGGTCTAAACTTCTTATTATTACAATTTTTTTCTTTATTTTACTTAGAGGAGCAGGTATAAACAGTTACACTGTCAGGATTTTAATTCGTTGAACTGGAGAGATTTCTAATCCCACTGGTCATCACACCTGTGCAATCTCCCGGCTCTGAATGCTCTCATCTCTTCCCAACCCTGTTGGACCAAAATTTTTCTTTCCCTGTGCCCAGGCAGCACTCTGCAAATCCCAGGAGCCACTGCCCGGGCTCCATTCCAATCAATTCATGCACAACTGCATCTGTTGCATATATGAATTATCTACTCACAGTCTTTTTCCACACTGATGAAGCTATTCCAGTGGCAACCATGACTTTCTTCAGTGCCCAAACCAACGCAATCAAATCAGAGATACTGAAGACCAGACAAGTCTCCATCTTCCATCAGCAAAACCCAACAACAGCAGGTAGAACTAATTAATTACTACAAACACATTTTCTCTTTGTCTACCTGCTTAACTCTCTTTTACAGCTTCAATGCCCATTCACAACTCTCCCAAGACTGATGACCTTTCAATTCTTATGACACATTAGCTGCCCTTCATTCACCAGGCACACTCCGCTGGTCACCACAGTACTCCTCCAAGACTGTRGTTGAAAGTTTGATAAATGGCTTGACGTGCAATACCATTTCACTGTGTAAGGAATGAATAATAAGACTGCACAGGCGAGCAAATTAAAACACATTAGGTGCCTTTGAAGCACACTTCCAAGAGCACCTTACCGAATTTACAGAATCCCCTTGCTTCCTGGAGAAGCTATTGAACACCAGTCTAAATTTTTCTACACCTATAGGTGACTTACTAAAAATACACTTACTAATATTAAGTTATCAGCTAGTAGCTATTCTGCATACCTCTGCATGGGGGTGCCTTAAGCTCATACAGCAGCATTGATGCTGGAAACTAGTCTATGATACAAAACCCCCTCATTTTCAACACACAGATGAGCCCTTTGCAGCTACGTTTCAAGTCAGCTAGAAGTGGATATTTGAAGTTTTGAAAGTCATACTGACAAGTTAACAAACCACGGAACACTGCCTGCTGGATTTTTCTCAGCAAGAGAAGGACAAAACAAGAATCAGTAAAATACTGTGAATAAAGCCGTGCTACAATGGCCACCGGAGATCAGAGACACAGATGTTTGGCGGGAAACCCTTCTCTTTTGCAGGTGTTTTTGGGTCAGAGTCCTGAACTATTCCTTTGCTCCCTGATGAGAGCAGCATCCCAGAGCTTCCCCTGCAGAGAAAGGGGACCAGTATGTTCTATTGCTGCCATCTGAAAGCAGAGAAGGATATGCACGTTATTTAAAGCCTCTCTCATCAGTTTATTTTACTGGGAGCTGAGCTGTACCATCTAGGGTATCTCACCAGAGCTGCATTGAAATTGAACCTTTGAAAGAATCACATTGCCAACTAAGCACCTGTATAGACAAAGGAAGCTTAGAGTCATTTAAGGAAAATTGTACATAAATGCCACAGAGATTAGAGCAATATGTTGCTATTTGCATGTGTACTTTAAATATTTTTTTGAAACAAGGATCTACAGGGCAGAACAAATGTATTGTGCACCAAAGCAAGCTCAAAAACTGTCAGCAATTAGTTTTCTTCAGTAGTCATTATGCTTTTTCTGTGACAATAAAACCCTGTGAATATTATGCCTCCTAGCAGATTGTAGTGCATCTCATCTGTAAATTCCCCAAAGCGTCAGTATGAATCTCTGTGCATGGTATTGCAATTATAATGAGGAATGTTCTGAATGCATAAGTCTACCTTCAACTATCTGGAGTGCCTCCTTTATTAAATTTGTTTTCAGTGTTTATACAGTCTCCTGGTAATTAATTTAAGAGATAAAGTAGGTTTGTCTCATGTTCAGAAGCCTGACATTSTTCCATTTAATGACAACTTGAAAGATTAAAGACAAAGCAATACATAACTATATCCAGTATACTAATACAGAAAAATACAGGTTAAGGCTGTTACCTTAAAAAAAAAAAAAAAAAAAAAAAAAAAAAAA
>JAYKAV010000076.1:203744-218356 GCA_035582835.1 Phoebastria nigripes | reverse complement strand
GGGTGGTGAGCAATTGCATTGTGCATCACTCATTTTGTATATTCTATCATTATTATCATCATTATTTTCCCTTCCTTTTCTGTTTTATTAAACTGTCTTTATCTCAATCCACAAATTTTACTTTTTTTTTTCGATTCTCTCCCCCATCCCACTGAGGGGAGGGGGGAGTGAGCGAGTGGCTGTGTGGTGTTTGGCTGCTGGCCAGGTTAAACCACGACAATGTTAAAGGTCCAGCAACACCTCATGTTAAGGATGTTTAAGGACCTATTAAGAATAAAACTCACTTTGGCAGAAATGGGATACTGTACTCTTATTCTAATGCCCTCACAATGAGCCTGATTTTTAGATAAAGCTGAGGATGATAAGCAACCTGCAGCAGGTGAACAGAACACAGCAAGATAAGACCAGTCTTGTTATGATAACCACATTGAAGTAATGCTTGCCAAAGATTATTTAACTTGCTTATTAATCTTTCTTTTATATCCCTGGAGGCTTGGGGTGGGGGAGGGGAGCATCTCCTTATGTCTCCATTTGTGAGCCTCTGTATCTCTAAGAAATGCTGCTTCACACCTTTATGCCTTGGAGGCCTATGTGCTTTTCTCTTCAGTGAAGATGCCCACAGCAGCTTTGTCCTGTCTCCTTTCTTACAAATTAAATGCATGTCTTGTCACCCAGTTTGTTTATCCCTTCATGCTGAACTGAAATGGAGACCTGTCCTGCTGTATCTCTGGCTGAGAAACTACTATCCTTTCTCTCTTCATATTTGAAAGAATGAAATATTGTGTATTGTTTAATGCTCTATCCATTAGACAATAGTTTGTGGTTTTTATGAAGAGTGATAGTAGGAACTCAATGGCTACATGCCAGCCAGTGGCTACCTATCACAGCAGCACTTTCTCCATTATTAAAAGAGATTAAGGCATTGGCCCAAGACTGACTGGAAGTAACAATTAAAGCTCAGACAGGCAACTCAGAAATACTTAGGTCCCTTTGTTTATTTTCACACCAGTGGCAGTTATATCAATATCCTGGTGTTACAAAACCCCCAGCTGTTAGCAGTCTGGCAAGAATAATAAAGATACAATGCAATTCAGCTCAACCTCTGCTAAATAAACTTTGAAAGAGTACATAAAGATGTTGAAATGAAAGTCTATTTTGAATTCTGTTTTGAATTAGCAATGATTCAGGGGAAAAAATCCCAACAATTTCTTATTCAAGCATATAGAAGGATTCACTAACTTCCTTATTCAAGAGCTCCTCTTTTTTTCTGCAAATACTTTCAAAACTTCAAAACTTTCAACACTCCCAGTAGCAGCTTCTGGTGTACTGTGCCAGAAAGACCTAGTCTAAGTCATCATTAGTCTAAAACATGCTAACTAGACTTCCCTGCTCCTAGCTGATACCTAGTAACTATTCAAACCATTCAAGATCATCATGCTTATTCACACAAGCTAGAACTTTTGTGCTTGCAGTAAGGCACCAAATATAGTAAGTTACACAATTTGGTTCTAATTACACTTGTGAAAATAGAATGTAGAAATGAATATTAAAAACTTGCTGTAGAGATGGGAAATCTGAAAATATCCCCCTAAGATTTTTTTGTTCACAATTATAATAAAGGTCAACCTGTTTCATCAGCATATACTTAAACATTTGTTTTCCTTTTACTGTTTTTCAGAGGAACTGACCTATTTTAATGTCTGTTTTTAATGGAATCATCTAGGTTAAATTGTTTAACTGTGGGGCACTTAACTATAGAAAATCGTAATATTTATAGATTTGATAAAGCTGAAACAGGAAACTTATACCTCTGAAGTTTAATAAGCATTTTAATTAAAGATAAGGCAAAATAATTCACTCATCCTTACTCGTCTGTCATCTAAATACATGTTATATTTTACCTCTTTTGGGTAGATCTCTGACCTCTGTTCCTCTAGAAAAGCTTGAGCTTCATTCCCAGATTCTTTTTTCTGTCTCTCAACATTAGAACAAGAAAAGATTGTGCATGGTTTAAATTAACATCTACACCATTCTTGTGATAAAACTGCTTAACAGGATTTTTGGTACAAGTAAAGCTCCTATTTCTTCCTTCTTGCTAAGGTCAAGATATGCCCAACTAGTACAAAAACACAGCAATATGCAGGCACTTCTTGCAGTTGTTTTTAACATATGCAGTATCTAGCCTTGGCATATGTTCTATCGAAAACAAAAGAAATTAAAAGTAATCACCCACTAAGGCAATGGAACAGGAGCCCTTAATGGAAAAAACCCTTCAACTATTTCAATGCTGACCCCAGTTTTAAGTTTATCTAGTGTGTCACTGCAGAATAAAAATAGTGTAAATAAACTAGTTTTGCCCCATGCATCTGGAATACCTTGTTTTACTTACAATTGTCTGTTCTCTGCAAAACCTCTTTCCTAGTTCTCCACCTAGATTGACTACATTCAGCACCTTTTGCTAAACATACAACGTGATTATGTAGCTGTGAATGCAATACAGAGTAAAAAAGTAAAAATATTGCTCTCTAATTCTGTTTGGAATAACTAACATAACATTTGCATAATGCCTCTGACAGTCTGGTTAAACAGAGAATCTCATACCTGTTCTTGTGGCCACTTCTGTCTGTCCTCTGGGGTTCTTGACTTTGCTTTAAAACCTCTAGGCACGTCTCCACTGTGCTTAGAGGCAGATGGGATATTCAGTGACTTTGGCCTTCCCTCATGCCTGTTAGCACTGTGAACAGCTTCTCCCTTTGAACAAGTCTCTTTATAGTCATGTGCCACATTTTCAGTCCCAGTGTGCTCTGGACTCACTTCTGTTGTACTATTAATACTGCTCATGCTCATACTCATTTTGATTTCTGCTACAATCTGGTCAATGTCCTCTTCCTGCTCTTCCAGCTCTGCATCCTCTTTTCTAGAATGGTATGGTGATACTCCCTGCGAGTTTCCATTAGCCTCTGCTGGGTAATAGTCCTGATAGCCACCGTCRCTTTGACAATACTGTATGTTTTCTTCTTGGTCTTGAATCTCCAAAGATGACACTTCATCCTCCAAAATCTGGACGCCATTATCTTGACCTTCCTGCCACTCTTGCCTGTCTGTCACCTCATTTTCATCTTGGTGCTGAATTTTACCTTCAGCCCATTCTTCTACAGCTTCCTGACATTCATCTGTTTCAACATGGTGTTCCTCTTGGGGAGCATACTCCTCCCCATTGCAGTCCATTCCTTCCAGGTAACTGTCATCCTCTGGACAGTATCTAATGTAGTATGTGATCCCCTCCTCTTCTTCTGGCAAGCCTTCATCATAGTCCTCCTCCTCAGAGGTGTTATTCACATAGTCAGAGCTGGAGTCACCATCTCCACTATGATCATTGCACTCACGTTCCACAGGTGTAGGACTACCTTGTGTGACAGTTGCTAGTTCTGCCTCCTTTGCTGCATAATCTTCAATAGGAAGGTCACTTTCTTCATTTTTGGGCTCTCTGTTGTGAGATGAAGTAGGGCAAGCTCTCACTCTGTGATCCAGCATGCTGGCTGTAGTGCTTTGATGTTTCCTGTTTGCCATCGCCAACTCCTTATATGACAGTCATTTCTAAGCAATTACTGTAGGGAAGATGGAAAAACACACATTCAAGAAAAGGTCATCAGTAGAGATCAGTGATGTTAATAGGAAACAAACTGATAGATTTATTTGGTAAAAAGGATGTGTCTGTGAATACYTAAAACAGATTCACAGACAGCTAACTTTTAAAATGCTCGTATTATGGAACCATTGAAATCAAAGTAATAACTTGCACACTGAAAGGAACAGATAAAAAGAAGGTTCTACATTTATGCTAAATGTATTCTAGTATAGGATCTCTTCCATCAGTTTGGAATTGATCCTGAACCTTGAAATTAGTTTTCAATTTTTTCTTGCCAGTAAGGTGTCATGCTTTGATTGCTATGCAGTAAACAGGAGCTCTTTTCCATTTTCAGCTTAGGCATTTCTTTAATGTGTACTGAAAGCATACATTTAGAATATGACCTGCTCTTACCAAAACTAAAGGAAAATAATTCTATTAACTTGGCAGTCACATAGAGCACTAAAGGATAATGCACTGCTATTAAATAAGTTATTAAAAAAAAAAAAAATCACTCATTTATTAGCTCTTACTAGCTGGATGCCATTAAGTATCTCCCATTGTTAAACCAAATATTGTTTTTAGAATAGAATAGGCTATTTCAGTTGGAAGGGACCTACAATGATCATCTAGTCCAACTGCCTGACCAATTCAGGGCTGATAAAGTTAAAGCATGTTAAGGGCATTGTCCAAATGCCTCTTAAATACTGACAGGCTTGAGGCATTGACCACCTCTCTAGAAAGCCTGTTCCAGTGTTTGACCACCCTCTCAGTAAAGAAATGCTTCCTAATGTCCAGTCTAAACCTCCCCCGATGCAGCTTTGAACCATTCCCACATGTCCTATCACTGGATACCAGGGAGAAGAGATCAGCACCTCCCTCTCCACTTGCGCTCCTCAGGAAGCTGTAGAGAGCAATGAGGTCACCCCTCAGACTCCTTTTCTCCAAATTAGACAAGCCCAAAGTCCTTAGCCGTTCCTCATAGGACATTCCTTCCAGCCCTTTCACCAGCTTTGTTGCCCTCCTCTGGAGGCATACAAGGACCTTCACATCCCTCTTAAATTGTGGGGCCCAGAACTGCACATGGTACTCCAGGTGAGGCTGCACCAACACTGAATACAGTGGGATAATCACATCTTTTGACTGGCTGGTTATACTGTGTTTGATGCACCCCAGGATGCCGTTTGCCCTCTTGGCTGTCAGGGCACACTGCTGACTCATATTGAGCCTGCTGCCAACCAGCACCCCCAGATCCCTCTCTGCAGGGCTGCTCTCCAGCCACTCCTCTCCCAGTTTATACTTGTGCCTGGCATTACCCTGTCCCAGGTGCAGAATCTGGCATTTCAACTTGTTAAATTTCATCCCATTAATCATAGCCCAATGCTCCAATCTATCTAGATCCCTCTGCAAGATTGTTTTTTCAAACAATCTAATCCATATGCCAGGAAAAAAGACGCATTTACAATAAAAGCTCATTAATTCTTCCCACTAAATACCTGTGCTACTTCAAATTACGTATTTTTGTCCAAATACTAGATTTTAAATAAATAAGCAGAGATTATATGAACTGTATCAGAAATAGTCAAAATAAAACAGCTAATTCTAGACAGGCTTGACAACTGTGATCTTCTGTGTGTGATTTGGATGGGGGAAACAACATACTTTCAGTATACATGTTTCTCTGTGTATTTCATTGTTGTATGCTTATGATCAGCTTGACCTGTGCAGTTACTTAATTGGCGTGAACTGAGCTCAGACACAGGCTTCTGAAATGCACCACACAACTGCATGCTTTACTATATGCATATAACAACAGCATGTCAGCCAGCCACATGATCATTTTGACATAAACAGTTTCCCAAGTCTTGTGTGCACACATAGAGCAATAAAACTAGCATGGAGCTAGAGGATTAGAGGAGCTATATAGAGATGAATTTCCTAGGCATTATGAATTTATCAAAATATAGGTCACTGTAACCTAAAACCTCACAGATACCCCTGCAGAATTTCTGATACCACAAGGAAAACCCCAAACCTTAGTTTGTGATAAATCCAGGAATCTGATGCATCTATAGATTAGTGCAATGGCACTGCATGGCAAATCTAAGCTCTCCCTGAAACAGGGATTCTAGATTCTGGGATACAAAGCAGAGATGCATGTTAGTCACAGGAGGCGACATGAAAGGAACCCAGTATGTGAAGCTCTTTTTAGTTATTGATACCTTGCAGAATTAGTCTTGACAGAAAGCTTTGAAGTAAATAGTATCTCTGAAGTGAAGTTTTAAACGAGAAAATCAGAGGAGAAGGCAAAACTTTCCCAGTGATTACTTGCACCTTCTCACTATTAGAGGAACTAGCAGACTTACAAGACTTTCTCAATGTGATCTGTATGCCCACCATGATCCCTTTAATAAACTATCAATTCTTACTTTGGAGTCAATTATAAGAAACTCAGAACACCAAGGCATCTGTTCACTAGTGTTGCCCCTGATTCAGTTAGCTCTACTTACCGCAAACTAAGGATGTTTCTATACTGTGACTGCAGWATAAACAAAACTTATTTTACATTGGATTAAAATACCAGTCTAGTCACAACACTGCAATGCTCTGCACAGGCTGCAAAAAACTGCCCACAAGCAAGATAAATTGCTTGTATGACCAGATCAGGAACAGGTAAGCACACTATACAAACGTGTCTAAAACAAGTTAAGACTGAGTGCTACAAAAAAGATCGTATTTTTGAATGGCAATGCAAGAAAGAACTACAGACACCTCATCTGTCTTAACTGAAAGTTATTTCTTGTCAAGAACAGAACAAATTAGTATCTCTTAGGGAAAGAACTGTTCTCATCTGCAGTGGTCTCAGTCTACTAGTCATTGGAAATGTTCTCCATATTAAGTAACACAGTGCAGATTTACAGTGCAGTAGACCCTGCACACAAGTCACTACAGTGTAGCTGAAGATAAAGAAGCACAAAGCATGTAACACAAGCACAGTTTGAAACTCATGACTCAGGTTTTCCTAAAGCATATGGAGATGAGAACCCTTTTTTTAGCCAGACAGTATAATGGAGTTTTTCTACCCACATCTAAAAATCTTTGTTTAGTATCCAGGCCCTGAAACTGCCCTAAGTGATATCACTGCAGTGATATCCTTATATAAATTCCAGTAGCTGAATGTTCATAGATGTTACTTACCTGCAAGAAAATCTGCTGCATGCTAGATACCATAGAACAGTGCATGTCACAGGAAGCCATTCATATGTACTCTGAGAGCCAAAAGCCAGTGGCTAGACAGGGCACGAGACTAGAAAGGGAGGGTTGGCTGATGCATGGCAGCTACAACAGCTGTGGGGAAATGGCCAGGTTAGGGGCTCTGAGGGCTCTAAGAAAATGGTTATCAGCTGGGCAGCATTAAGGACAGCAGATGCTGTTCTCCCCCAACAGTGGCATGTGAAAGTGCAGCATATGCACTATGGGAGGGACTGTGAAGGAAGAACTTCAAATAAATAGTGGCAGACTGGAAACTTTTTAGAGCATAGGTGATAAGAAATAGAGGAAAGAATTCCTCTCAAGCATGTCTAGCGCTGATATACTAGAAGGGTATAGGAAACTAGTTTTCAGTTAATTCAGTCTGAGGCCATGACTAAAGGCAGTGCTTTACCCCTGTATGCTGAAATTGAGACACATGTTCCCAATGGAGGTAAAATAAGCCTCATTTTTCAGTAAGAGGCAAGGCTGATCTTAATGCTATGGAAATTGAAGGTGCAAAGCAATCTCTGCACAACAATTACAATTCTGGTTGGCCTCCTTACCTTTGCCATCTTCTCAGTCAGGCACTACTTTTTAGGAAACCAAGTACTGATCACATTAAAATGAAAAGGCAGAATTTATTATTCTCAGCCTCTGAATTGCAGACTGAATATGTACTGATTATACCATCTTCAACTGTGAAATGTAACTTCTAGAACTGTACCGACACATCTGAATTACTAAACTGAGTTTTCAAACACAAGTCTGAGAATTACTCTTTATGGAGCTGCACGTACATTTCTGACAAGGAAACAAACAGCTGTATTTCAACTCAAATATTAGAACAGCCAAGATAGCCTAGTTTTCTTCCACTGTTTCAAAATACCTCTTAGGCTTCCTAGAAAAATACTTTAGTCTTACATTAGGTTTAGCATAACCTGAGTCTTTTAAAACTTAAAATTGTTCTAGGGTTTTTCTAAGTTGTCTCATGTCACACAGCAAGGTGCTAGTTCCTGATGGCCACAGGTTCAAACTCTTCCGTCTTCTCACCTATAGAGATGTCAGTTTATCTATGTGGATGACAATTAACTGAACCCAATGTATTCAGATTTTAAAAGAACAAAAACAGAACTTGGATTTTTTTGAGAAATGCAATAGATAACAGATTTTTACCACATGTTCTGCTATTCAGTATACTGTGCAGAAGCCTTCTGAGTCACCTACTGCAGGGATTAATACTTTTCCTAATATTTTCAAGAAATCTATGGTGTTAGAAGGTTACATAGCTAATATTCACATATCAGTTACTAAGAAATTGGAGAAAATACTGGATTTCTATCTAACACTATTCCAATGTCCTCTGAAGTGAAGACAGGAGTAGTGATTTGCTGGATCCAGAGGCACTTTATGAATAAAGGCTTCAATTGAGTCAACAGGTCATTTCCTCTGTTTGGTGTAAGACTCCCTCCTACTTCTGGTATCTCAGCTCCCTCCTTGATAGTGGACAGTTAGGTCAAACTTCCGTATCACTCCAAGTGCATTTTTCAACTTCTGACTGGGGAGAAAAGAAGTGTTCCTGAGAACGTGGAGGGGTCAGTGCTGTATCCTCCTTTACTCTCCTCAGGATTCAGTAATTTTATGTTGCTGAGACAAGCAAATACTGATTTGTGTCATACAGTGTGCCACTAAAGCTCCATCAGTCTTGTCAAAATCAGCGATTAAGGGGCCAAGTTACATAGGGTTCTCAATAAAAATGTTTTGCTTTCAATAATGGTTTTGCTTTATTTTTCTTAAGTTTCCCTGCCTCAGCTCAATGGTGAGAGGAAAAGGAAATCAATCTCCAGAAAACACATGCTGCATTTCTATGTGGCAGTAAAAAGGAGTATGCATAGGGGAACCAATCTCTTCTGCTCCTAGAAACAGGACTACTGGCTTACAGCTGGAATTTCTTCTAATCAATGCTCATTATAGAGTCATTAGCTTTCTTCTGAATTCCTTGCACCTAATCCCAGACAGCTGCAGAGAGGGTTTATGGAACTTACCACTTCTACGTCTTTTCACCTGTGTAGAAAGATACCTTCACTACTTTCTTCCCATGGAGAGACACCAATTAAATTAGCACTAAAAATGGGAAATGCTACACAATTGTAAACATGGTGATAAAGTGAAATACCCAGTATAATATTCCTGGCTGTTTAAAGAACTGCTTTACATATGTACTTGATTCACAAGCTGAATAGCATTCTAGTGGGAGCAAAACAAGATCTCTGACAGTTTTTCATTTAACATGCATAGTGATCTGAGGGGATTGTGGGTTGGGGGGGGTTGTTAGCTTCTTTTGGCAACAAACATGTACTATCGCATGCTTATCTACAGTCGAATGATCCTTTGAGCCCTGCTTTTGCAACCTATAGGTGAACCTAAGAGTTTTACTGGCCTCAATTTGATATACTTGCTTTATTTTGCAAGGCCTCTTTCCTGCGCTTACTCCTCCCCAGGTTCCTTTCTTCATCTACTTCTGTGTCTCCTTTCTCCCACACTTCAAATTATCTGTACCCTTTGTCAGTTTTGACAAAATTCCCATGCAAGTTTTGCTTTGCTGAAACTGTTCAATACCTCCTATTTTCCCCAAATATCAAGTACAATCTAGCTGCTCTTAAATTGGTTCTAAAAAGATATAACTCTCTCTACCCTTTGTAAGTCATCTTCAGATGTAAGTGGAACATAAGCATTGCAACACAATTTACTGTCAGGGTAGATTATAGCACGTATGGCCTATGGGCTTACTTCCCTGCTGCTGAGCTGTGTTTTCAATGCACCGCTGACTTAAGCTATTCCATATGTTAGCCCTATACATTCATAATCAATAAATGCTGTAAAAAAAACCACCCAACCCTTTCAACACAGACGTATATTTAGAACTGCTATATTTATCAAGTTATTCAGTTCAACTGTAACTGAGATAATATTTTTTCAACAGAACTGCATCAGAAAATTCATGATTGCAGGACTTTACACAATTATACCAGTCTCTTTTCTAATAAGCAGATAAGTTTAAGTGGAATGTTGTGGTTTAACCCTAGCCAGCAACTAAACACCACACAGCTGCTTGCTCACCACACCTCCCCCCCCCCCCCCCCCCCCCCCGGTAGGATGGGGGAGAGAATCAGGAAGGCAAAAGTGGGAAAACTCATGGGTTGAGATAAAACCAGTTTAATAATTGAAATAGAACAAAGTAGAACAGTAGTAATAATAATAACAACAACAACAGTAATAGATTATACAAAACAGGCGATGCACAATGCAACTGCTCACCACCTGCTGACCGATGCCCCAGCCCATCCCCAAGATGTGATTTCCCCCCGACCCCTTCCCGGACAACGCCTCCTAACTATATACTGAGCATGACATCATATGGTATGGAATACCCCATTGGCCAGCTGGGCTAGCTGTCCCGGCTATGCTCCCTCCCAGCTTCCCGTGTACCCGGCAGAGCATGGGAAGCTGAAGAGTCTTTGCCTAGTGTAAGCACCACTTAGCAACAACTAAAACATCAATGCGCCATCAGTGTTCTTCTCATACCAAACCCAAAACACAGCACTAGAAAGAAAATTAACTCTATCCCAGCTGGAACCAGGACATGGAAAAAAACTTCAGTTTCTTCAAAACAATTTTAATATCAAACTAATAGTATCTCTCAGTAGGCTTTCATTACAGAAGACTTAATAGACTCCCATCTGCTAAGTCAGCCAAGATGAATTGTGACTGATCCTAGACTGGGAACTAGAATTTTTAATAAGCAGGTAACAGAACATGAGCCTGCTATGACTATGTCATATTATGCAGTCATTTGATTCCCCAAGGCCAACCTGCATTAACTTCATATTCATTTTTCAGTAGATCTGACTCTACAGAGCATGAGAATTCATCATGCAGAGCTCCAGAAGCAGAGTGCAGGATATCCTGCCAACTCTTCTAAAAGCAGGTATAAATGGGATCCTTACTCTCATAGGAACCCTGATCCACCTGTGTAACTCACAGCAGACATGTGGACACTGATTTCAGAAGGAGCACAACATCTCTAATGAAGGAAAGGTAGAAGGGCATATAGCAAATGAGGACTGGGGATGTTGGTCCCCCATACATAGAGTGAGCCTGTGTAACACTGATCTTCTAGTATCTGTATATGGAAACAATAAGACTGTGTCCTACAATCAGAACTACCACAACGTAATTAAATTAGGGTCATGTTGTGCCATTCTGAGTGGCATCTCAATTTTATTAAAATTGAGAAGTGTTTCTCTGAGTAAGGCTGGCATAGCCAGGCCTGTTAAAAATGTCTACCCTTTTTCTCTAAAGTCTTTGAATTAAAAAAACCAAACAAACAACAAAAAACAAACTACAAAACCACAACCTGTTATTTCAGGGAGGGGAAAGACCAAGGGCAGAAGTTTCAGTTCCTTATTAGGACATAAGCAGAACTGGTACTTTTATGTCCAAGATGTTAGATCTGCATGTGCAGTAACTACATGCAAATATAGTCAAATGCATGCATGTCTTTTGCTCAATGCATGCTCAGCAGGTCCAGCATATCCCAAAATGCCTGCTTCTCTGGGATTTTTGTGGCCATAGATGATTCAGGGATGCTGTTTGAACCTGCAAGTCTTAGAGATGGCCAATTTCCTCACACCCCCCCCCCCAAAAACAACCCTTTTTGGAGGGGGAAAAAAAAAATCACCAAAGACACGTGAGAAATCTAGACATGTGGTAGTGCTAAGCTCTAGTCTCTGTGACTTGATGTCTCACTTGGAATTGGTTTGTTATTTATAAGCCAATGAAATGGCTTCATTCACCTATTTGTGAAAATATACCATAAAGAATACTTCCAAGTAAGGAAGTGTCTGAGTACAAAGATTATTCATTTTTAGCAGCTTAGATCTGATTTTTCTACTGTGAAACTTGAGACTGAAAACTGGACTAAGGTGTAGCATTTGTTGTGTACAGAACTCCAATCTGAGTACCGACAGCCTGAGCCAGCAGTTAAGTTGGTCTTGTGAATGCCACTTCTGCCTTTTACGGTGTATGCTAGCTATCCTCTCTCAGAAAGCTTTCTACGTACTTTATTAAAACTCTTTAAGAATACAACAAGTATTTAGGTAAGCCACACTAACGCAACCTTGCAGACATATGTCACTGTTCAACAGTGCTACTGTTGCACTTGTTGATTTAAAAAAAAAAATCAGGCAAACTCAAAAAGAATTAGAGAGGACACTGAATTTATGGGGAGTATATTTCTTTCTATGAGTTGTCATGCATAAACAATAGATTTGATGAAGAATTTTTAAATTACTAAAATGATTTTTTGCAGAAAAGCCTGACTGAAAATAGTCAGAAGCCATTTAGAAAATAAACTTCAATAAATAAATAGTATATATGAATAAACCTAAAATGTTTTGTCAGTGCTGTTGACAATTTAGGACATTTCCAGGAAGTTTAAAGCTTAACTAGATATGAATTTCCAGTTTCTGTTGGCTCTTGCTAAATGTCCTAAACAATCCTTTCTATTTCCTCTTCCTTCCAAGAGAATTTTCATCACAATCCACAACAGGAATGAGAGGGCTAACAGAAACCAAACAAGTCTTAAGTAAGCTCTTTTGCTATTTATTTTAAGATATTTCTACTCTCACGTACTTGACCTCTTCTAGACAGTGGTCTAAAAATAAGAGTTGCAAACATAAAATGTGGATAGAATTAACAGCAACTTGCTATTTAGATTTTCCATCTTTTTCCTTCAGTTAAAATAAAATCCAGCAAATTTCAAATAAGAAAATACATTTTAAAGCACCATTGTTTGCAGCAAGCAGAAACCTCTTGGGCTTTAGGAATGCATTTTCTTTTGTCCTGTGAAATTCCATTCAAAATTACCCTATTTTAATCTGACTCTTTCTCTTTTCCATGAGTGCCTTTGGAAAATGTTGACAGTCTGTCAAAAAATTTTTACAAAATCAACACTGTAGTTAGATGTCTTTCAATATTTTTTTCTTAGCCTCTTCTATCAAGACTTAGTTTCCCATCTCCTGGCTGGGCAGATGTAAGGCTGGGGCTCCCTCAAGTCCAAAGGAAAGAAAGTACTTTACACCCTCTGAATAGACAAGCCAGAAAACCACCAAACACATCTTCTGAAGAGAAGAGATGGTCTATGTTCCCCCAGTGCCTCTAGCTCATACAGTAACCACTGTGAGTTTGGTAGCTCAACTGCAGAGGCTGAGTGGCAGTGCTGAGAGCAGTTGGGGTTCATACAACACTGACCATGTGTTCAGGTGTACACAATCCCTTGTCTTCAGTAAAGACAAAAATAAAGTAGGAAGTTACAAATTAAAAATATCATCAGAAGTTATTTAAATTTGTTAATTGTAGCAGCAACATGTTAAGTTCCAGATTCATGATCTTCCTTTTAACCTTAACTCCTCACCCTCACACAGTGTACATACATTTTATAGTTTTATGATTACGTATTATTTTATACCACCTGCCTTCTGCTTTGTTCAAAGGACAGCTGGGATAGTCCAGGAGGAAAAACAGCTAAAGGCAACTATAAATTTGGTGCTATTTAGTGTTTCAGAGCTTCAGTTTATCATCTAAGTATTATTTTAATATGCGTAACATAATCGAAACATAGAATTAGAAAACAGCAAGAGATTTGCATAGGAAGGACAGAGAAAGAATGATTTTTAAAGAAATGAGGGAAATGTGTGGGGGAAGTGAAAATGAGCAGCATCTAAAAATAGATGGCATTAAAATATATGACTYGCTAGTTATCTCAAGAGTAGCCACTAGGGTCTTCCTGTGTAGCTAAGGCAAAAAAAAAAAAAATCTCTTATCATTCACTGGTTACTCAACTGTGTCTACTGTGAATCTGAGGTAGTCACAAAAGATATTACTTTGGAAAAAAAATCACTGAACAGGCAAACAGGAAAGAAAATTATATATCCATTATTGCTCACCATCATGCTTATTTTAGTAGTTTAACAACTGACAGTAGAGTGAGAAATTAAAGTTCTGAGATAACAAATGCATGTTTCTGTATGTTAGGATTATTTCAGTTGCAGTCTTGCAGAAATTCTGCTTAAAGCTACAACAGCTTAAGGGGATCAGGCCCAGCCAGCACGGRTTCMTGAAAGACAGGTCCTGCTTGACCAACCTGATCTCCTTCTATGACCAGGTGACCCACCTAGTGGATGAGGGAAAGGCTGTGGATGTGGTCTACCTGGACTTCAGTAAAGCCTTCGACACTGTCTCCCACAGCGTTCTCCTAGAGAAGCTGGTGGTTCATGGCCTAGACAGGTGTACTCTTCGCTAGGTAAAAAACTGGCTGGATGGCTGGGCCCAGAGAGTTGTGGTGAATGGAGTTAAATCCAGTTGGCGGCCAGTCACAAGTGGTGTTCCCCAGCGCTCTGTTTTGGGGCCGGTCTTGTTCAATATCTTTATCAACGATCTGGACGAGGGGATTGAGTGCTCCCTCAGTAAGTYTGCAGACGACACCAAGCTGGCCAGCAGTGTCGATCTGCTCGAGGGTAGGAAGGCTCTGCAGAGGGACCTGGACAGACTGGAGCAATGGGCTGAGGCCAACTGCATGAGGTTCAACAAGGCCAAGTGCCGGGTCCTGCACTTCGGCCACAACAACCCCATGCAACGCTACAGGCTGGGGGAAGAGTGGCTGGAAAGCTGCCTG
>JAYKAV010000076.1:150021-202437 GCA_035582835.1 Phoebastria nigripes | reverse complement strand
CCCCCCCCCCCCCCCCGACTATAAATTGGTGCTTATAAAAATATTCAGCTGCGGTATACCAGATACCTCAACAGCCTAGGATTTCCAAAATACACATCCCTCTATCCACAGGCAATGCTTTTAAAATGGAGCAGACTGTCCTGAGTTACTACCTTGCTGTAACAAAAATTTGTCAGCGAGCATGTTGCATTCCAAGTAGAATATGAAATGTGTATGCATATATTGAAGAAATGAATAGCATAAATTGACCAGTCATATCTAATGCACACCTCCTCCTCACCTTGAAACCAAAGAGAAACAACAGATAATTTGCAATGGAATGTCTTTTGCTCCTGTTAAACCACATCAACATGATCCCTCAGTATATCTGAAATGTTTCATTACCTCACATAAAAATGAAATCTTTACAATTAGTTTTCTATAGGTCAGACAACCTTCCTTTCATGCTATTCACCAGATGATATCAAGAGGTTTCTGAGATGACTGAATTATTTTTCATATTTTTAAAAGATTGTACATTCTGAACTGTGTTCTTACATTTCTTTTCATGGTATATAATATTTGCTCTGTTTGGTTTATCTAATAAGCCTTTAAAATGCAATAATTACCTCGTAAATGGCATTCTAAAAGTGCTCTATAATTAGAACCCACCAACAGAAATTAAAAGTAGAACAGAGACAAACATATGCTAAAGACAGTGTAAAATCCTATGGCATTGCAGAAATGGTATTCTTGAATATATATCCCAACTGAATGTAGCTTTTATAATTAAAAAGATTAGTTATTTCCTGCTGAAGTAATAAAAATATGGTAATCACATATTTAATTATCATTTATTGTTGATGTGGCTTAATCATTCTTTAGGGTTTCATTCCACAGCTCAAAGAGGGATACTAAACCTGTAGTGCCACATCCATATAGTTGCTTGAGTAAAGATTTTAGAACTAGTATTAATTTTGCAGTGTTATGCCTGCTATACAAAAAAAACCACCAAAAATATAACCTCATTAGAGATATCTTAAACTGGGACAGAAGCAGAATATTTTTATTCAACAGAACACGATGAGCCTCTAAAATTAAGGCAATGAGATTTTATGGCCTATTCTTGTGGCTGCCCTGCTCCAAGAGATCAGTTTTAAATAATGAAAAAGTATCCCTTGTGTTTTACCTGCACACAAATGCTCCATTGATGCTCAGCTATGCAGAGGCTTCAACTTCAAAATTTATTTCATAATAAATATAAATTTTAGTATCTTCTCATGATTATTTTAAGTATTTCCTAATTCACTGGGAATAAGGAAAAAAGTATAGGATGTATAGGAATAAGGGAAGGAAATACAGGAATAAGGGAAAAGTAAAGAATATATTAACATTATCATRCATAAAGAATATATGCCAATTCAATTAAAACACATTCTGGCCACTGTGAGACAACTTGCAACCCATCTAGAGCTCTGGTAGAATTTTTAGGCTGTCCTGGAATGGATTATACGAAGTTGTAAAATGCTTTGTAGCGTGCCTTTCTGCTGACTATGGAAGCCACTCAGAAGTCTGGCGATCTTTCTATCTCCTGCTAATTTGTATGCTTTTTATGTTCATCTTGCAATTTCCCGGGTAATATTTTATCTCAATAACAAGGTCAGTTTCCATACTGACTTAGCACTAAATTATAACAGATCGCTATAAGCATGACATGAGCCGGTGCTAATGTAACTATGGGAGGCCATGTGGCTGAAATTCAAACAAGACAAAACAGGCACTGAACTTGGAGGCAGCTATATTTGTCTGTGAGAAAACTACTGAGGTCAGAAGAGCCAATTGTACCAATCCATACTAAAAGAATCTGGCCTCACACAATTGACATGCAAAAACATCACCTACTGCACTTTCTTCAAACTCGTAAGTCTAACACAGTGTTTTTTGTCAACTTAAAATGTTTAATAAATAACAGCCAACAGAACTAAATTTCCTTCTTCTTATCCCTACATACTGGTATACTTTTGAAAAAAATTGTTCACTGGAAAACCACTAAATGAAAACTTACTCATTTGGCCCCTAATGTAGATTTAACTACTTCTTTAGTAATAAAACCAAATTATTCCACCTAAAGTGTCTGTTAATACATGGAATCCTTCCTCTGTGTCTACAACAATTCAGTGTTTTGAAATGGATTGACCAACGACTGGAAGGTGTCCAGTGAAGTCAGAAATGTTGTACAAGGGTGAGAGAAAATTTATTTTGGCTAGAACATGGAAGAAATGTTAATCCACCATGGCAAATTCATAGAAGAGCATTTTAAGCCATCAAACCCATACAGTGACTAGTGACTTCGGGGTATAGGCGAAAGGTGAGACAGGATTTGGGGAATTCCTCAAAGGTGAGGGATTAGCACTTTTGACAAGATGTGTAAATTCCAAATTTCCATGTTGTTAGAGAAAAAAATGATATTGCAAAAAGAGCGTCTTCACAGTAAGAAGAAACATAAAATCTGTTGGTTCCATGAGATTCTCTTCCACAAGAATACAAATCTAAGATGTATATTTGATAATTTCTTTTTAGTATAAAACTTCCCCTTGTGGTGCAGGCCACACAGACTGACTCCTCCCTGATGCCTGGTAATCTGAGAGATTCCTTGCACTGAGTTCCAGACTCCTGATCATACTAAACTAGACCTGAGATTACTGTCGGCTACAATGAAAACAGGTTTTATTGAACCTGACATGCAATAAGAAAAGAAAGAAAATTGGTTAAATTAAAGCTTTTAGAGCAAGCTTTGCACTCTGTTGCTATCACATAGATATAAAAGAACTCCATGGATGTTAGCTAAATGAGTTTACACATATGCAAGAATAATTTTTAGCTTATCACAACTTAGAAACCTTTAATTTTGGAAACTGGATGTCAGACACCCAGTTTAACCCTCCCATTTTCTTCAGATGGAAATAAGGCTTCCCTAAGAGGTCATGCATGTTATACTTGCTTGTGTATTTGTTGTGTATCTCTTGTATACATTTGTATAGGTACTAATATCCACATAGGTATAAGTAGTAGTTTTAACTTCATTTCCTTCAGTCCCTGCTCCCACTAGGAAAAAGACTAGGAACGTCTCTAGAAAAGTTATGGGGCTATTCTAATCTTAAAATAATTTGGAAAGATGAGTTAGTTCATCAGAGAAATTGATATTTTTCTGTTTTTGAGGAATGCCTAGACAGTAATGTCCCAACCAGTCAGTAGGAATATTGGCCCCCACACCAAATCATATTTCTAATAAGATCTCAGCATAATAGTGATGTAATTCCTGTCGTTCTTTGTGCCCATATTCTTTTCTTCAAAAATTGTGATCTTGCCATTTAAATGTTATCATTTAAGTACTTCGAGTATTTATATAATGGAATACATTTATCTGTTAACAATATCAGATAACTATAAGGTAGTGTTAGTTAATTCAACCTCATCATTAAATATACACAACAAAAATGTTCCATTTGGTTGCATCCAGTTCCACCTGAAATACAGCAACCACATAATTCCTGAGATTTTTGTATCTAAAATAATTTTCTTCTTTACAGCTGTTGTGGTTTAACCCCAGCCGGCAACTAAGCACCACACAGCTGCTCGCTCACTCCCCCCGCGGTGGGATGGGGGAGAGAATCAGAAGGGTGAAAGTGAGAAAACTCGTGGGTTGAGATAAAGACAGTTTAATAAGTAAAGCAAAAGCCGCGCACGCAAGCAAAGCAAAACAAAGAATTCATTCACTACTTCCCATGGGCAGGCAGGTGTTCAGCCATCTCCAGGAAAGCAGGGCTCCATCATGCATAACGGTTACTTGGGAAGACAAACGCCATCACTCTGAATGTCCCCCCCTTCCTTCTTCTTCCCCCAGCTTTACATGCTGAGCATGACATCATATGGTGTGGAATATCCCTTTGGTCAGCTGGGGTCAGCTGTCCCAGCTGTGTCCCCTCCCAGCTTCTTGTGCACCCCCCCCCACCCTGGCTGGCGGGGTGGTGTGAGAGGCAGAAAAGGCCTTGCCTCTGTGTAAGCACTGCTCAGCAGTAACTAAAACATCCCTGTGTTATCAACACTGTTTCCAGCACAAATCCAAAACATAGCCCCATACTAGCTACTATGAAGAAAACTAACTCCACCCCAGCCAAAACCAGATATGGCTATTTAAAAATCAGCTCTTCAGAGTAGATGCATGGCTTTTAAGAGCTGTTAGCTGTTGCATATACATTTCCATGCACACATGAAAGCACACCAGACTTCGTGCATGTGAACTACACATTAATGAAATAAAGCACTCTTACCAATACAACTGTATTCCACTCCATTTATTCTTTGAGAAAATGTTGTGGTTTCCCTGAACAAATACTGCTAACTCTGATCCTGGCTCAATTTCATTTACAGAGAGGCTACTTTATTGTTATTTTAATATTATAGAATTATACCTTTAATATGCCTTTAACTTTTTTGCTTTTATTGCCATCAACTTTCTTCTTTGAAATAAATGTCCTTAGAAAAGTCCATGTTTTAGTGTATCCCTTCATGCAAAAAGGTGATGTCATATTAAAGAAAAACATAATAGCACAGGGAAAAAAATGGCATGCCATTATTTTAAAATTATGTGTCCTTTTGCCATTCTGAAGGAAGAGAAATTCTTAAACTTGATTTAAACTTATTTAAAAATACATGGTGTACAAGCAATTAATGTTTCAGAACTTACTTGATTAGCATTTTATGCTTTAGTTTACAGTTCACCAAGTAAAGATTCTTTGAATTTTTTTGGCATGATGCATCTGTTCAAATTTTTAACACAACAAAATTGGAAATACTTACCACAGGCAATTAATTAATCATTGCAACATGATTTCATGTATGTGCTTCCCCAGCCTCATGCAAAAAAAAGATAGCTTTCTTTTCATGAATACTAATTTCAGGTTATAGGCAGAGATAAATAAAGTATACTATTTGAATAATAATGTAGAAGGGAATAGAAGGACAGAATAGGTCACTTTAAATGAAAACCAAAGATTCAGCAAAACATTTCAAACTGTACCATTTAGAAAAATAAGCCAAACAGTCTCGACCTTACTCCAAGAGCATCCATTCAATGAATGGTTAGATGGCTGGAGGGGAAGGTGGTTAGAATACTGAGACTGTCAATTTACAATAGCTGTGGAGGTAGGTCATTGAAAAAGCCTCATTTGTAAAAGAAAATGGAGATGCTTAACTTTCTAATAACTCAGGGTTTAACTATCAGGTTAGCAGTTCACACCCAAACATTTACACTCAAATTTTACAGCTTCTTGATTCTCAGTGTACAGTAACTCTTCAAAAAGACTTCTTTTTAYCACTATTGACCTTGAAGTCCTGTGAACGGTTTCATGGGTGCTCACTCAACATTATCATAGGAAAAAATGAAATTTTCTTTAAAAGGTTACAGGAAAGGATTGACAGCATCATTTTAATGAGTCAAACCTCAAAGGAAATTGGATTTGCAGGCATTAACAATTGACACATTCCCCATAAGCAGTATCTACTAAGACATAACAAGTATTGCTAGTAGTCTATAGACTTTTAATATTAGCTATTCTTCCAACTGGCTAGCTGGAAACAGCTAGCTCTAATTGGTCAAAAATGAATTGTTAACCACAGTCCAAAAAGTATAAAATGATTTATTACATGGATGTTTATTCAACACATCTGGATGTTTAAGTCTCACAAAAAAAAAAAAAAGGAAGAGCTACAGGAATTCCTTTTAGGCGTTTACTGTATTCAGACCATTCTCCCGGTGGAAATACAGTCAAGAATAGATATCGCTGAGTATTCTTTGCAGTGAAACTACAGAAGAGTAGTCTGGAAATTGCATGACGTTCTTCCCAGTGATGAAACCTCTAAAATCTTGCTGAAAGCCATTAACACCCTCCACATTCAATTGGCATAAGAGGATTAGGTTGTATTTTTCTCCTGTTAGCAGAACATTGTCTTTTTCAAACTCATCCAAATACTTGCGCTGCTGGCAGATTTAGTAAATAAATTAAAAAATCTTTGGAAATAATAAAATAAGGGTAAAGACTATTGTGTTAATTCTTTTCAAGATAGTCTGCCTTTGTTAAGCAGAATCAGCAAATTGCAAGGTTAAATTATGAGACATTTTACAGAATAAAGATTTAATAAGAATAGTAGATAATGAAGATAATCAGAGGTTTTGTTAGCAGTAAATTATGTCATATGATTTTGCATTTCCAAGCTTTGAATAAATATGTGTAGCTTGCAGCTGGCTGTGTTTCAGGCACACCGCTCCGTAGTAGATGATCACCTCATTTGAAAAGCAAGATTAGAAAGATTTTTCCCTCTGTGTCTAAGGCATAAATTGCACATCAGTAAAATCCTCTCCAATTTATAACAACTGATTAGAAGATAAATACTCTATCACTTTAGCAGATACTCAAGATGGCTTGAAACCTTTACACCCACCAGCTTTTCCATCAGATGTCAGCAGAAAATTTGTATATGTATATCTTATGAAAATAAAACCTTTCCTCCTACATAAGTATTTTGAATGTAAAATTGTTTAGATGTGCTCTGAATAATGCTGTTATAGCTCAGTAGGTTTACACATAAATAGTTATTGAAAACAAAGCACTGACCACAACGCTTTAAACTATTATTTGGTATTACAGTTAAGAGACACACAGTGACCTGACATACATACTGCTGTGCTAGATGCTATGTGAGTACGTGAAGGATGTGTACTCTAAACTAAGAAGTCTGCAACTTAAATGGATATTGACAAATGAATTATTGTTACCTTCTGTTGTCAGCTCTCCATTCCCTATGGCTATGGGGACTAGGATGTGCTGCATAAAGGGAAAACAAACGATACTTTGGCATCTGTACTTGAACTGATTTCCACTAAATCACTGCAGGTCCAGCAGGGCCACCTCTAAAGCCAACTTATTAAATACCACACTCATTGCTTTCAAGCAGGTCCAAGAAGCAGCATGCATACTGGACCTCAGTTACTGTATCTGGCAGAACTAAGCCTCGTATCTCTGTGTATTGCACAGCTTACCTGAAAAGCTATTTCAGCCCTTRTACAGCAAAGTACATACACAATCATTTAGTTCTGAGAATGGGAGTAGTTCATCAGGATGTAAGACCCATATCCTTATAATACGGAGCTGCCGGTCTGATTTCAGAAATGCACACCTACTATCCATTGAGGACCCAGGCTAAAGTACCCAAAGTATGTGAACTGGTCCTATATTTTCTGGTTCCCAAATTAGCACCGTAGTCACAAACATCTTATTTCTACTAAGTTACATGCAGTAAGTTGGAAAAAACGTAACTAAATATAACATCTAAAAATGCAGACCAGACTTAACCTTATGGGAGACAGAGCATACTCGGCGAACAAGACCTAGCTTGAAACGTCTCTTAGGTAAAACAGAATAAACTTGCATCTTTCTTCTGTACAAGAAGTCTCACTTATTTGTGAGATTCATTTAAAGTCTCTTTTAAAAATGAAGAATTTGACAGCAATCCTGTCTCCTTCCTCCAAAAAAATGATGTCCTAAACAAAAACAATTAAAAGAGAGTCCCAAACTCATAGAAACAGGGACACAGTTCTGGGGAAGTCTCATTAGATATTACTCTGTTCTTATCTTCCCTAAGCATCTGCTTTTGGATGCTTTGGGAGATGGGATACTGGGCCTGATGACCTTTCCTCTAAGCCAGCACAGCATGTTACCCAAGTCATGCCATTGAATAGCTTTAAGATTGTTCTACCCTTTCAGATAAGTTAAGGTGATATATGAGGAGGCATGTATTAGTTATAGATACCGATTTCTATTCACACAAATTCAGCAATTATTACTAGGACTATTTAAAAAATCAGTTATTTATATAAATTTGAATTTTGATTGATATAAAATTAAAGTTCATCTGCATCGGTTTTCCAAACATTTGGGTCAAAATTTGCTCTTTTAATCAACACTACAGAGAATCTGATCTCTTATCTGCAGAGATCTGCAATTCAGATTAAAGAGGATTTTGTCCACAGAAGATAGTTATTTATCACTCAAAATATTCATTACCATCACTGCTGTCATTAGGACATACCAGACAAAGTCACTGCACAAAATCACCACATATATCAGGAGGTCAAATTATTTGGATGAAAATTAGTAATCAAAGACAAAATTATTAACCTGAGGCACTTCTGAGCAAGGAAGCATTCCACAGAATTCTGGCATCTCTAGAGAGAGATGTAATAGGTGTTTACAGAGTCAAGGGGCTGAAAGCAATCTTTCTGAAATTCAATTTTTTTTTTTTTAACAGATAAGAATAGTGTGCTTTCTACAACATTAGTAACTTACGAGAAACACATTGAACGCCGTGTTGCACTTCAATTGCAGAGTACTGTGGAATTTGGTTACCAAGTATTAAGGCCCTACAGAAGTTAATGTCAGCTACAGCAATTCTTTGTTATTGGTCAGTAAAGCACAACATAGAAGAGATCTTTATACTAATTCGGGATTTCATGTCCTTTTTCATAAGCAGTGTTTCTTTAACATGCCTCCTCTCCAAGAAACATTCAACCAAGGAAGAATAAAATGCTTCTCAGGGAGAAGTCCTGCATCTACTACCTAAATTACAGATGAACCGTCTTTTCCTTATTAACTATGATTGACTACCTAACCAGAAAAATAAGCAGGCTTAATTTTTTATTAAAAACAAACAAACTTTTCAAGAGTTTCATAGCAGTACCATTTGCTAGCCTACAGATACCCGATTTCATGCCTGCATTAATCTCATCAGTATGTAGGAGTACTTAGAAACCTTTGAAGACAGTTTCTGGAGAAAAGCTAAAGACTGTATAGTCATTGTATGGCAAACTAACAGTCATCTTACACCTTAAAACAATTATCTCCATGTATGAAGACTGCTGTCTAAAAAAAAGGTTTATTTCAAGTGCTTGTACTAGATCTATGTTGTGAATGTCTAGAGTATTTCAGTCTCCAGGCTACTGCACCAAGAGCCTTTCAAAAGCACTGTAATTCCATTCCATCAATAGATGACACATGAGTCTAAACACTCTCAGTGCAAATCCTTTCTCACATTCACATTTTCTTCTCTGAATCAATGACTTTGAAAAGGGGGGTATGTTTCTTCCACATTGTAAAGGTAAAATATAAATGTAGCAGTGTCACGTTTATTTTACTCTTTTACTAGCATATTTTTAAACTTCTCCCATCCTTCATTCCGTTCCTGTCATTATCAAATTCATTATCAAGACATACAAGTGGGTCTCACTGCAAAATAATTGAACTCTCTGAGTGTTGGGATTATGAATACTATACCATATCTTTCTTGCTTAAGAGTAGTGTGTTGGTAATCTGTCTTATGGACTAGATGTTTTTAAATTTCAGATTTTAGTTTTCCACATCTTATTCTATCACACATCTTCCTTTTCTGTACTTCGGTTTCTTGTAATTTCAACAGTTGTCCAAAATGCTGAAGTTATGTCTCTGTATCAAAATATAATTCTCTAAAATAAGGATGATCTTTTTTTCTTTTCACATGATTAAGTTGTGCATGCTATTCAAAACAGTCCTCAAGCCAACAATTTAACATTTGGTAACACAAAGATAATGAGATTCGCTGGTTCAAAGTAAATAATAGCTGTTGCACATCTTGGCTATCTTGTGCCTGGATGCTTAGCTTAGGGATCAAAACCATTCATCTATAATGCATCTATGAATTTATAGAATGTTGTACCAATGGATAAAATTTGCTCCTGACTTACTTAGAAAATGTGTTTGCTAATTCATTTATCTTAAGTGGCAAAGCAGCAAACACATTCAGGGTATACTGTCTGTTGATGAGAGATAGAAATGCCTGAAAGAAATGTTACAACTCAGCTTTCACAAAACATCTGTTTTTTTTTTTTTTAATCATGTTATTTAGAAGGATTTCCATTTTAAAAAAATAAAATTATCTATGGCTATTACAACTACTACCCTGTAAGAATATTGTAACCAAAAAGGATTAGCAAAAATTATTTCTCCAGTGTGTTTAGTTTATCTTTGCAGCTTTGGGTCTGTTCAATTTCATTATTTCCAAACCATATGCAATTTCTGCTTGGCCTTTCATACAGTTGCTAAGAAGAGAAATATCACTGAGAAAAAAAAAAGCAGCTACATGTTCAAAACTACGAAGTTGGCAAAGGGAAATAAGAATCAACTCAATTTAAGCTGATTTTAGTTTTTTTAATTAGCTATCAAGCTTCTTTCCTTTTAATGTTTTCCAAATATTTTCCAAACATGTACCCAAATATCCTATTTTTTTCTCTATCTACTTTCAGTGGTAATCTTGCTCAGAATGTCAGTCCTGCTCAGTCATAAACGCTCCCCTAGACTGCTGAAAAAGATTAGAATTTCACTAGCTAAATAAAACACATGGAAATACTCTCAGAGCATGTACTACTGAATGAAATTCACACATGCATCTAAAAAAACATAACTAAAAAGAAATTAGAAATAAAAATAAAATCAGAAATATTTATTTAAGATTCAACTGAAATTCCAGTTTAATATTTTAGCCACAGAAGCAAATTTCCATGTACTTGGATTTATAAAATATCCATAAACACACACTACTACTGTGACTCTCCTTGAATTATCACTGAAACGGCTGGTGAGAAAAATGCACTTTCAATTTAATTTTGTTTCTCAATTTGTATTATCTAAATCCTACTTGTCCCATTTTAATAGTCATGGTCTCTGTGCACGAGTGCATGCCTATGATAGAATAAGCTGGAGACTCCCATGATAAGTCTTTAAGAGTAGCTCAAGCATAACCATTCTGCTATGGCAGCTCACCCACAACACAGGGTGTGCAAGCTATGCTAAGCCACTTTTGTACCTCCTTGCTTGGGTTATCTGCAACAGAGAGTCAGAAAATTGCCAGGAATTAATGTGCATGTATATTGAGTAGATTGTTGTTCACATACAATGTTTAATTTGTGCGTAATTAGCCTGAATTGAAAGAACAACATAGAATACTGTGTGAGAATCAGACGTCTTGCACAATTCATCCATGAAGCTGATCATCCAACATAATACAAATAAAAAATTAACTAAGATCCATCACATTCCAGTAGACATCCTGAGCCCTTTTGCTATTTTTTTCTGAATAAAAGGGCAGAATTTCTCATCTGCCTTGCAAAGTACAGTAATAAATAACACTAAAATGCTCAATACTAAAAAAAAAAAAGCTAAACCTAGAAATCACAGTATTTCTCTTTCATTTGATCAGTTTTTAAGTTAGATGATTATTCAAGGCAATAAAAGGGAACAATTATTTGTAATAAATTAACAGAGTGAGAATCCATACCCAGATTGTACATATTTTGGGGAGCAAGTAAGAGTTGGTCTGGGGGAGCAAATTAAACTTCATGAATAGACACCAGGGCCTAGCTATCAAATTGCCTAACACATCTTGTAGGTGTAATCATTCCAATAGCAAGTGGAAGGAAATTCATACTGATTCTTTTTCCCCATTTGCCAAGCAATGTGGAAACCATAGGGTTTGGGGGCTTTTTTCCTTGGCAAGGAGCGTGAGGATGCAGCAGAGAGAGTTAAATGAGCTTCCTGTCAGGTAAACAATTCTGATCCTAACTGATACATGTTACGTCTCCAATGAACAATAAATACTGTTAYTGATGTTAAAATAATATAAAACTACCTGCATATGGAAGTAACCAGTACTTTGAAACAATATACGTCTAAAATATATCAACTAAAAAAGAGGGTCTATACTTTGTCTGCAAGCTATACATTTAAAAGGAGTCCTGATTATTTTGCTTCCAAACCCTCCCTGCATATTGACATGCATTCTCAAAAGCATTTCCAGCTTCTTAAATCTTGAGGATAATGTACTGTGCCTCTGCATTAACTCAGTTTTAATATTTAGTTAGGATGTCCTTAATTTATTTTACTGATGCAAATATAAATGCTCTTAATTTGAATGCTATCTACAAATAAATCAAAGGAAATAAAATTTTCCTTCAGTGTTAACGTAAAAAAAACCAACCTGCTTTTATCTCTTATTTCCTTTAATTCATGCATATCCATAGCAAAGACCTTTTATTTTTTTTAAGCTCATGCAGAATACATGCATAATATCTTTAAAAGCTTTGTTATTACTTATAGCTAGTAAGTGGTTTAATTGATTCTTACTGCTGTAATGCCAACCAGGAGACAACACTGACAACTAGGAAAGGAGGCACTTTACCAATCAATGTGTGCTCTAATACAGTTTGGTTCTGACATTCTTCCTGGCCAATTTTAACCAGCTGTAGTCACAGTCCTTTGTCTTGCACAGGTTGGCTGGCAGCCACAAGTATTTCTGAGAATAGCACTTTATTTTCCATTTTTTTAATTTTCATTATTTGCAAGGGCTACTTGAAAACAACATGTGCAAGAAGAAAAGAATTGGAGAAGCATGTTCCTATTGTAGGAGGTAGGAGAAAGGGCTTGTTTTCCTCTAGCTCATGAACTTGCAGCTATGAGGCTAGTTAATACAAACTACAGAAAAATGCATGCTGACAAACAAGAACTTGTTAAATGAGAATCTTTGTATAAAAAAAAACCTAAATCAAAGCTGCTCCTTTATTCTATTTATTGCAGTCATCTATAAATGTTGTATAGTCCTACTGAGGACTTTCGAAGACAAAAGGGCAAAATATTTTCTGCATTTATAGGCTGCCATGGTATCACTTTAAATGTTGCAGTCACAAATGGTGCTAAGCACACACAGAATGCCTTCTACTTCTATTTTTTCCACATCAAAAGAATTTTTTCATGCTGGCACAGCAAAGCTGACAACATGCTACAGTAATCAATGCTGTAGGTGTCTCAGATGAACACAAGCAATGCGGGCTTAAAATCATAGAATCATAGAATAGTTTGGGTTGGAAGGGACCTTTAAAGGTGTCGTGGATTTAACCCTGGCCACGCAGCTGCTCGCTCACCCCACCCCTCTGGTGGGATGGGGGAGAGAATCGGGAGGGCACRAGTAGGAAAACTCCCAGGTTGAGATAAAAACAGTTTAATAATTGAAATAAAACAAAGTAGAACAGTAATAGTAACAGTGGTAACAACAACAACAATAATAGACTATACAAAGCAGGCGATGCACAATGCAACTGCTCACCACCCACCGAACTGACGCATTGCCCGCTACRCAAGAACCCGTCCCGTGATGCCCGAGCCCCCCCACCGCCTTAGTTTTTATACTGAGCATGACGTCACATGGTATGGAATACCCCATTGGCCAGCTGGGTCAACCGCCCCGGCTATGCTCCCCCCGCCAGCTTCCAATGCACCTGGCAGGGCACGGGAGGCCGAAAAGTCCCCGGTGCAAGCACCACTCAGCACCACCCAAAACATCAATGGGCCATCAACGCTCCTATTATACCAAACCCAAAACACAGCACACCCCTGTCCAGCTACTGGGAAGAAAGTTAACTCTGTCCCAGCCCAAACCAGGACAAAAGGTCATCTAGTCCAACCCACCTGCTGTGGGCAGGGACATCTCCAACTAGATCAGGTTGCTCAGAGCCCTGTCCAACCTGACCTTGAATGTTTCCAGGGATGGGGCATCTACCACCTCCCTGGGCAACTTGTTCCAGTGTTTCACCACTCTCAGTGTAAAAAATTTCTTCCTTGTATCTAGTCTAAATCTACCCTCTTCTAGTTTAAAGCCATTCCCCCTTGTCCTGTCGCAACAGGCCCTGCTAAAAAGTTTGTCCCCATCTTTCTTATAAGCCCCCTTTAAGTACTGAAAGGCTGCAATAAGGTCTCCCCGAAGCCTTCTCTTCTCTAGGCTGAACAACCCCCAACCCTCTCAGCCTTTCTTCATAGGAGAGGTGTTCCATCCCCCTGATCATTCTTGTGGCCCTCCTCTGGACCCGCTCCAACAGGTCCATGTCTTTCTTATGCTGAGGGYTCCAGAGCTGGACGCAGTACTGCAGGTGGGGTCTCACCAGAGCAGAGTAGAGGGGCAGAATCACCTCCCTCGACCTGCTGGCCACGCTTCTTCAGATGCAGCCCAGGAGATGGTTGGCCTTCTGGGCTGCGAGCGCACATTGTCGGCTCATGTCCAGCTTTTCATCCACCAGTACCCCCAAGTCCTTCTCAGCAGGGCTGCTCTCAATCCCTTCATCKCCCAGCCTGTATTGRTACCGGGGGTTGCCMCGACCCAGGTGCAGGACCTTGCACTTGGCCTTGCTGAACCTCATGAGGTTCACATGGGCCCACTTCTCGAGCTTGTCCAGGTCCCTCTGGATGGCATCCCGTCCCTCAGGCGTCTTGACCGCACCACTCAGCTTGGTGTCATCAGCAAACTTGCTGAGGGTGCACTCGATCCCACCGTCTATGTCATCGATGAAGATATTAAACAGTACTGGTCCCAGTATGGACCCCTGTGGGATGCCACTCATCACCGATCTCCGTCTGGACATTGAGCCATTGACCACTACCCTCTGGATGCGACCATCTAACCAATTCCTCATCCACCAGACAGTCCACCCATCAAATCTCTTCAGTTTAAAGAGAAGGATGTTGTGGGGGACCATGTCAAAGGCCTTACAGAGGTCCAGATAGACGACATCTGTAGCCCTTCCCATGTCCACTGATGTAGTCACTCCATTGTAGAAGGCCACTAGGTTGGTCAGGCAGGACTTGCCCTTGGTGAAGCCATGTTGGCTGTCTTGAATCACCTCCCTGACCTCCATGTGCCTTAGCATAGCTTCCAGGAAGATCTGTTCCATGATCTTCCCAGGCACAGAGGTGAGACTGACTGGCCTGTAGTTCCTGGGTGTTCCTTTTTTCCCTTTTTAAAAATGGGGGTTATGTTTCCCCTTTTCCAGTCAGTGGGAACTTCACTGGACTGCCACGACTTCTCAAATACGATGGATAGTGGCTTAGCAACTTCATCCGCCAGTTCCTTCAGGACCTGCAGATGGATCTCATCAGGTCCCATGGACTTGTGCACCTTCAGGCTCCTTAGATGGTCTCAAACCTGATCTTCTCCTACAGTGGGCAGCTCTTCATTCTCCCAGTCCCTGCCTTTGCCTTCTGCAGCTTGGGCGGTGAGGCTTGAGTACTTGCCAGTGAAGACCGAGGCAAAAAAGTCATTGAGTACCTCAGCCCTCCCCGTATCCCGGGTAACCAGGTCTCCCATTTCATTCTGGAGAGGGCCCACACTGACTGCAAAATGACTGCAGATATGCTGTTAGTAACAGGCTGTCTTGAATAACCTAAAAAGCAGCAAACATATAGCATCTCCAGATCACCTTCTGCCTGAAAATTTCAGCCATGTCCTTGTGTGGTATGACAGAACATAGTATCATTGACTTCAGAAAATCAATATAAAAACACACCAAGGAAAAATCTGTCCTTACTAGTTATTTCAAGATAACGAAAGCATAAACTGTCTCCTTCTCCTARTAACATTTAATTTTTATCTTTGCTAACAATCTGCATCAGACACYTACAACATTATGAACTGAGACAGGGAACAAAAGCACACAAGGTAAATTAGGTTATGTTTGAACGTCAGTTTAATATTATGTGACTAGCAAATTGACCTGCTAACATAGCACACTGACAGCATACTTTTTTTTCTAGTGACTGTTGTAATTAAAAGAGTCTGTACAAAAAAGAATACTGCATAGTGTCTCCAAGAGAATTAAGGAGCTCCAGATCACTGAGGACAATGAAAAGTCAGAAATTAAAGACACTCCCAAGTATTGTCCCATCTTAGAAGGGATTTTGCTTCATAGTTGTACTGGATTTGGATAAACTTAAACACGTATTTTCCCCAAGCTTTTATATTACAGGTCTCATTTAAGCAGTTTCATAATTGCCAGCGTAAATACGCAAGATACTTTAGAAAAGCGAATACAATTCCTTTTCTCAATGTTCATATCATTTTATCTCAATGACACAAGAACATATTTCCACATGTACTCGCATATACGAACACACACATACAGTCTCTATATCAAAACTTAGACTGTGCCCAAAATTTTAACCTTTAAATTTCTTATTCAATTTTTTGTCTATCAATCTCCTTTTTCCATATTAAAATAAGATGCATAGAATTTAATGTAATTAATACCTAGTGAGTCTAAGGAAAAAAATATAACTGTTTTTCTTGTGAAACTGGGGTATTTTAAATAGTTCTATAAGAAAATGGAAAGTTTTTACCTAGGGACAGTTAGAATAGACAAGTAATTTCTACTGCTTCTAAATTTCTTAACTTTCACTTTATCTTTAAATCCTTTATCCTCAGTTAAAATTAAAATATCCAACAAGAATACAAAGAAGAGAAAACTGATGGCAAGCAATCCACAGTATTTGTGACCAGCTATTTCTGCTCACATCCATATGAAAAAACATGTAATGTTTTCAGACTTATGGAGTTACATGTATTGGTTAGCTGTTTAAATTACTGAGGATGGAGGGAAAAAAATGTTTCATACAATCTCTGAGGAGCACACAGAACAAGCTTTTCATAAGGCTTAGTTTCACATAAACCCCAAAATTATATACCAAAAGGTAGGAGCCTATACTGCACCAAAATTTAGAGTAACCTAGACTTCTGCATCCAATGTACTCATTGTGAGGGGGTTTTCTCCACTGAAAATGTATTTTTGTGTGTAAAATTATGGGGAGGAAAGGAAAAGGTTGTATGTGTATTGGTTCAGCTAAGATTTACTTGAGTCCTAATTCAGCCTCTGTTGATACTGGGGAACATTATTCCATTGCCTTTAATTGACACTGGATTCCTTTTCTGTCATACTTTTTACTGTCAGATGTACTCACATACCTAGGAGTCCTTTTGGATAGCTTCCTGTATGCCCACAGAGACACAGTCCCATGCACATATGTCCATGCATAAGTATACATAAAATTGAAAAATGAATGCATTATCCTTTCTTCCTTTTTAGATCGCAGGCATATGTTCATTCTCAACAGCTACAGAATATAAAGTTTCAACTTCAGAATAGTTCAGGTTTCAGCTAAAAGAGAAAAAAATACATTCAACAAGCTCAAAGACTCGTTTTCTACAATTAAAAAAAAATTGAGTCTGCAAAGTAGAAGTCTAGAATGAAAGTCCTTCTGAACTTAAGCAGGTTAGGATGTCATGTCAGATTGTCTGCAGAACCAAATTCTAGCCATCTGCAGAAACAAATAGGTTATGTTTATTGCAAATAAAAATTATTTCTAAGGACATTTCCTGACATTTTCTGTCAAGCTGATGTTTTTACAGGGTATTGGTACATTTTATTTATATGCCTGTTTGGGTAAGGAAAGAATTTTTCCCCAGGTTAGAATGACAAAGGATTTCTGTTCCCTTTCTGATTTCATAGGAAAGAATCCACTTCCTGGCATCACCTTTCTCTTTTCATTTAGAAAATTCGCTAGGATGCTGGCAATCCTTTTGATTTCTCCTGATCTCTTAGCAGCACTTTATAATAGACATCTTTTGATTATTTTGTCCTACAAGCTTTATGCTGTTACAAAAAATCAGTCTGTGGCTGCTAGTACAGGGTCAGTCTCTAGGTGGCTGTATAAAAAAATGCCTGTATCCAGTTGACTTGTTGCAGAGGACTAAGTCAGTGAAAAAGGCGGTCCCTTCCATCCTATTCAGGAACATAAATTGTATTCCAGAAGAAAAGTTCAGATCCTTCTTCATAAGACTCCAGTGCTCTGCCAAGTTTCTTTCTGTTGTTCAGCCTCAGCAAACCATGTAATATCAATTACATTTTTTCCAGTTAATTTTCTATTAATTTTCCTATTTTCTGTACTGTATTACTATAGATTTCCTGTGCTTGCCAGACTATCTGGATGATAGCTGTACTCCTTTAACACAAGTCTAACACTCTGATCATTCCTCTCTTTCTTATTAGGATTCTTCTTCATCACACAACTACCATGCTTACCACTTTCAAGGCCAAGCAAGTATATTAAGGGCTAAATTGCTAAACCAAAACAAGGCCTGGTGTATCAAGACTAAAAGGGAAGATTTCTCTATTTTATTTTCCTTAAGTGCAGGATAGAGGATGGCACAATCCATGATACCAAATGTCACGTGGTATGTAATATCGTACTAGTTAACATAATACTAATGCTTTATCTTGTGTGTTGAACACAGTTCCAGCTAGCAGAGCCTTGCAGCTGACCAAGGTGCAGAGATGTCTCAYGCAGGGAGAACAGTTCAGGGTTCTCTCTTGTATCATACGCTCAATACATCTACAGGATGAAATTCTAAGCTAGTATCAATTCCCTTCAAACTCCTTTGCTTCTCTCACATAATCACTAATAAGCTTCACTTGCAGAGTTTTTTTTGTTGTTTTAGGTGGTCTTTGACTTGATCATGTGAGCATTATAAATTGCTCAGTTTTTCTTTCTTAAATAGCTGCTCCCCGTCACCTCCCCCAGTGAGAATAATGTGTACCTCTGCTATGAAGTGGTGCAGGAGAGGGTACATTATAACACCACTTAAAGCAACTGCTGTAGTAGGCACTGTATACACACACACAGAGCATACACACCATCTAAACAGACAAGGGGAACAAAATGCAAGAAAGCAGAGAAAAACGTACTTGTCCAAAGTCTGCTCGATCTTTAGCAAGTCATTACATGACTTGGTTTCTCTGTTTCTTCTGTCCTTCTCTAAAGTCATAAGTATGTACTGAGAACCAATTCAAGCATCTAGATCTTAATCCATCACCAACTTTATTCCTCCACTGCAAGTTAGAGGCCCCTACCTGATCACTGTGATTTAGCAAAGTATTTAAGAGTACTTCACTCAAATTGATTTTTAAGACTTTTTAATTTTCTTGTATCCATTTTTAAATTTTCCCTGAAGTAATGAAATTTTATATAAATACAGAATACATTCAATACAGAATTAGAGATAAAAGCAAAGATATCTGGTAGATATTTCTGTGAATTAACAGAAAATAAATTTTATTTAAGAAGCTATGAAATTATTCAAAAATTTTGTTCACCCTGTGACCAAAAAAAGAAAAAATCAATTCTTAAAAGCATAATTTTTGTAAAACATCGAGCACCTGAGTAATTGTGCTTAGTTTTAATTATGACAACCATATGAAAAATTAGAAAAATGTATATAAAATATATATTTGTATTTGGGATTAATATGGAATACAAATATATGCCTCCAAGAAGCTATTACCAAAACAAAAGGCTTTCATTCTCCCACTTATTTTTCTTTAAAAATACGTTTTACATTAAATACTCTCCCACTGAAACAGTTATCGAAAAATACTTTTTACCAAGAAGTTCAATATCAGATGTGAGCAGCTTGCTCTGAATTGCGTAGGCAGTATGAGAACACTGCAGAAGTGTTAGTGTAGAAGTAACATATAAGTGCATGAATAATGTCTTCTTACTGATTTAACTGTGAAATATGTTCTTTTGGCATTTGTAATTAGGGGCAGAGCAGATGGTGAAAGCTTAATATGTCCATTAAAATAAATTATGCTGCCAGTGTTTCTTTAGTCTATAAAACTTTGATTGGCTTGGCTATTTCAGGTTGATATTTTTTGGTCTCCTTGGAGTAGTTCCTGTGCATATGCTGGAGACTATTTTGTATTGCAACTGCAGCAGAAAAAGAAAGGAAAGGGATGGGGAATTCTGTCCAAGACTAACAACACTTTTAAATGGGAGAACTCTGATTTAATTTTCTCCTCCCTCCCTAACAATCTTTTTCTTCACTAAAAGAAGGCCTAGTTGTATTCTCCTCACTCTTTCACTTTCAGTGTGTCAAAGCCTCAGAAACAATGCATGTTTCTTTGTTTCCTTCTTTAAATGATCAGCAAAAACAAAGGTCTGTTATATGTATTGCTGAATTGCATCTCTGAAGTACAGCATGTAAATTTTGTGATTCACACATGCATTAACTGTTTGTAGGAAGAACTACTGCTATTGTTGGCCATAGCTTTTTGTCATGGAACAGAAGACAAGAAAGGCATTTTATTTTTAGTGGGCTGCCACAAGCAGTTAAGAGTCACAGCTAATCAGCTGGCTTAATAGCAGAGAGTACCACACTATCTCATGTTGAGCACTGAGGTTTAGGATTCACCTCAGGACACATTCATAGAAGTCTTTCCCTTGTGAAGAGAGGCATGGTATTACCTGCATTTCTCTTCAGAGTAATCATTACCAACAGAATATGTAGCACTCATGGTTATCTGTGAGCAAACTTCACGGCTTGTTTTAGGCAGAAACTGAATTGCTGCAATTCAAGATCAATGGGTAAACTGCAATAAAGCCAGAGCAGAGATGAAGAAGTAGCACAAAACTATTTGGCTGGTATACATTGATTGGAATGTAGTTAAAACACTGATTGGTCATGGGATTTGAAATGTTCCACTTCCATCATTACTGTTGTAATGTTGGAAGTATGTTGAAGGAAACATACTGATAGTGTAGAAAGACTTGATGCTCAGGTAAGTTTGTGAAAGACCGTTTCAAGATAGGGAATTGGGGCTGCATTCAAAGCCTCCTGGAGGCTCCTCTTCTCCTCCCCACAATGGACTTCTCTTATCAAAAGTACTCTCTATATTAAGCTAATAGGTGTAATTGAATCCTATTGTTGAGAATCTAACAGAACTCCATTTCTGCTGCCCAACAACATCAGAGACTTCAGACGCCTTCAGCTACCCACAAAAACTGTATGACAGCTCTTAATTCCAGAGCGAAAACTACAATTTAAAAACTATGAGAATCTCTTGTTTCATTATGCAGTTTTCTTAAAACATGCTGTATTAGAGAAAAATTTAGTTTGATTTCAATCAAATGTTGTCTAGGTGAGTATTTGCAAGATCTGAAATATAAGTTTACTTATTTGTTAAAAACCAATAATGGATTAAATAAAATAAATATATGTTGTATTATTTAGAGTATTTTAATATATAATATTCTGAAACAAAATAATAGAAATAATATCAGAATATGAGGTGGCAACTGACTCCCCTCTATATCCAGAGGCAACTTATAAGAATTCAGAGCACTTTTAGGATATGCAATAAATTATCCTGCAAAAAAATCAGTAGGGACTGAAAATGGTTTTGAAACCTGAGCCAGTTGGTAGCCTGGTTCAAGGCAGCTGGAAAGCTAGCTTAAACACCAAGCTCAGCGTTTCCTCGAGCAGTGGGATCCAGGGACAGCTAAGTTGCAGTGTCCCCTGTTCTGTTGCACCTGAACCAAATGGGGGAAGGAGAGGTGGCTAGAGGAAAGAGATATTGCTGCTATGTTTGATTTATTCTTGATTTCCAGAAGAACCTTTTAGGGAAGAAATATGGACAGTCACAGATTGGGACAAACTTTTTAAAATAGAGTAAAACTGTGAAAAGTCACAAATCAGCATAGCTTCACCACAGGATCTTCATTAACACCGTTCTTCGGGCTTACCCCCATGTCATTGAAAAAAATCTGCAATTTTAGTTTTGGGTTTTTGTTATGTGTAGTATAAACAGCAGGCATGTCTGAGATTTAGAGAAGATGGGGTACACTTTAGATGCATAAATGAAGTTAGATGTGTCACCTGCCATTTCTACCTTTGAAAACCTTCCCTCAGCCTTTGCCATCTGTAACTTTTTTCCACTGCCTGGAGACCTGCTGCTCCTCTTATCTCTTTGCACACCTGTGATGTGCCTGATAAAGGATTCTGCTGTGTGAAGTGCAGATTAGTTCACTGCTTGCATTAATAGTAGCCACCACTGGTAACTACATTCTAAAATAACCTTTCCCAGGAAAACCAACTAGGGAAAATACTTCTATACACAAAACATTAATATCCTACTTTAAATGTAAGATATAGTAAAAAAAAAAAAAAAGGACTGTAACTTACTAAATTATATTACATATTCAAAACCGAAATAGCCTAGTCAGGTATATATTAAAAAAGAGCAAAATAAACCCTCCTGAATAAAAAAAAACACCAAAAAAAATCAAGCGTTGTTACATTTCAACAGACACTGCGCCAAGAGAAGTTTAGGAATCAAGAACTGAGGTTGGAATAAAGTCCTTAAAAGCAGCTATGTGATTGCTATGAGCAACAACCCTTTTCTATACTAGAATCTCCATACAAGAGGAGATAGTTCCATCTCTGCAGAATGAACTCTAAGAGATTTCTCTGTTATCAGGAAAACAATAACTAATTACAGACTGTAACATCTTTCAAAACTCTTCAAATCTCATAGTTAAGACTAATTAAAATTTCCATTCAAAGCCCCTTCTTCAGTAAGGGGACAATAGGTAAACAGTGAGACTTTTACTAGGAGGTTGCAAATTCATATTTAAACTACTGTTGATTCTGGGAGACGAATTGACAGTAATGGGAAATGGCAAATGGGAAAATGAGAGCGCAGTATCCATAAGAGTTGAAGAAGAGGGGATGTAGTCCTTTTGCATTGCACAGCCACTGACTATGAGAGTCTGTGCATCTTCTGGAGTTATTTCAGAGAGTAAGAATATTTTAGTGATTAAGGGCTCTATCTAAGACACCAAGTTGAAAGGGGCTCAGTTTCCATCTCTACCCTAGACCTTCTTTACACTCTTGAGCAAGTCTTGGCTCCTATCCATTAATAATCTTCAGATATACAGAGGTAGAGCTTCAGTTTTCAAAAAAAGGGCAAGCAATTTTATACAAATGTATGTGAAATAGCACAGGAAGCTGGATCTTGATAAAGTTTTTACTATCTCTTTGATAGGCCCATTAATTTTTACACTACTGCTAACTGGAAAACTGTAGCAGAGAAACCAAGGCAGGAGTACCACAAATTGAACTCTTTTTACAGAGGCAGAAGGAAAGTTGAGCAGAGAATTGTGTTTGTACTATACATTATCCTAGAGTTATAAACGGCTTCAGTTCCAGAGTACCCATGTAGGATCGCTCACAGATGAAGATACTTACTCAAATTGTTACTTCAGTAAAAGTTTTCTGCACAATTAAATTTGAATTTTAATCTTACACTGAATACAGGAAGAATCTCATAGCTGCAGATCAAAGCATTCCCGCTGCTTTAGCTTTGGTTTTAGGCTGCATTATTACACTATGCAAACAAATTTTTGTCACTATTACAACATTTCACTGCAAAGATAGTGTAATTCACATCAGCTTGGTATCCCCAGGCAGCCACTGCAGCTGGGAAACCATTACTTTTCTTAACTAGGGAAAAACATGAGTTCACAAATCAACCCAATTAGTATAGGCAAATTTTAATCTCAGCATATTTCATAAAGCAGTATTTATTAAGCAGAATACCACTCCCCTTCTCCATCAACCTATTAACAAAAGCATATTTCTAACTACTTCCATTATATGGTCATCATGTTTTAGATCAAGCAACAGGGTGTGTACTTTAGGAGATGCATTGCAGGCACGACAGAAAATGAGACAAGAGAATGTTCTCAGATATCTCTTTGCATCTCTGCCTAAATAGGACCTGAATAATTCAGAATAGTTATAGCTATGTATGATATGGTTTTCCACATCTGYTAATTTAAATAAAAGTTAAATGTGAATAATGAATGAAAATGAAACATTCACTTGGGTCTCTCTCTCAAAAAAAAAAACCCTCTGAAATTTTGAAGTCGGTACAACTAATAAATGAAAAACAAGCAGGTACTTTGAAGCAAGTTCAATTTTTTGCTCCTGTGTCTCAAGAAATAGTCAGTACACTACTCCTTAATCTACTATTGATTTGCTTAGTGAAGGGAAATATGCTTCAGAAAACATGACACCTTCTGAACTGCAGGCCTCTGAGAATCCTACAATATCTGAAAAGCGGTATATTGATGTATTTCAGAAATGTAATCATCCTATAATCTTCTATTACATTAACTTGTGTATTTTAAAGAAATTAGTGAAAAAGAATGAATGCCACCCTTGCAATGTCTGAAGACTTGTAAGAAAGCTGCTAAACTTCAAAGACGTCTTTTAGAGGGCTTGCAGTTACATGCAGATATGTGACAGGGGATGTCCTCAAAATGTGGCACTTGATAAATGAGAGAAAAAGGAAAATGAGAAAGGGAGTAGAGACTGGCAAAGCAGAAAGAAAATGCTTAAAAAGGATCAGCAGCTAGACAAAGAGTAGTGACAGATACTGATGAGAAAACCCACCCATGCAGCTGAGACAAGAATGTCACCATTAAAGAATATGCTGTTGAAACTAATGATAGGAGGCCTAGAAGATTAATTTTAGTGTGTCAGGTGACCTAAGACTATGCCAAAGCATTCTTCTGTTCTTGTCCTTAGGCTTATGCTAGCAAAACTCACAAATTCAACCCCCAGAGTTAAGAACACTATAAATTGTCCTAAATTATCATTTACGTACTGTACTATCTTTAGAAAATCTGCCTGTTAGCTGTTCAGCAGAATAAAGCCATGACACACTGTGCACTTCCAAGACGAAAAATAAACATCCATGCCATGTTTCTAACCTCACTCTTGGATGTCAGTGCTGTGTTTGGGGCTGGTGGGCCCAAGCTGTTAAAATTCTAACTACAAACGTACAGCATCAGTGACTGCTCTGGTATATGGCACTGTTGCACAAGTCCTGCAGGCATAATTAGTGTGATAGAAAACTGCACTAAAATGCCACAGTGCACAAATCATACTGACTCTCGGAGACCAGCTAGAATGCACTGTGCTCTTATCTCTGAATCAGGCACTTGGGGTCCACCAATAGTATCTGCGTTTATATTTTGTCATCAGACCATACTCCTATACACTATGGGCATTCTGCACAGACTCATAGTGTCTGTCCAGATATGTATAACCTACACGTTGATTCAGTTATGGGTCAGTTATAAGTTCCTATATCTTATGTTTGCAGATTAATTGGCAGGAAGTTACAGTTTATATAAGCAGAAATGTTAGAAAAGCAGGATGAACACAACTTGGATTGACCTCAAACAAATTAGGATTCTGGTAAAGTATTTTTAACCTGGACAGTTTAGGGACAGCAGTATTACTATTTTGTATTATAAGCTTTTCCAGCATCTCTTATTTATATTATTGTTACGACTATTTGATTAGCACAATCATAACAGAAGTCCCCATCTACTTCTTACTGTTGCATATTTTCATTCTCAGCAGGTTACCTTCTGATCTACCCCAGTTTAAGGAATTGTTTGCTTTCCACTAAACAAAATATGAAGGTCATCTCCACAGGCATGTTCAGCTCAGAGCATTAGGATCACAAGTGTGGCTATCGTTCTAGCCGTGTCAAGCAGCCTTAGTGCCTGCTGCTCTGTGTTTGCATAGAGAGGAAACATTTATTAAATGTTATTTAAAGTTTCCTAGGACATAAAACTTGACCAGACTGACAGTGTTAAGAAGAGATTGTACACCTTTCAAGTGCATAGGCCTGAAATGATCAATTGCTATAGAAATTCCTATTTCTAGCAATAATAATGGAAATTTGTTTTTTGAACTGCCAAATTCTGCAATCCATACTCAGGAAGAGCTTCCATTTGATGTGATGCTTCAGAAAGCTTTAGACAAATCTGCAGGAGTGGAAACTAAAGGCATCCCAATGGCTGCCTTCTCCATTCCAAGCCAGTTCTGGTCATACCACTTATTCTGGACTCTCTTTGAGAAGTGTCTCCTCTGTGAGAAAAACAATTCAAATTGATCATTACGTTGAGTTACGGTAGTTTGTTAATCATCAGAATATGTTAAGGAGGAAAACGTTCTCAATTTGTGTCTGGAAAAACTGAGTCACTGAGGTCTCTCCTTTCAGAAGCTGTTGGGAATTTTGGTTTCTAGTGCCTACTTTGACCCGGCTTTATTTTTTTTTTTTAAAGCAGATTTTATGTACCTACAGCTTCCTAATTAAATTCAACAGAAMATATTTAGCTGAAAAATAAGTCCAAAACACCTCAAAAGACACTGAAACCCACCTATTATCCATAGAAAATGGCCACAAAAACATCTTTACAGACTGTTACTAATAATTAACATACTCTGCTGCAATCTTTCTTGAGTTTGTTTGAAAGAATAAGAAATAAAAAGCAACATGAACAGAACAACTGCCTGATGGTAAAAAGCAAATGTCATTTTCAAACATGTCTTTCTCCTGAATTGGAAGAATTCCATCAAATTAGTGGTTTTTAATCAGTGAAAATCTTGGATTACATACAATCTGCTTAGCAGCTCTTGCCTATTACAAGGTGAGAAACCTACATGAAATTTAAAGTATCCATAAGTAAAAATATTTCTGTATTAAGAACAGCTATTCCTAGCACGATGTGACTCAATGGGCTTTTGGACCCCGTGTAATACATGCATATCCAAAAAACTGGCGTTTGCCCATTTTTAAGGAAGTTAAGGGTTCACAGATGGTCACACACACACAAAAAAAAGCTTTTTGCTTGTTCTCTCATTTAACCCACAATAGCCAAAAGAACATGAGTCCATCACACAACCATTCAACATTCRCAGAAAAGTCATCAGACCAAATCTGTTGCAACAGATTCTGACTAGTCAGAAACAACCAGCTCAGACTAACGATCAATCTGCATGCTAATAGTGAGAACCTCACTGTGTGGGGAGTGACCTGGCTGGACACACCTCTCTTGAACTTGACAAGCATATTCTAATGTACAGAAGGATCTAAGGAATCAAAGGCAAGGGCAGACAGGGGATTCGCTATAGAAGAAAATGTGTGCCTTAGGAGAAGCCGGTGTAGACAAGGGATAGGGTGCAAGAGGATATCAACATGCTTCTTTTTTTACAGGGTTTGTAGAATTAGTAGCCTTTGATTTTTCATGGGTCTGTTGTCTATGTATTTGCCTCAGGGCACCTCTGTTACTGTATGATTATCAAATCCTGTACCTATAAGATTTTAAAGGTTTTAGTATTATACTACGGTCATTTTTTCAACAGCRTTTTCTCATTCTTCGACTGTGTTTTCACACCTCAGCTGAAATTTGTCCAAACAGCTGAGCACAAAATGTATCCAAGAACAGGAAAAACCAAAGTACACAGTAATTTCCTTCAAATGTCTCCTCAGCTTTACGGGAACTTTAAAATTACAGAAAACTATAAACTAGCAGTACGTTATTTGAAATGACAATATATATAGGAAGTGACCTTAAGCAACTTCTATTGCACTGTTTTTCCACAAGCATAGCTTCATTTTAATTTATGTTGGTAATGTGTATTGAATCATGCTTGGAGTTTTTATAGTAAGATGATCCTCCATAGTATTATTTCACAAATGAAAGAAATGCGTATTCATCCATTGGACCTAAAGTCCTCCCACGAGTGTCACAAAAGGAACGTAATATTCCAAGAGCTGGGTTTTGCTTTTGGATCACTGGTTGAGCTGATGGACGTGAAAACTCATGTAGCTAGATAGTAAGCTATTGGCCACAGTTCTAAGGAGTGAATAAATTATTTTAAGCTTAGTAGTAATTTATGCTCACAAAATGAGTAAGGGTACCATCTGTTCAAGCACAGACAATATAAAATTCTTTTAATTTGGTGTTAAATTGCTCACTTTTGACGTAGCTGTGTCACTGGTGAATACTCCTTTTATTGAATCATACAGAAGCGGAAATCTACCTTTTCTGAACAACGTCAGGAAATCACCTAGGCCTATAAGCAAGGTAGATGTCATAAYTTGGAAAAGTAATAAATAATTTTGGAGTAATACGTGGGGGGAAATTTGAGCTCTTAATGGGGGGAAAAATGAGAAAGAAGGAAAAATTTTAGTAAAACTACTTGGGAGTTTCAGATAGTTTCAAATTATCTCACCTGTTCTCCAGAAGTGTTAAAACTTAGAATAAGCAAGTATCTCACACCAGGAAACACAAGCACTCTCTATGCTCAACCTATTTCATTTCCATGTTTCTAATAAAAGCCTTGACTAACTTCTGAGGACTAAAGTTCTCATTCATCTCCCTAGAGATCATACAGTCATTCCTCCAAAGTAATTTTAAATAGGTTAAGGCAATGGACATGACATGCATACAGAAGCTGAAAATTTGCAGTAGAATCCAATTATTTTTTAATATATTTTTTATTTTATAGCTTATTTATGGTATTATCTAAAAAGAATTAATTTGTGGCTTCTTCTAGAGAAAGTCGGATCATTTCCTATACTCTGTAAACATTTTTACTAATTCTTACTGGAGAAAGAAACAAGTTAAGTTTAAATTACATGTTATTGTATTGGACAAAAGAAATTACTAGTATAATAAAAACTGAGAAAAATGACCTGAAGTAGATTTGGTAAAGAGCTGTATCATACTTCTTTCTCTTCTCTCTCCCAAGAAGGATGGAAAATCTACACATTGCTCTTCCCTGTGCTGGCAGTTTCCTGAGTCAGAGGAAATCAATTGAGTCTACTATGGTTTACTACTCATTTTACAAAGTACTAGACATAATAGCTGCAGTGGACAGTGAAACACAGAACAATAAGATTTTCCATGTCCTAAGAAGTTCATGGTTCAGCTACAAAGTAAAAGCCAATAGACTCCTGCAAAGGAGAACACAAAGACTGTAATACTAGGTCAATCACAGTAAGCACCAGTATTAACACTTCAGTTGCCTCTCTGCCTTTTCTTTTTTTGGGGTGGGTAAGTAGTACAGCAAAATAAAATTTTCATAATTAATTTGCAGGATATAGATAAATCTTTTCAAGTGTTTCATAACACCTTCTCCCAGATGCAAGAGCCAGCATGGGAATAGGCCTAACATGCTTACTAAAAAATTAAACAAATGGGTGATGAAGTCCCATCCCTCTAGTTGGCTGCTGAATAGTAAATAAAAGAGGAGAGGAAGAACTTTAAAGGTTTTCACTTGAACAACCAGATTTTTTTTTTATTATTGTAATGGAAAAGGATGCAGTGCTGACAAGAGAATAGGTGATGTGGTCACACCAGAGGTGTGAGAAAATGATCTTTGTAGTGGTAGCCTGAGTGGATATAAGAAAAGAGAGATTGCATTCACTGAGGTCAGAGAAAACATTACAGAAATCAGACATGACTTAATTAGAATTTGTAAAAGAAGTTTACTTACATGGATATGATACAGGAAGAATATGCTACRTTTAAGAAGGCACATGAAAAGGGATATGCTATTTGCAGGCCTGAATCATGGGTAAAAAAATTGTTGTTGTCTACAGTGACTGAGGAAGGAACTAACAGGAGTACAGGGTATAAAGACTTCTGTTTTAGAGCTGTGTTGCTGGGGTATTTCTGTTTTAGGAATATTGAGAGAACATCTAAAATCTTGAACAGAAGACAATGTCTGGAATAGAGGTGTGAGTATAAATTGTCGGTCTAGAGAGGGCAACTGAATTTGTGTTTGAGATTACTGAGACAAAGAGTATGGAGAGAAATAAGACAGAACAATGGACAGAGCCGTACAGACTTCTACAGGAAAAGAGAGAGACTCCATGGGAAGGTATCTTGAAAAAATATTGGCCACAGAAATGGATACAGCCATGAAAGACTGACAGGAGAGGGCACAATTTCAAGAAAATCATGCTGGCAGTACCAAAGACCGTTGAGAACAGAGCAATGGTTCTGATCTTTGACAACCAGAATGAAAAGTCTCAAAACAGAAAGCAGCTCTGCAGCAGTGTCATATGAAGACTGCAGTTTGGTCTAACAGCTCAAAGAAGAGAGAGGAATAGAGCTTGGGGAGCGGGGTGGGGAAGATTTCTATATCCTTAAATTTTTATATATATCTTCTTCGGTATTTACAATGTGCCGCTGCAAATACTGTGGTATCATCTAATTTCTTCCATAAAGTTTGTAATAGTATTTTTCCTATGCACAAAAGTATCAAAAGGAATAAAAACAATCCACTTGATTAAATAAACAGGCATGCATTCATTTTAAGAAGTTAGTGCGATCTGTACTTAACACATTGCATTTCTTGGTACAGCATCCATTTCTCAGGTCACCTTGATGTCTTACAAAGTTGTATTTGGAGTTGAAATAAGAAGCAAAATGACCTGTAAAAAGGGTTTTCACCCACTAAGTTAATAACAATGGAACTTCTATGTTACTGATTCTTTATTTTAGGGGCAAAACCCACAAATCAATTCAAACTTTTAATAGTAAAACCACGCATGAGCTCATATACAACTCTCGTTACTGAATCAAAACCCCATGTGCTCATTCCAATACACGCATATTTAAATGTATTAATATTGGGTAAAAGCATATGGTAAAACATGGCAAATTAATATGGTAAAAGCATAAATATATATATTTATGAGGCATAGAGAATGTATGTTATATACTACCAAGTATCCTCATCACACCAATCAGAATATCATTATGATACAAAAAATAAACTGATGTGATAAAGTGGTTTGGCAGATGAAATTAGGTAATTTTATTTGCAGTGCTACTTTTAATCTAAGTTTTCCATGCATAGTTCCCTTCTTGGTTAGCAGTTGAGTACTTTAGATTAAGAATTATGTCTTAATTTGGAATTTTTCTTTTTTTCCTCTTTTTTAGGATTTAGACCAGACTCTAAAAAGATTATTCTGCAGAAGGTTAGCGGAAACACTGCTGTTCAGGGGAATACAGACGATGTTTCTGCACAAGCTGGATAAGATCATGAAGAAACTTCACCTAGAGTAAGTGATATCATTAATACTCCAAGTGCTTTGTAAATAATCATGCAACTACATGCACATTGTTTAATAACATCATTGTATAGGGCTACTCCAGTGTGACATAACTGGGTTCTCAGAATCCCAGTTTTGCAAGCCACTTCTGTGCCTGCTGTGCTGCTGAAGTACTGGAGGTACAGCGGTACACAGAGGTACAGGGATACCTGTGTGCTTTCAGAGCTTACTGCTGGGCTTAGCTGAGTAAGGGTGGGATTCCTCCCAGCCCCGAGTGAGGCTGAGCAAAGACAAGTGGTCTGCTAAATCTGTTTTAGCGTATAGGTGTTGCCTTGCCTGACCAGAAGAAGTGACTGAGTAATGACAGCATCTAGTTGTAGCCACCATTTCAGTATTTGCAGATGTGTTTGAATATGTCTGAGGTGACTTGCCCCAAGACTATGTGGCTGAGATGGAAATTCTCACTAAGGACCAGAAAACTTTTCCAACTTGTTTTGTAGCTCTGTTGAACCCTTCAGCTCTGCACGAAATAAAAGCTTTTTCTTTTTTTTCCCCTCGCTAGGCTTGCAAACGGATAGAACAATCCTCAAAAAACTGGTGAAACTGGACTACAAAGGTGTTATATAGGACACCTACATGTACATCAAAATATTGTTACTTCTCTCTTATCACACAGTACAAGGCAACTTGAGAAGTTAATTATGAACTTTCGATATGAAAATAGCTGAAATTATTGCAACAGGAAGTAACAAAATTTCTCTGCATTTCAGTGTGTCTGGTTTTTCTATCTGCAAATTTTGTAGTATTGGTCTCCCTTAAGTTCTTCTACAACGGCTGCTGCAGTCATGCAAATAAAGAGTTTTTAAACAACAAAAATGAGAAATTAAAGTCTTCTAAAAATTTTAGAGGAAGTGGTTTTTTTAGACTTGAAATGATTTCTAGTGCTGTTTCTAAAACTGAAATTCGTTTAAAGTTAATGTTCTATTTAATTATTTTGCTTTAAGATATGCAGTCTTTTGTAACACACTCAGTAAATTATCTGTTCAGTTATTAAATGTCTGTGAAAGAAAGTTACAGCTAATATGGCACGTCTCCTAGAAGCTATACCCAAGGTATTAATGCTTCCTACTGAAGTAATTTAAATAGGCCTCTGAGGTCAATCACGTCTAATTGATCTTGCTGTAATAATTTGTTTCCATAGCATTCTAAACACATTCTCTCCGCTTATTGAGATGCATTTCTTGTACAATAGGGTTATACAATTGTCGTGGTTTAACCCCAGCCGGCAACTAAGCACCACACAGCTGCTCGCTCACCCCCCCGCGGTGGGATGGGGAAGAGAATCAGAAGAGTAAAAGTGAGAAAACTCGTGGGTTGAGATAAAGACAGTTTAATAGGTAAAGCAAAAGCTGCGCACGCAAGCAAAGCAAAACAAAGAATTCATTCACTACTTCCCATGGGCAGGCAGGTGTTCAGCCATCTCCAGGAAAGCAGGGCTCCATCATGCATAACGGTTACTTGGGAAGACAAACGCCATCACTCYGAAYRTYCCCCYCTTCCTYCTTCTTCCCCCAGCTTTAYATGCTGAGCATGACRTCATATGGTATGGAATATCCCTTTGGTCAGCTGGGGTCAGCTGTCCCGGCTGTGTCCCCTCCCAGCTTCTTGTGCACCCCCAGCCTACTGGCTGGTGGGGTGGGGTGAGAAGCAGAAAAGGCCTTGCCTCTGTGTAAGCACTGCTCAGCAGTAACTAAAACATCCCTGTGTTATCAACACTGTTTTCAGCACAAATCCAAAACATAGCCCCATACTAGCTACTATGAAGAAAACTAACTCTACCCCAGCCAAAACCAGCACAACAATCTGCCATTTATACTTCACTGTACATTATTATATTACTACATTATTTTATTATAATGTCCTTGAGATCTACAGTTAGAGATCAGTTAATTTTCTCAAGTCCTTTACACAGTAGGGCTTAAAAGTACTGCAAAACTTGGCTGCGATAAGATTCAACCCTTGGGATCAATGCCAAAAGGTGGCAGTGAGCTGATGTACCACTGCACCATACTGCAGCAATTTCTAAGTCCAACCCACAGAACCATGTATGCACTCTGAATGAATAAGGAGCATTGCAACACAAGCATTTACAGAAATACTGCCAGGTTTCCTAGCAAATCTGACCTGATGAACAACCCCACAGATTTCAGTCAAATAAAGCTTCAGCAAGTATGTAGTTTAAAGGTCAAGGTGGGAATAACTTCCTTTTTGAAATAAGATGGGCCTGTGCTGTATTCTACTGTGTTGGCAGAAAACAACTGTTCATCCTCATGTTGAGGCATGAAGCTGTAAAGGAACCACCAAAATAGAGGACTAATGCTCGGGCAAATAGAGGCTACTATGCCAAGATGTTGCACAAAGGACATAGACTCATGTCATGGTTTAACCCTGGTCAGCAACTAAACACCACACAGCTCCTCGCTCACCCTCCCACTCCAGTAGGATGGGGGAGAGAATCGGGAGGGCATGAGCAGGAAAACCCGTGGGTTGAGATAAAAACAGTTTAATAATTGAAATAAAACAAAGTAAAACAGTAATAACAACAGTGGTAACAACAACAACAAYAGAATATACAAGGCAGGCGATGTACAATGCAATTGCTCACCACCTGCCAAACTGACGCGTGCCCAATATGAGAGCCTGTCCTGCGACCAGAGCCCAACCCCACCTTAGTTTTTATACTGAGCATGACGTCACATGGTATGGAATACCCCATTGGCCAGCTGGGTCAACCACCCCAGCTATGCTCCCCCCGCCAGCTTCCCATGCACCTGGCAGGGCATGGGAGGCCGAAAAGTCACCAGTGCAAGCACCATCCAGCAACACCCAAAACATCAATGGGCCACCAACGCTCCTATTATACCAAACCCAAAACACAGCACACCCTCCCAGCTACTGGGAAGAAAGTTAACTCTGTCCCAGCCCGAACCAGGACAACTCAAAAGAACTGTGCCTAGTGGATAGTAAGGACAATGAGTATGTGGGATTTTTTCTTTAAAAAAAAAAAAAAAATAAAAAAAAAATCTTTCTTCAGAGCTTTCTACAGCAGTCCTGAGTAACCTAGAACTCGTACAACAAGTATATATAACTCAAGTTGATTATGAGTAATAAATTATGGGTTTATCATCGTGAGTAATTTGGGGAGCAGAGGGCTTCAGAGAGAGATAACTTGTTTTTTAGTTATTCTATAGAAAGAGCAGACATTTTATTTCTGATTGGTTACTCCATTGGAGTTGAGAGATGGATCAGAAAAAAAAAGTATACTTTTAAGACCTTATGAATTACAGGAGTCCTGAGTTGGTCCCTGGAATATGCTCATACCCCTCCCAAATAAACAAACATATCTGTTTTCCTATTTCAATTCATCTTAAAGTATTTAAAGGTTTTCATGAGATCRTGCCTGTCTTAGGGCAGTATGTGAACTTTACTCAAAAGAATTATCAAGAGAACTAAATAAAATTTCTCTGAAGGAATTATGCTTGGTACTACATAAATTACATTGATCATGTAAGGAGCTAAATGCCTTAAGTACTGTCATGTTATCTTCAAGGGAAGTATTTAATAATGTCTCCAAGAAGCAGAGATATGTACCCCTCCTTAAAAAATAAACAGGCTCTATCTACTTGCATTTGGGTGGGGAGCACTGCACATAATGCAATGTGAAGACAGCCTTTATCCCTCTGTCCATTTACAGAATTTTAAATGATGCTTGCTCTGTAGTCCAAAGCTAGATTATAAATTGCACATAAATTATTCTTCCTTACAATGTTCTGTATTTTTGGCAGTGGCTAAAACCTCCCTTAGTATAATTCTGTATGTACCACTAAAATCACATGCTAGTAAATTACTTGCCTGTGTACATAGAAAATAAAATCTGAATTAATTCTTCAATAGGTTTATGTAAAAATATACATTAGACAGTGCCAATTTATTAATTTTTACTTGACATATGAGATGTTTTATGTCAGCTTAAATTCAGAAGATTTTTTTCTTAAAGAAAGAGCTCAGGTCTTGTAATTATCACCTTAAAACTTTGTTCAGTTCCTGTATGTAAAACCAGACAGACTTCATCCAGTTACTCATATTTGGGACATGAACAGACTTCTTCCTGCTTGTGCCAGCAATTTAACATCAACTCACTACTTTGATTTCTGAAGAAACTGTTTGGAGAAACTCAGAATACCAGACTAGCTTAATTTATATGCTAATATATGATGATTTCATTGAAGTACTGCACGCTGAGGTCCCAGATGCTAAATAAAACAGAACATCAAAATTTTCATTGTGCAAAATTGAAGTATTCTCTTTTTTTTCCAAAAAAAGAATAAAACATTTCAGATAAGTGAAAATGAGGATAATAGTTACCCATTCTGCAACAGTGCTGGGGTGATTAATTAACCAATATCTGTACAGTGCTGTGAAGATGAAGAACCCCTAGTCATATCATCACCATATGCTTTCATCCATTTTGTTAGCTGCAGCATGGAGAACAAAATCAATAGACTGTACAGTATCTAAGCGCTCAGGACTTCAGCAAATAAAACATTTAAAATCTGAAGTGAAATGAGACTCCTACAAAAAAAGTTACAGATACATGACACAATTCCTAGAAAGAGTTTATCCTTATTCCACCACTGGCATATTTACTCCTGGGTGATGAGGACTAATTTTCTCAAAGTTATTAGTGAAATTACTGGACTTAATTTGAATTTACAGTGAATGAGTATATGACTCATTCATTAAGTTCCCAGTTGTAGTTTCTTTTTCATTTCACTGCAGTTTTTTGAGATACATTTCAGCAAGGACTCAGTCACAAAAAAATGTATTGCCAAGCAAGGTGCACATAAGAACAAAGGAAACAAAAATGAACTTACATTATTCTGACACTGACTGTGTCTACTAGATTACATGCTGGTAATGATAACCTGTATTTTACCTATCATTAGGAAAAGCAATTTACGATTTGACTTAGATCCATTCTATGTAGTAAATTAATGTAAATTTTAACTGTACACAAATCCTGATCAATCTCTTAATTTCTCTGATTACTACGCTTGGATATTTGTTACACTATTGGAGAACACATCTAGTAGAAAATGGCACTTCCTCATTAAACTGCTATTTCGCAATACACAAATCATTTAGACAATGTCTGGAGACTGTCAAGAATGTCCTGCTTTTATAATAACATAACTATTATATTCTCTTAACTAGGAAGATTCTTAAAAATACCAACAGCATAAAAACATTTGAGGGAGTATGTATTGTGCCATAATCTCTTTTCTTACTTGAACATTTCTAATTTTATAATCACAAAAYTTAATTTCAAAGTGACATAGTTGGAACATTAAGTATACTTCAAACTCTTTAGGGATCACATTTAGCTAGCTAGTGACACTACATTTTACAACCTGCTTTATTCTCATCTTCTAAATGCCTTAGTATTTTTCTTACAAAATCATGGACTCCACTTCCCTGTAGTTAGCACAGCAGTCTGGTACAGAGAGCCTTGTCTGTACCTGAGACCTCATAATTCATTTTTCCTAGGGCAATTTGTACAATCTATCCCTTTATCATCAGTTTTATAACAGAGTTGCTTAAAAACATACACACACAAAATTATACATAAAAGGATACTTAAAGTCAACATATAATTCAACTTAAATGAAATTTTAAGATAAATGAATTAGTTTGCTTATTATTTTCCAGAAATCAATCATTTCATAAATGATGCCAGGGGTATGGATTTGAAGGTTAGTTCAAGAGAAAGGGATGGATGTGAGGTAACAGAAAGGGACCTCAGAAATAAACTGAAATAAGAAATAAACCTTCCTATACATCATGCACGTGTCAGTAAGTAGATGATGCCTATGTACATTATGTGGAAGAACAGATATTAAACTGTAAAATCTCAAATACATGTAATTCTCTTCTATGAGTTCTAAGTAGCTCTGAATACATCATCAGTTGTTTTGTAGCCTATTAGGATTATGATGAGATGTCTCTCAAAATCCCTTCCAAAATGTTCCTATTTGCCTCTAATCCGTATTACTGTAGTCACTGCAGATTTTAAGCAGCTAGGCAAAAATAATTCAGTTTCACCAGTTCAACTTCAAACCATAATGACAAGAGCTATCTATTCTTATTATTTTCATTTTCCTATTCTGCTCCAACTGCAGCCCCAAAACATAATCGTAAACTGTGAAGCAGCAGCCTGGGGAACAAACATTTCATAGGTCTGCACAAAAGGACTAGAGCACCTTATTAAAAATGAATGTTAGTGCTTAGGTAATGAAAAAGCCCAATCCTGCAAAACCTTAATTGTATGAATAGTGTCACCTTTCCTATATAAGCAGTAAAACTGAAGGCTCTAAAATTGCTCAAGAGGCTGAGGATTAGCTACCTAACTAGGGCCTAAACTATCAAACCCAGTGTCTTCTATTCTTGAATTGTTAGTTGCCATCTTGAGAAAGATATTCTTCACATCCAGAAACACAATTATGGCAAGTAGTTGGAAGAAAATAAAAGCTGCTGCTCTGCATAGAAAATCACTGCATGTCACTAGTTACAGACAATAAATGAAACACTGGCAAAAATCCACTACATTATACCCCAAACTGCTCCTGTTTACACTCTATGCAGCATAAAAATAAGTGTTGATGTCTTATCACTGTTGTGCAGGTCTGCACATCTGCATCAGATTTGATTATATTGCATGACAAATGAGAATGCTCTTTCAAATTCTCAGCCAGCTTGACAGACTACAACTACACTCTTGCAAAACTGCAGCCTCTAGGCAGCATATCTTGTTTGTTCAGGACAAGCCTGATCTAATTGAGATTTTTTTTCTGTACTTTTTCACCTTTCATTTACGCTCAAGTGAATTTAAGCCTTTTCCTCAAAATTCTTTACCACTGAAATCCTGATGCAGAGGAACTAGCTGAATAACCCAGTAAAGACACTTTTTAGCGTGACCGCTATTTTTTACATCTGTACAGAGCGCTGAGGTCTGGGTGAAGTTAAGCATGCAGGCTTAGAGCAACTGATTAAAGAGAGACAAAAATGGAGCGTATGTATAAAGCAGCATATCAGGAACAAGCAAAACAGATAGCTATGTATCTTTAAAACATATTTGCAACAGATCAGTTAAGGAATGAATATTTTTTGTGGAATTAGGAAGCAAGGATGACTAACAAGAAAATTATAGGACACAAAAAGATAAATACACTATTAAAAAACAGCAGTACAAAGTACCAATGTGCAAACCAAATGAAAAAAATATATTCCAAAACAGGAGCGCACGCTGCAGGCACCTAACTCCTATCTTACTATAAGATCAAAGTGTACGTTGAGGAAATCTGTAATCAGCAGTGTCTTCTAAATGAAAATACAGTAAACGAAAGCTAGTCAGAAGAATGGGAAGCGAAAGATGGTAGCTCTTGTCCACTTTCAAACATTAAGGATAATCAAAATGTTCCCATTCCGAAGCAGTAAGAGCTGTTTATTTAAGATAAAGGGAGATGCAAAATCATGTGGGAGATTCCACAGCCCTCCTCTTGTCTCTCTGAAAAAAATTAAAGGATTCTTTTCATTTAAATGTAAAGGTGTTTCTATAATAACAATACTAAATGCTGTAGCATTAGCTGGTCTGAATCCACTGATCAATGCAGTAAATCCTAACTGGTGGAACAATGACAAAAGAAAAGCCCAATTTGCACAGTGCTTTGTAAATCAACACCCACTATGGCATTTTATCCTTTCTGAGATTACACTGGGCAAGCCCAGAGCCTCTTCCTTTCCCAAGCACTGCTCACCTGGATAGGGTTTCAGGTTAGTACTCCTAAATCATTTAATTCCTAAATCATCTGATATACTGTTTTTTATTAATATTCTTGATAGGATTTCTCCCACAGGTAGAAGATTCCAAGAATAGTCTTGACTAAAGATGGTGGCAGTGAAACTGGATTATAGGACTTGGTGAAAAGCTGTCAGTTTTTTCTGCTATGATCTCTATTAGATCCACAATGTCTGACAGATAGAGGTTTTTAGAATTAACTACTGGCCCTGCACATGCCTTATCCTGAAGCTAACAGCCAACCCTAATCAGCGTTGTCCTTAACACAACTGTACGTCTTTGCCGCAGACATCAATTAAGGATGACATATTTCACATCAGGCTATATATGGCCCTGTGACACCRCACAAGAATTCATTAGGAAGACTGAAAAGTCTAATATATTCCTTTTTAAATTATGATTGTTTTAAAATAAAACCTAAAACCTAGAAAGAGTTTTAATGCAGAGCAGCCATGTTTTCACAAATATAACTGGAGATATACTTGGGGCAGAGATGTTTGAAGCCCAGATAAAGAGGCTCAAGAGCATCTCTTTTCCTTGCACACACACAAATAGAAGAGATTTGTTTGTTCATTTTTTATCTTTGTGTGCTTAAGAGGCCATATTCTTGTGTTTATCTAAATTTCATTTGATAACTATATATCAGGTGATTTTGTAATTCATTAACATTTCCTTACAGTATTTTTTTGAAGCTTCTTCCCAGGTGGCGAGACCTAATTATTCTTAGGATGATCATTGGACGCATTTGCTCCAAACAGTCACTGACAGCAATTATGGTATTATTTCAGATGTACTTGCTGGCTGCAGTTACTGGGCTCTATTTCCTCTCCTCTCTAGTGAAGAATAAATTATAATTTTGTTTTCTTTTAAATCAGAGAGAGTTGGAAACAGCATAATAAGATATGAAAGGTTACAGCAAAAGTCAACTCTTGAGAATTCTTTTATTTCCCCATGCCAAACTTGAAGATGCTATAAACTCAAATCCTCTATGTCAGTCATAAAATTTTAATTAGCTAAACTAAAAATACTGGTACTATTTACCACTGTTCTTACTTGTTTCTTAAACTGCTAGATTTAACACTACTAAAATAGATTGCAGATTGCAAAAGGCCRTCACTAGTATATTAATACTCCGCTTCAGCATACACGTAAGCATTCTGTTCAGCCTGATTATAATTAATCAGTAATCTAGCCTCTTGTTTCTCACTGCCAAATGATAAATTAACTACTAGCTACATTCATGGATGGAATATTAATTTATACAATGCCCTAGGGGTACTTCTGTATGTAGTACAAGACGCCTCATGAACAGATCTCATTCAAAGCTTTAGTAGAACTATGAAACAAAACAGAGTAAATCTAGTCAGGATCAGCTGCAACTGTATTAAAACTGGAGATACCTGTATCAGCAATTTTAGTAAGTACCACTGAGATATATAAGAAATTAAATTTAGACATCACATGGAAGAATGAATTCCTCTTTTAAATGCACAAAATCAAGTACCTTTCCATGCAGAGTTAGCATTTTCCAGAGGTTCATGAAAAACACTTTGACTTTGTCAAGGTCAAATTATGTTCTCCGAGTATAGCACTGTATGTGTGTTGTGTAATGGGGAAATTTGCCAGTTCTAGAAGGGAAGTTATTTTTTTTCCCCTAGTTGCTCTGCGGTACCTACTGAAGCTTCCCACTACAYGCGTGAGGACAGCAGATGGATCCAGAGGTTCTGCCTCTGGCCTTGCCTGTTTCATCATTCCTTATACGCTGCAGGCTTCATCTTGCAGCATCTTTTGGCTTTCTAGTGCATGCAAATGACCTTTGCACAGGTGCAGAAATGATACGCAACTATTTGCCTCTTCCACAGTCGTCTTTCTGGCTTCTCTGCATTTTTCTAGCCTTTGAATGTCAGACAAGACAGAGAAAGTATTATTTTTTAATACAGRGGGAAGGAGTTTCTATGAAATATTAATAATCATGTGGCACTTGGCAGTACCAAAATATGCTTAACATGTATTATATTGCAAAATTACAGTATAACAGAATACACATTTCTGATTTAGTAGCACTGAAAACATAATAAAACTTGAAAGGGGAAATTCTGTCCTCTGTCAGTTTTTCATAGTCCAAAGAAAACTGAATACAGCATGAGCTCTTGGTAAGACCATAGAGGGGGACTGCAGCCTCTCTATAAAATACTAGACTGCATTTTGGTAGCTCACAGCATCCCAGCCCAGAATGATCAAATCAAGGCATCTGGTCATTTGACTACAAACTGCTTGAGTTTTGAGCCTATCAGCAATCTAGAATGGCTCTCGTAGCACAAGAAATACAGCATAGGAAAGTGCTTGCCAAGAATAGGATGAAAACCACTGAGAAAGAAACAGGGTTATTTTCAAATTTCTAACATAATATTATTAATTATTATGAAGCTTTCTCTCATAGGAATTTTTAAAATTCCTTCTCATTCTGAAATCAATCACTGCAGCATACATAAAATAATTTCAAGCTTTAATTATAAAAGAATAGGCAATGTACTTTGAAAGCAGCATAAAGATATAGCTAACTCAGACGTTTCAAGCAAGACTCACATTTTGATTTCACCTTCTGTTCTTGCATTTTAATGTTTTAAGCATCCTGCTTTATGAGAAGGTTATCACTTATTGCATGGCAAGTCTCAGAGAGCTCCTGTTCTCTCTGGACCTGACAGTTCTGTCTTTGGTACAATCTGATAGGAAATAGCTGAGCCAACGTGAAGCCTAGCAACTAATAGGGGCAAGGGAAAGCAGCTACGAGCACTGATTGCTAGACCTATGCAACTGAAGAATATTGCTTAGAAGGGAAATGACAGAATCTCATCAGTTGACAGCTTACATCTAGACTACTACAGGGAATAAAGTACTTACATATCAAAGTGTATTGTATGGAGCTGCCCCTACAGGAATATGAATAGCTTGTTTGCACAGAGTGTAAGATCTCATAAGCTACTGCAACCCATTTACAGTCACTTATCTTAGGTATCATGAAGCTTTGATGTAAGACTCAGTCACATCTTTGTTTACAACCTTTGCCAAGGCTTGGGGTCTCATTAGGCACACAAAGCACAAATTTGACTTCTTCATACCAGACGCAAGGTTTTTGGAAGGAAGAAGCACTGGATATGTGCTTGTGAGCTTCAGCTGTTGTCCTTTCGGAAGGCTAATCACCAAATTTATCAGTAGAGAGCACGAGAAAACAGCATTCCTCATCAAATATGCATAAAACTAAGGGAGAGCTCCCAAGGTGACTCCTCAACAAGCCACTAGGTTAGCATTATCTATTCTATTTAAATTTAAAAAAAAACCAAACCAACCCTGGACCTATCATATATAAAGCATATATAATGTTGGTTGAATAAACASTATTAGTTCATTTGAGATAAAATTCACGATATTAATAACTGCAGGATGTTGCAAACATTCAGCTGTCTGAAAACCTGAATGTCTGAAGATGAGGATTTGTAAATTGCAAATGAAAGAACTAGTCCCTAGTGGTATCAGGCAAATGAACAGCATGTTGGTAGATATTAAATCCTAAAGCATAAATAATCTCCTTAAACCTACATCTGTGAAACCTAACACTGAACTTACAAAAATATCTGTCCCTTATGCTCAATAGAAAATAATTCAAGCAAACGAAGAATGAAAAACAGGGTGGCCAAAATGCTCTTCACTATTGGGTTGTTGGATACAGTGGACCTTGGTGGAATTGACTTGATTTAGTTGTAAAGAAAAATGGCCCACCATCCTACAATTTGCAATGCAAATTTCAGCACATTATTTAATGCAGTTAAAAAAAAGCAATCAGCTATGGATGGATCATCCACAGTAACCAGTATGTTGTAAGTGAGGATATAATCTTTTATCCTAAATTAGGGTAGGTGGAGTTTTACATTTAGGATGTTGTAGTTGTTCTGAACTCTGTTTCTCTGCAGCTTAGTTTGTACGTTGTACAGACAGACCTTTCAGTTTCCAAAAAGTACCAAGCACTTACACAAATGTTTAAATCTTCCATGACAGCTGTAGATGCTCTGTACATCGAAGGTCCAGGATCTTATAACTCTATCAGGAAAAGTTAATTAGTAAGGTTAATATTTAGAGAAAGCCTATTTCCACTTCTATTCAAGGACCTATTTCCAAATGTTACTGTAGTATCACGTTAGGGAAGATGTAAATTGGGTCGATCCAGACTGAGTTTTCTGAGATGTAAACTGTCTCTACTATTGTATTATCAATGCAAAGAATGACATTTGGAAAAAGTCTTCTCTTCACCAAGTCACTCAAAAACACTTGACACAAAATTTGGTACCTAATTTGCCTATTTCATTCTTAGTTGTTTGTAACAACCTGTATTTGTTTTTATGCGATCTATCTATATTTGTGTACTCACATCCTTCTCCCAAATCAATCTCCCTCTGTCTTTCTGTTTTAAAGGAACTAAATAGGTTCCTGTTATCTGCTTCATATTTATACCAGAATCCACAGATGTATGACATTAAGGGTCTTTTTTTCCAGGTATCTAGTTGAAGAGCAACAATACATTTATGTATGCATTTATGTTCACATAGATCCAGGTATGTAGCTACATATATATGCAAAGCAGTTAACCCTCTTCTTGGTTACTCAGATACTTCACCAATGACTGCCTATAATTTACAGATAGAAGATGACAAAGTGTCAATTATGTAAAAGCTTTGAGCAGATAAACAAATGACTACTCTAAGCAGATATCTACCCATGAAATTGCAATACCAAAAACAGCGAACTTTTTTTTTGGAGGATGGAGCTATGTTTTACTTTTCTTTTTCTCACTCAGTATCTTTATTGCCGAAACAGAAGATTTCAAAGCTTCGTTTTTCTGATGCTACATAAAGAACAAACAACATTCATCTTCCAGTGAATACACACTTTGAAGTCCTTGCTAACTTCCAAAACATGCCACTGTTTCTCTTTGGGGAGCAATGAAGCTGAGTGGAAATGCAGAGGGACAACTGGTGGTGCTTTATAGATTCTGACAGTAATCTCTGGTAAGGAGACGGTGTCAGCTCCAAGTACCAGTTTTAGGAAAGTCTTGAGGTTTCAAAGAGACAACTCATCACTCAAGTGCTCTGCAAGTAGTAGTGGTTGGTATAAAAGACCACTCTGCTGTTTGGAAAATAATGAAATACCTTCATGAATGGTTCAAAATGGAGGGTGTGAAATAACATCAAGGGTGAAGCACAGTTTTTAAAAGGATTTTTCATCCTTTGGGATATAAGGGAACACTGCCTTCAAACTCAACACACAATGTATGTGGATGAAATAAAATATGCAGTTAGCCTGCAGTTAAAGGATTCTTTGAAAAAATGTGACTTTGGCTATCTCAACTGCCTGCTCTAGTTTGAAAAAGTTTTTCAGTAAAGGTGGAGAGATCCTTTTCAAGAAAACCGCAGGCAAAGTTCAAGTGAAATCCTTGACTGAACAGACTTTTCTGTGCTGAAGCTGTAGGTATTAACTCTGTTTAAAAGGTTACACTTAAAGCCAGGAAGTCAGACATCATTAGCTGCCTAGGCTCTGATGCACAAGTCTTATCCCATCAGATCCTTGTAAAGGAGAAGGGAGGCATGTGGATCTTGTCTAGTTGGAGTAGTTGTTGAAAATTGAAGAACTAAGCTTCCTCAGACAAAGTAGGGCAAGAAGGCGCTGGTTTACTCCTGATCTTGGGTGGCTCTGGTAAGAAGAGGAAGGGATTGAATATTTATTAAAGTCTCTGACCATCTTTGGAAAAAGGCATCTTGATTTCATGTGATTTCTGTAGCAACACAATGGAATCTTTATGATTCAAGGAAAAATCAAACAAGTCTGTTGCTGGGAGATGAAACCCCAATAGATGAAGCACTTCTGAGCACAGTTCCCCTTATAACATCAGCCTGCTGAAAGTCTGAGGAAGCATTTATTTCCCTTTAGACCTTCATGACGAAAGCTGAATGTTTATCTCACTTTTGCCAAGTCATTATAGGGAGAGCAACTGTTTCAAACACTGGAGACTAGATCCTGCCCTCTACAGGTGTGTGATAAAGCTGAAATATTGTCGTTATGAAAATAAAAGTAAATACAAATATTAGAGCAGAAATTGTAGATCAGATTGGCATGAGCCTTTGGCAGTTCATACTATGCTCTTTATATCTTTTTAGACTACACCTCTTGAATAGTCTTTGACTGTATGCATGTCATTCCTCCAGGCTCAGTAACTGTTTCAAGAAAGTACAGGAGACAATAGCTGGCTATGTCTTCTTTGCCTTCTCTGCCATTCTGTGCTCTGCTAGAGATGGGAACATTGAGAGTTCTAGTGATCTATCAGAATCCTAACCATGTGGAGACTTAAAGCCTGGTTTTTGGGTTGATTTTTTTTCTTTTTCTTCACACACACGTAGATAGACTTTCCCTATCAGTAACTGACAGGCTAAGTAGGCAACAATGCAGCACAGAACAGGAAGAAGGCTGAAAACTCACTGTTCTGCAACATTCCAAAAAATATTAATACAGCTTCAGCCATTCTCATTAGTAAGCGTACCCTGTGGTTGAATAAGATGCAGTGTCAGCAGGGTTAATTAGATCTACAGTTGGCCTAAACAGGAGATTTGTTCTGGACTGCACCTGGCCTAACTGCAGCATGTAAAATAATGGTATCACATGGAAAAAATCATATGTAACAGATCTATCAGATAAAAGGCATTAATCCTGCAGTGCAAAGTTGCTGTACGCCAGTACAAGGGAAGGTTAYAGCTGGGCAGCAGTATGGAAGACACCTACATACAGGAAGCCTCATGCTCCATATCTGCCTATTACCTTATTTGTGTCATATTGGCTATCAAAGGACTAGGGGAATATTAATGAAGCTTTAGAGACAGATAGATATAAAAGCTAGTATGAAAACAAGAATTTCCCCTGCATTTTACTTCATTTGTCATAAGGTAATTCCGTTTTGCTTAACGCATTTAAATAAACAATACATTTCCTAGGCTCTCAGTAAATGTAGCTACGCACTTGGATAACACTTTCAAGAATTAATGTTTTTCCTTTCAAAATGAAATAGTTGACAGATCATTGAAACATCTTACCTGAGACATCACATTGGTACATTGTGGGTCAGTCTATTTTGTATTTATCTATTAATTTTCCAATTCAGTACTCTGCATCTCTCATCACTAAACATGCAGTAAGTAGCTACTAAGGCAAGAATGTAAATATGAGTCTTGCTAATACTTATTCTTCAGTGTTTTGATTATTTGTTCATAAATAGATTGGTTTGTCTTCAACTGATGCTCAGGACAGTATGTGTATAAATTTTGGTATCAGGTTTAGAATAAGTAATGTCTTGTCTACAGTTACATATATATATGACACGAAGTATTATGGCTGGCAGAATATGATCCTTAAAGAATATTACATATTATATAATTGTTGTGTTCATTGGGAAAGTCAAATGTAGACTAATTCCTCTAACAATTGGAAAAATTCCTATTTTTCTATCATTAAGTCAACTAGGTTTCATCTTTCTAAGCTTAATTATTAAGGTCTGAACAACTACACTATGGCAGCCTCCTAGTGGTAACTAGAACTTCCTATGTTACAAAGAGACGTACAGCTATAGTCCTGCTGGGGCTGGTGGGTCATTCTGGGGGACCAGAGTACTGCAGGGAAGTTTGTAGCTTGTAGCAGAATTGAAGTCTTGAAATACTGTTGAGATGCACCCAGTTCAAAGTGAAGGTTAACTTCCAGCCACTTAAATTGCACAGATACAACACAGTCCCTTAATAACAGAAGTTGCCCACAATTCTAAAACAACAACAACCCAACACTGTGCAGACCTTTCCTGGGCTTTCTCGTGGATTTTGGCAGGCACTTAGATGGCTTCCCTGCAGGATACAACTTTGTACCATTATATGTAGCCTTGCATTGCAAGGCTATAATCAACTTCTGTGCCCTTTGATATCTCTCTATCAGATTCAAGCCCTGAACAGTCACATAATATTTTCCTTTCCGTTTAATTCTTCATCTTGTATTTGCTATAGTAACAACTGTCAGCTGGGGGCAAATAAATCCTAAATTATGTGTGTTGTGGAAAAGTCCATTAACCAAGATTTCATTATGTTAAGTATTCTGCAGACATTCCTGCCACAAAGAGCTTAAAAATCTATAAGTAAGCCTACAGGTGACAGATGAATGAAGCGGACTTTAGGGAGTTTGTTTAAAAAACAAAAACAAACACACCCACACCCCACACATTGACACAGTACTGGTCAAGAACAACAATGGAAATAGTGTAATTGCAAAGCCATCCTTTTATAGTCTCCACAGCAGAGAACTTTTTTCCCACGTGCTATTCATATTTACATAGACAAGTTATTTAATACATTCATTTATAAAGGTAATTATTTTTATCTTCATAGTTTAAGCCAGCAAGAAGGTTAAGAGCAAAATTCAACTAAATAGCAAAACCAAATTAAGATTTTCCAGTTAAGTACATTTAAGCTATTTTAACTGATAATTATAGACATACCTATTATTCCAAGTTTTCAGTAAATGTTTAATCTGTGTGTTATTGATTAAATCCAGTGTTTCACACCCTATCTCTACCATAATATGAGGTTATATTGGCTCTGTACTATGTTTTTACACTCTTGCAAAATTCTTTTTCTCTATCAGATAAATGTAAACAGAAGATACCAAACCGTTGAGTCTATTTAGATAGGTCAGTCTTCTGAGCAATGACAGTCTACTGCTGTCTTTGTAAATGCCTACCACAAAGGGGTCCTGTACACTTAGTTGGCTTGTAGGCTCCACTACAATAAAGATTTTTAATTTTTTTTCGAGCACCTCCATTTCATTCAGGATGCTACTATGTTGTTTAGTTTAGTTCCACATGTATGGTAAACTTCAAACTTTACTGTTTAAAATTTCCTGTTTGAATTTCCCCCATTGCTTGTCTTTATGATATGTTAGGGTCTCTGCAGTCTTGAGCATGCATCCTGTGATAGGGAGCCTGGCATGCAGCTCAGCAAGAGAAACCACTCCTGCTGAGCCTCACAAGGCCTCACAGGATGGTCTGGAGAGGRGGAGGAAGGACTACTACCAGTCCAGCCTGAGGACATGACAGTCATTGTGTCGATGGGACCAACATGTTACAAGTTATCAACCAGTCAGCTAGGGTCAACCTCAGTTGTCAGCCCCAGTTAGAGCCACAAGTTCATCCGATGATGAGAGAGATATCATCTTAAAGGCAATATGGATTTCATCCTGTCAAAAGACAAGATTCATTGTGCCAGAGTATGTCGAGGGTGGGAAACTTAGAGCAGCAGTATACAGATTTCATGTTTCCCAACCTTGCCATGGTATTTACCAGGACTATAGTAGGTTACTACATTACCTTAATTACTACATTAATTTAATTAGGATTATCATTACATAGATGAAAATATGTAACACCATGGACTATTTACTGATAAAACAGCTGGTTCAGAAACTCTGGGTGGCATTTGGCTTGTTTATGTTTATTATGAATGGTTATAAAAATGTTAAGTACCATCAGAAAGAAAACCAGTAACTCAAGCTTGTATCATTCAAACAGATGCTGGTTAATATTAGGGAAATTATTTCCACTACAACTGCTATAGCACTGCCAATCACAAGAATTCCAAAATTATTTAAAGGTATCATATTGTCTGCAGATGTTTACCAAAGTACATATTCACAGCTTCTTCATTCCTGGAGCCTGTGTGAGTAGCAACTCGAAGCTGTGACTCTCACACACCAACAGCTGGAGCCTTAACTAAACCATGAAGTATCGTAAGACTCCCAATACTAAAAAGTGTTAACAAATCTAAGTTAAATCAATGTTTGTGATTTAAAACCTCCAAAACAAATATAGAGATATGCACAGGAAAAAAAAATGGTAATATTGTCACAAAGGGCTAGTAGCGCTGTAATAAATAACCCCCCCCCCAATATTCAGTTTTCCCTCATTCCAGTCTTTAGGAAGCAAAGCATAGATTACTAAGGTTCTTTACTATGTTTTGTACAAAGTATCTTCTCATGAAGCAAATCATTCTTGTACCAAAATGTGAGAAAGATGTTTGTATGACAGAAAGCAGATCAGCTAAACAGCATTTCTCCTAAATGCTACTCTACAAAGCAAGAACCAGGTATAGTACCATGGATAAACCTTTAGGCAGAGGTTGGTTTCTCTACCTATTCCAGAGATCTTGGTATTATTCCTGGTTCAGTCACCCAGCAGGGTGAATGATTCTGGGCAAGTCATTTCAATGACTCCCTATCTGTAAAACAGGGCCATCAAATTTATTTCCTTTGCTTTGACACCTTCTGATAAGAAGTTCAAAAGCTAAATCTTACCTAACATGACAGTACAAAAGAATTACAGTACCAATGTATACATCTTATGCTGCAATAAAACTGACACGAGGTTATTCATCCCTAGAGTAACATAATCTTAACAGCACTTTTTTTCTCCCCAAATCATTATTTCTAATTAGATCATCTGCCAGTTGGTGGGTCCAGTTATGATGCGTATGAGTTGAATAATAAATGGAGGACAAATATCAGACGAAACATGTGCTGTAGAGATCATTTATTATCACTGCAGATAGGTGTGGAATACATGTGCTAAAAACCCTAAGGTGGTCTCTTTCCAAGTACTGAAAACAGCAAGTATCACAACAGACACCTTCTGTGCCTTTTATTTAGGAAGAACAGAGGGAGATTTCCACCTACCATTGAAAACATAAAGAAAAACCCTTTATTATTAAAAAAAAAACCAACAAAACAAACCAAACCAAAAAAAAACACAACCCACAACTGACTTAAAGGTACGCTCCTGATACCACACTGGTATTTTCATGGCAAGTCTTCCATCAAGAAAGCAGGCAGTCATCTACCAGGAATGAAGAATTCTTCCACCAATAACCTTCATAATATTGGAATCAGAAATGCAATGCAAATCAGTATTTACTAGGACGTGTTTCCCTCCTCTGCTCATTTTATGCCTCTGATGCAGCACTGAGCATGGAATTTCTAGTCACCAACAGAATTCCTTCCCTTTCTCTCTATCATCCAGTATGTGACAGCTCTTATCTCCTGGGCCATAATATGTCAAATACTTCTACATAATTAAAGCCACACTGATTCACTGGCTAAGCATATCACAGGGATAAGTTTCTTTTTAAAGCTGCCTTATCTCTAATCAAGAGTTGTCTTCCAGTAACACAAGATTTTGTGCCTAAAGGACATATTTTATATATATACGCACACACATATATATACAAAAGTAACATTCCTTTCTTCTCCACAACCCAGCAATAACAAGAAAATATCATTATACTCTGATTTCCCTTTGTAGTGCTAAATCAGAGACTATGAAGGATGGCAACTGAGGTAGGCAAAATACACATTTTCATTAAGTATTGAAACTATAATTTATATTCCTCCCTTGATATAAACCTGTATTGCACTACAAAAGAGAACCTTTCTGTATTTCATTGGTTCGTTCATCTCTGAGATTTGTAATTATGGTGGGGTTTATTTAGGAAAGAAAATAAAAATCTGTAGAGGTCAAAAATACATGAACAAATTGGTGACAAGGCTTATGTCTTGTCAGGTTATTTTATATTTTAATGTACTGTTAACAGTTCATTCTTTTTAAATGCAAATCTGTTAAGGGTAAATTTAAATATCAAGGCAAGCAATTCTGGTAGCATGGCAACAACATGCTATGCTGCATAGTAAGAATTTGGAACTGAGGCAAGTCTTTGCTTCTTTCCCATACTGGATCAGTTTATGACTAGAAATATTTGTGTTCTTTGTGTAACTGCCTTTATGACTATTCCTACATTAGTAGTTGTAGTGGTCTTTGAAACTCAAGACAGCACAGCAACCCTGTGAAACTTGGTAGCAGTCAGGATGGCCATCCTTAATAGACAGAAAAGCTACAGATTAGAAGAAAACATTAAAAGAAAAAAAAAAAGGATATGCTTAGTAACAGTGTTTAATACAAGATTTCATTCCCAGGAGAGAGATTTGGTGTGGATTTGAGGAGTGTAGCAGCTCTGAAGCAATCTTGCTTCTGGAAAAGAAACAAGCAATCCCATCTCCATGCACTCTCCCTAATGTGTTGAAAAGGCATCTCTCTTGGCTTTTAGAGTATGAGTTTTGAGGCCTATTTTAAGATTTGACTAAACCAAAAGGGTGCATTTGCCCTTGCACTGAAATGATACTTTTGTGGTAGCTGGTATCAGTGATTCTAGAGAGTAATGTCAATTGCTTGATGTCATTTCACTCTTGGTGATAGGGAAAAAAAAAAATCTTAAAATCCTATGTCATTCCAGAACAGAATCTGGTCTGTGCAGCACTCATTCTCTTCAGTTGCTCCAGCTGCTTCAGTAACCAGGCACTCAGGAATATATTACCATTTTGCTGGGGCAGGAAAAGGCAAAGTTAACTAGCACTTCTGTGACGCCCTAGAAAGACAGGCTAACCAGTAAAGTACAGCAGACAATCTTCTGATTTTGAAGGGCACAGTGMGTGACAGAAAGTCCACCCAAGTACCTTTGTTTCTGTCCAGTGCATGAAGGCAGTAAATATGTGGAGGACTGTGTGGGAATCTTATTTTCTTTATTATTCTTTCTCTCACATAAAGAGCAGCTATTTCACTGAACCTGAACACTGAATGCCAAACACAGCTATTCCTTCTGGGAGGTTCTTATAATATTGTTTAGATAGGTGCTGTCCTTGTGGAACTTGGGCTTCTCACCCTATGTTATAGCTTGTATAGAGGGGAAAAAAATGCTGTTTAGAAATACTTGTCTAAATGTTTTTGGAATAATTGAGCACCAAAAGAAGACAGACATAGAGCCTGAATTTTTTGTTCCTTGGTAGTTGTTTATCCTGGTTTAATGTAGACAACACACTGATGACTTCATAGTCTTGTGTTTCATATAATTTGAGGCAAGTATCACCTTGATTTTGGAATTGCAGCTAATGTTTCATCCAGCCTCCCTACTTCTACCTAAACATTCACCCTTCTGGAGCCTACACTTCAAAAATTCCTGTCACTTCCTCTTCCTCCTCAGGGAATTTTCATATACAGACATACCACTATCACCACCAACAATACAGATGTTGTCTTGTTTCCCCTCCTCTTTCTTTCCTTCCTTCCTCCCATGTTTTCTTGCTTTCCGATATGCTAATTTTATTTCTGTAATCAGCTTAGAACTCCTAAAGTAAGTCAGCACTTACAGGTCTACAGGTCTCTCCCTTATGTAAAAGATGAGCTTTCTCCAAGTTTTATTAGCATAACCACTTCAAAAGTGCCTGCCCTGTCACAAATGCTTTGTGACAACAAGAGTTGGTTCCACCTGGCTTTTTATGCGCTTTGTTTCTTCCTTAGTATGAAATGAAATGCTGTAATGGTTTAAATCTTCCCTGTGATTGAGGATTTCTGGGTGCTACAGGGTCACTTTGCACGAGACCAGTGGTCTTTTGCATGGCAGGATGCCTAAGGAGTCCCTTCCAGAGGCCCTTAAGAGATCTGTCCGTGTGATTGTCCTGGTTTCAGCTGGGATAGAGTTATTTTTTTTTTTTTGTAGTAGTTGGTATAGTGCTATGTTTTGGATTTAGTATGAGAAGAATGTTGATAACACACTGATGTTTTTAGTTGTTGCTAAGTAGTCTACTAGTCAAGGACTTTTCAGCTTCCCATGCTCTG
>JAYKAV010000076.1:118454-147911 GCA_035582835.1 Phoebastria nigripes | reverse complement strand
AAGGAATTCCTTGTTTTGCTTTGCTTGCGTGCGTGGCTTTTGCTGTACCTATTAAACTGTCTTTATCTCAACCCATGAGTTTTCTCACTTTTACCCTTCCGATTCTCTCCCCCATCCCACCTGGGGGGAGTGAGCGAGCGGCTGTGTGGTGCTTAGTTGCTGGCTGGGGTTAAACCACGACAGTGATTCTCCCAAAGATAGGCATAGTATGTTTGTGGAGCGTCGAGGTGACATTATCACTGCTGTCTGTTGCTAGTTTGTAGCGCAGCTAAGGTTTACATCAAYTGTTAGAACCCCAAGACATGCAAGGTCTTCTACATTTATTCCTACACTTCCTTCTTCAGCAGCCCAGACGAGCAGACCACAGACTGATCCCAGGGGATCATTCTGATGTCATTCCTAAAACCTCAACTGAATGAAGCTCTTTCTGTGGACTCAGGCTCTTAACACAGTGAGATGGAATGATGAAAGTCTATACATAAGAATATGAATTCTCCATCTCTGTTTATCTGCTAAAATATGAATTTTCTGTCCAATTTTTACTGGAATTACTATCTTACTAAATCCCCCGGAGAACCCTGCAGTGTCATGCTAAGATAATCACTTGGCTATCACAACAAATCCAAAGTGGAACAACTGGAAAGAAGAGATGACTCTTCTACAGTCACTGCAAGAAAAATATCTTACTGGAGAAAATGGACATGAACCMAAAAAGCCCTATGTTAGACATGATCACTTGACATTCGGGACTACAGTGGTCAAGCATCTAGATCTGCACACCCACCAGAACAGTCTCGCCACTCATGGTTAGTGTTACAAAACTATTATGTTGTGAGCTGTTTGTTTGTTGGGTTTTTTTTGAGAAGATGTTGCTATACTCGTGACAGTAAGAAGTATCTTGCCTGCCATGACCACATTACGAAACCTTAGCTAAATCTAACTACTGTACTCAGGTGAAAGAATTTCACTAAATTCTTCAAGGATTAGATCCTGTGAACCCTTAACACACAAAGGTAGATGACGTATAAAAGAAAAACTTGCAAGGTCAGTCCTCTCTCTTGTAGAAACGTTTTAGGAATAAAACCAACAGATTTCACTCTTTGAAAATGATCAGGGTTATGGTACAATTGACTTGGGGAGAGGAACTTCTGCAAAGGTTGTAGCTGACAAGTGCATCTGTGAGGAGAATCTCTCAGAAAGTAAAAGGAAAGACAGAAGTCTGCAAATAATGCTAGCTGGTGACATGCTCACAAATATTCCTAACATCAATGTACAAAACAAAGTTCAAAAACTACTTCATTCAATTAATAGGATGGAAATATTCAACCTGCCTTTTACRTAATAAAACAATAACAAGTTATTCCTACGTGGCTGAATCTTCATTACTAAGTCTGTAACTAGAAGGGCTATTTTCTGAAGGAAACTTCATCTTAATAGTTCAAAACAGACAACTATCCCAAGATACTCCTCCATGCAGCTCCCACTGGTAGTCCAGATGGGTATCAGAGGATGTCTGCATTGGAGGAGTACTGCTATTTGAAAATCCTTATCTAGACTCCAAACCTCACACTGGTGATAATTGACATATTTCTCCATTCCAAAACTTTTTGTATACCTTTTTGCCAACTTTCCTGTCCTCTTCATTTACTTCTATTTCAAAAGAAAATGATCCCTTCATGCACGAGTATACTTCAGAATATGCATCTCCAGCAGTATTTCATGCAACTTTATCATCTGAGAACAATGACACTTCTTCCTTGTCATCCCTACCTACAGGGCTTCTAGTTCTCCCTCTTTTGCTTAGGTGGAAGTACCTATTAATCCCAGAGTTTTCCATACCAGTCTCTGCTCAGCTCTAACTTACTCCTCGTGAAGTGCAAGTCACCCTCCTCTGCTGCAGCAGGTGAATGAAGACAGTAAGTACTGCAACAAAAAAGGAAAGGAATGTCATGTACTCAAATGACAGTGCATTTACCTACCAGCATCAGAAACAAACAGTTCATTCTATATGTGTTTTTACCAGTTGTATAAGACCTTTCTTCTGGAAAATAGTATCATTAGCCAAGATGAGACTTAAGTTAAGACAAAACTGAGAATTGGAATGAAGGCCCTCTTCTCATGGATGCCATGATAAAGACTAAATGCTGCATGTTCAGCTCCCACAGGCAGCACAAGCCTAAAGCACTGAACACTTCAAGAAACACATGGTGCTTTCTTGAGCTACTTTTCACACAGCTCTCAAGGCAAAATGGGTCCTCAGGAAAAAAAAAAAAATCTTACATTTTAATGCTCTCTCCAGTAGACTAAAAGCATTTGCAAGTACCCAAAGTACTTATAATGAACATTTGACTCAGCAATTGCATGTTTTGTGGAGTGTCTAAAAACTAGTGAATTCTGATTCTGCTTTCAGCTCTTCCTCTTAACTTGTGAAGTGCATGTGACTGCATCAGTGCTTTATTTTCTCCAGCTATAAGAACTACCGTTATGTCTCTTGCACTAATGTTGCAAGGCTTTAATTGCCTCACAGGAGTGCCAAAAGATATTACATAGAAAGGTTCTTGCTTGCAAGAAGTGTGTTCCTCCTTTTGTTTATATCTACATTAAAATAAAAATACTTCAAGCAAATATTTCTTCCTTGGGAGGCTTATAGTAAGGTATTAGTTTGTACTAATAGTAATGTTCTATTACACAGGTAAGAGAGGCCAATGTATCATACTGATATTATACTCCATCTTTGCTGAGATGCATGGATTAGCCCTAAAATGGAAGCTCTAGTTCTTTCTAAAAAAAATCTGACTTCTGGAAACATGTCTGCTTCTCGTATCACGTACGGATAGGCACAAACATACAACTGTTCACAGGTTCATAGAACAATTCGGGTTGGAAAGAATGTCAGAGGTCTCTTGTCCAACATCCTGCTCAATCCAGGGTCATCAGTGAGGCCTGATCAGGTTGCTCAGGGCATTATCCAGTCTGGTCTTAAAAACCTCCAAGGACAGAGACCACACAACCTCTCTGGGCTACCTGTTCCCATGTATGATTGTCCTTGTGGGGCAAAAGATTTATTTATATCCAGTCTGAACCTCTCGTTTCAACATATGCCTGTTGTCTCTCATTCTCTGCCACATACCACTGCAATGAGTCTGGCTCCACTTCCCTGAAGACCTCCTTGTAAGTACTGGAAGGCTGCTGTTAGGTCCCCCCAAAGCCTCCCCTTCTGCAGGCTGAGCAAGCCCCACTCTCTCACCCCCTCCTCAGAGCCTGGCCTCCAGTCCCAACCACTTTGGTGGCCTCTGCAGAACTCCAGTTCATTAATGTCTTCCTTGTACCAGGGGGGACCAAAACTGGATGCCGTCTACTGAATGATGAGTAGAGAGGGATAATTACTTCCCTTCATCTACTGCATTCTTGTCCATACAGACCAGGATGCTCCTGGCTATCTTTGTTGCCAGGGTACATGGCTGGTGCACGTGCAGCTTGCCGTCCACCAGGACCTCTGGGCCTTCTTGGCAGGGCTGCTCCCCAGCCTCTATTGTTGCAATGGCTTAAAGCATGAAAGCATTGCCTTGTTTGTTTAAACACAGATTACAAGGGAACGGATATAAAAAAATCTGCAAAAGCACCTAAAACTTGATGTGTTCAAAGGCTACAACCAAGATTTTGTTCTGGACAAAACCAGGATCTTCCGTATTTCTCTCTGTGAGCTGGTAGCCTAGAACAGATCACTTCTTGCTAGATTTCTCTACCTTCAGGAGAGGAATATAAACTGGAAGAGGTTTAAACCATGGTATTTTCACAAATTATGCTTCTTGAAGTGGTTCCTCATGTTCACAGCCTTAAGCAAAGGTCACTTTTTAAAGACCTAGCTCTTGTTTAAATTCATGTCCAGTCTCCAACCTGAAATGGCATTAACCAAGTAACTGTACAAAAAATGCTTTTTGAGATTCTTCCTTAGAATCTTAAGTCTTTGTCCAAAAGAGCTGAGCAGCTATGGCCTTTTCAAGAATAGTCTTCCTTTATGATCAGAGGATCAAGGGGAAGCAATAATGCAGCTGCTGATTAGAGGCAACACTGCATTTTTAAAAATAGCTTTAGATATTTCCAAGTGCAGATAAGGGCTAAACTATCAGAGAATTTAGGTTTAGAAAGCCTGACAATCAAGGTTTACAAGGACAAGTCTGCTCTGTGCCCGAAATCCTATGAGCTCAAAGTGGAGTAAGGACAGTGGCTTCCCCTTTAGTAGTTTAGTAGTACCCATAGTACCCATAGAACAATATATGGAAAGAAAAGCTCTTTCATCCTTGTCTGTCCCATACAGAGGAGAATCTGGCCTATACAGTAATAAATTGCAATCTTATGCTTTAACATAAACTTCAATCTTATGCTTTTCAACATACAGATAACCAGCACATACTGTATTTTTACTTAAGTGGCAATAAAGAATTACAGTAAAATTCCTCCCTTTTAAAATTACCTTATGTGGAAATACTATTGCTTACACACAACCACATGAAACTACGATAGCAGTTGTTTCTGTTTTTCAGTTCTGCTGGTTAAGTAACGAAGGATTCTTGGGTAACAGGCATAATACATGAAATACCTTTTCTGCAAACGGATTTCCCAGCCCCTCCTGGGAGATTATAGGGTGGCCTTGCCCAGGTAATACAACTGAAACACTACTTGCATTTTTTACCCAAAGTGGTCACAGTAATTTAAGACTTTTCTTAAACATCACTGCAACGCACATTATCTCTGTACTATGAACGTTCTACGATCTCTTGTCTTTATTTAAATTTATTTTCTTGTATGCCCTCACTAGCATGCAACAACCATCAAAACGACATTGAGGATGCAAAGTACATAAATCTGAAAGCGCAGACTGCTAGTTGAGGCAAAATAAGCCAGCCTTTGCCTTTCCAACATGCAGCTCCAAATGCAGCATTCCCTTCCTCTCCCCCACCCCCATCCCTTTTGTTATGGCAATACAACCTCCCCCCCCCGAATTCAAAAAACTGTTCAAAAAGGGGAAAACATACCACGCTATAATGTCTCATGCTGTCTATCCCAACAAAAATCAAGTATTCTTAATTGAGCAGCTTTTTCCCTCCCCACCTCATGATGAAGGGAACGGGAAAAGAGTGGATCAAAAGCTCTGATCCATTTGCTACACTGGAGGCATGAAATCAGAAACAAATACAAACTCTTAGCGGTGCTGCATTACATGAGGGCTCCTCTCGCATTTCTTTTGACTCTATTAAGACAAACAGACTCTTAAGCCTCCCGCCCTCCCACAAAACACAGACATTATGCGTATGTTGCATTGTCGGTCCCTGCATTACCGAAAGCAGAGGTTAAGGCACAGCTGAGGTGAGGCGGTCGGGATGGCGGGCTGAGCCGGAGAGCTCGCAGCCCTCCCGAGAGGGAGCTGATCGCGAGCCGGCAGCGCGAGGCATTCGCTGTCCCCAACGGCAGCCCGGCTCTGGGGAGACGTTGCCAGCTCTCCAACGGCTGACAGGAGGCGGTGGCGGCGCGGATCCTCTGCCACCGCCCCCCCGCCACAGCGGGCAGAAGAGCGGCTCCCTGCCAGCGGGGACATGTGGGCGTGCGGCAGCCCCCTGTGCCGGAGYCCCCCGCCGCCGCCCGCGACCACACCGACGGCGACGCCATGCCGCAGGGTCTGCCCTTCACCCCGGCTCCCCGTCCCCTTGCGGGTAGCTCGGTTGCTAGGGGATGGGGATGAGGATGAGGCGGGGGTAGCTGCTCGCGGGGCGGGCAGCCCCCAGCCCCGATTTCGAGGGGAGCAACGTCCGCGCTCGCGCGGGGCGGGGGTGGCCACGGCGCCCCCCCAGCGCCCGCCCGGCCCCGCGGGCTCCCCGCTCCCCTGAGGGGACCCGCAGGGATGCTGCCGCCCCACCCCCGGCGGAGCCGCCAGTCCCTGCGACGACAGCGGCCGCCGGTCTCCCGCCCTGCGCCCCCGCTCCTTACCCCTGCTGGCAGCGGCGGGGCTGGTCCCCACCCCGCGCCGCGGCGGGGACACGGGGGCAGCTGCAGCCGCTCTTTTGTGTGCCTGCCTCAGCGCCACACACCGAGACGGCTGCTGGGCCCGGGAAGCTGCGTGCGAGAATACAGCCCGCCGCCCGGGAACCTGCATGGCGCATAGCCCGGGCCGGCGCGGCGGGGCGGCCCGGAGTCCCCCGCCTCTCCTCAGCATCGCCGCAGCCCACCCGCTCCGGCCCGCTGCCCCCACCGCTCGGTTGTCCCCGGCCCTGCCTGCCAGCCTTCGTGCCCYGAAGCGCGGGCGTCGCTCTCCGCTCACAGGGTCCTGCTCGGCCTGCTCCCAGCGAGCTTGGACAAGGTAATGGCAGAACTCCGTGCACTGCCTCACAGAGAGCCGGTGAGGTGATGCTGTTTTTGTACGCCCCCGAGTTTCTCACAGAATGGCACAAAAAGTGGGTGGCTTGGTGATATGGACTAACCTGTCACATATGCTCTTCCACAGATACTGAAGGCTGGAGGCCCAGCTCTACGCCAGCTTCACAAGTGCCTGGGGAGGAGCTTGCCCAGACCTGGACACTGAGGAGAGCCGGCTGCAGGGCGTATCACTCCTGCACTCCCAGCCTGCAGGATGGAGCAACCTTTCGGCCCGGCTACCATTCAGGAGCCCCTCAAGCAGCAGCGGTAGGTAGGTATGTTTGTTGGAGGCCTCCAGTCCTGCTGTGACACGTGGCGAGGCCACCCTGCACCAGAGGTCTGTACACCTAGGGACCCTGCTTCGGTGGTGGGCCTAGCATATGTTGTTTTCTGTGAGTCTTCCATGCCATTTTTCTGTGAAGCGCATTCCTGAATGCTAGCTATGTAATCCTGCTAGTTAATGACCTCAGGCTTCCCTGGTGCTTGAGGTGCTCCAGTGCAACAAAAATCAAATTAAACACCAAAAGTTTGAACATTACAGCAGGGGACAGCACTGGACTTAATACAGCCATATTTATGGGATCAAATCATGATTTTTATGCCCTTGTGCAGATAATACATAGATCTCCCCATAAAGATTAAAAGTGGAAGATGCAATGTGTAATATTTAAAAGCTCACTGAAGTGGGTTTCTGCAAGAACATTTCTTAGGTGAATGATAAACATACTTGGTTCCTCAGGTCTTTTATTAGAAACTACTAGATCTTTCTACTGCAGCTAGGTGATGGTGATTACTTTGTATATAAAGGAACATATGTAAGATCAAGTGCTCTTAGGCCAATTATTACAGGGCTTGCTCATAAGTATGCAAATTTGAGACTTGCAGCTATTCTTGAGTGTAAAAAGTAATCTTTCTCATGATAGCAAAAATGAAAAGCTGTCTTAATGTAATTATGTTGCATTCCAATCAGCTAGATATCAATGTTCACTATAATAGCTGTGCGTCCAACTTGGTGTGCTTTTGTTTGCCCTGGGGTAGCTATACCAGTTGCTTAGCACCGAGTCAGATTCTATGTACRTGCAAAGGCCCTTCATGAAAACACCATTTTGTGGTTTTTTTATTCTTGTTTTTTTGTTTAGTTGTTAAGATTTCTGTTAAGATTCACTAACTACAGAGTAGCCATTTTCTACCAAGAGGCTATTTTCTATCATGGTTTTCTATGGAGACTTTTCTCATCTGTCCCTTTCTATATCCTAATTACTTGACTGATTTTGGTTCTCTTTTGAAGATAATGAGAACTCAAACATTACATAAACTGTAATGCATGTATGTTTTACACAGAACTACAGGAAGTTATATATAATCTGTAAATGGGTTGTTTAAACATTTGGCAAATCATGTTTTAATTCATATTATTAATTCTCAACATTGTTAACTTGATGAAATAGCTCATGTATATAAGGAAGTTTTCACTTTCTCAATCAATATACCAAAAGCAGTATTCCCAGCTTGATAGGGCAGGTATGTGTTTTCTTTTTGAGGTTACTGCAGCTGCAAGTATTGTACTACAACTGACCTGTGAAAGATTGCAGGAGTCCCAAAGGGAGTGGGATATATTTTTTAACTTCTTAAATTTAAGTTCCTAACAAACATTCTCCCTCCACCTGATTTTGGAGACAGTGACTCAGACAGATGAGTCACTCAGAAAATTACATATCAAAATGGAAGGTAAAAATAAGGTGCATAATATCAGTCCAACAATGCACCTCTCTGCTACTTTTCAATTTCTGGAAATAATCTTTTCCATACAAGCCAGCTACAGATGCAGAAGTAGGATATTTCCCCTATTTAATGCAAACTGTGCATCATCACGTATGCCTTCAGAGTAGCCACAGTTACTAGTTACTTCAGAACTTTTTTTTTAAAAATCATGGTTTAAACCTCTATCACTGAAAAAATGCAATGTTAAAAATAAGTAAAAATCTTCATTAAAGATCTACTTTATAGAAGATTTTAGTAGCTATTTGCTATTTTCATGTTAACAAAGCATAACAGTTAAAAGATCACTTTAGATTACACTTTAGATTACACCTAGAAAAGTCATGAAGTGCTTCAAAATGTATCATTACTTTAAAATGTTTAAGAGAGAACTCTTCCTCACTTGTGAATCTAATGCTATAAACTTTGCAGTTAACAATGCTGTTTAACAATATGCAAGACAGTGCAAATGAACATGAAACTAGATAGATGACATCATTTTACAGATATTTAAGGACTACACCATCCCGGGAGGCAAACCTCCTTCCTTCACAATAAGGTAAATTTACGTTTCATAAAATGTTCAAACTGCTTTGAAAATGTTTATCAAAGGTGATAGATTTTGCATTCCTAAGAAGATTAGGTCTTCCACTTTAAAATGTCAGCATTGGGTCAATTTATATATTGTTGTTAGTTTTTATTTCCATATTAATCTTAGATGATTCGATGTTCCAAGTTTAAACTGTCGGTCACCTTCCTGTGTCTAGTGCCACCCAGCACCGTTATAAGAAGCACCAGGGCTACCATTTTAGGGATTTCTTCTGTTTCACAGTCTAATAATTTGGCCAACATGACAACTGCTTTGGTAAAAGAATGGAGTGTTTATTGAAACAATTAACTCTAACTTTTTTGCTTAATTAAGGATTCTTGAGTCCAACAAACCCAAGTCAGATCACTACAGGAAGAATTTCTTGTAAGGAGAGAATCAGATGAAGCACCAAGGAAATGATTCAGAGCACCTACTGTAAGTACCTCAACTAGATATTGTAAACATCTCCATGTTTCCTGGTCTTTCTATGAGACTTCCTTGGTCACACCAACTTCCATTCATCTATCTTAGCAATAAAGTCCAAATCCAAGGACTGTCCTTAACAATAGACAGCAATGCTTCTGCAYGTGCATTAAGAAAGTAAACTCTAGTTTCAGCATTAAACACAGAAGTATTATCCACCCAGGAAGTCTGCGGAAGCAAGTGCCATCTTCAGTTCCTCTTGTAATTCATTCACAGCTTTCTAAATTTTCAGGCTGTGTTAACTGTATTAAGCACTGTAGCTGTGGGATCATGAGAGAGTACATTCTTCCAAAACTTGTGATAAATTGGGTAAATATGGTAATAATGAAAGCAATTGAATTCAGAATGAAATACCCAGTGGTTTTTTTTTTTAATTCAGGTGAATTAATTGCAGTGTAAGCATGATGGGACCAGAGTTTTTGCAGATTGCAAAACTGTAAGGTTAGCTTTTAAAAGGCATGTAGTTAGTTCTTTTCTCAGCTTTTTGAGTTTGCTTCTAGGTTTGTCTCATCGTACAGAATGGGATTCATTCTGCAGCCTGTTCTCCTCCTCCCACCTAGGAGAGACTTGAAGGTTGCACAGAGGAAGTCAAAAAAGGTGTTTTGCATCATTTAATTATGAGCCCTTTAGCTGCCTGAGTAATGTTGATGCAATCATGCACAGAAAAATGTGTCTTGTCTGCCTTAGGCAGCATAAAATGGGAGCATGCTTGAGCTCAGAGGGGAAAAAAGGCACATGGAGAGATTGGAACAGGGAACTTGCACTTGACAAATGACCCAAGCGTGACAAAATTTACTGACAAAATACTAACACTTCATCTTCTGAAAAGCTTGACATTATSAGAAAAGAAGGTTTCACTGTACCTTTTGAAAAAACAAACAAACAAACAACAAATACCCATTGGCAAAGCCTAATTCCCTTCCTAGCTAATCAGGCTCCAGTTATTTGAATCACTGTTGTTCTTTCCGGAAGTTGTATGCAACAGGGGTATATCATTAAGTGTCCCTCCACTGGAAGAAACAAATCACAGTTCTCTATTGCTCCAGTTTCCATCCTGAATTTCCACTGTTTTTCTTGATGTTATTCCCCTTTTATAATCATGTCAGTGTCAAAGGGTAAGGCCCATATATCTAACCTCCCCCAAACCCTTAGAAAGTCAGAACAAAGAATGACTTGTGAAGGCTCTCTTGTTTAAGGTGAAGGACTAGAAGTTTGTTAGAAGTATAGGGGCTTGATCCTGTTCCTGCTGAAATCTATGGGAGTTAGGCTTATGAACAGGAAACTTCTCTCAATGTGTCTTAGCTGTCTTCAGATTCTTTAGCTGTCCAGCTCTCTTGGCTATTCCTTCCAAGTTTAGAGCTCCAAAGGAGGAATTTCTCCTATCTTGGAGCACATACCCAGACAAGTAAGGGGGTCTGATCCCACCAAATGGTAAGAGCTTGTAATAAGCATGCCCCAGTTTTGGGTATTGACTAATTTTACAGACCTAAACTCTCTTTTTTTGTTGGGTTTTTTAGGTTTTTTTGTTGGTATCTTGACTTCCACCTTAGGAGGAGTCAGATGAAATGTATAAACTGTGAGTGAGATAAGAACATGATTTAGTTATGATGAACAAAATACATCAGCTGACTTAGTGCTAGGCAACCCCACTGCAGTCAGGAAAATTGCTCGTTACTAGGTAAAAGCATTACAAGTCTCTTTCTGCTAATAAGATKGGGAGCACAATAAGGCAAGTGGAGTAAGTATTGTTTACTCAAAATCTCCATTCCCTAGTACTATATCAAGCTACTACTCTGAGTGTATTGATAGATGTCATACACAAAATTCTATCTCCTTCAGACAGGACAAAGAAATGGGAGTATGAACCTAGAGAGGACTGCCCTGTTTTCTGTTGCACCAAACTACGGGTATGAGCTTCAAAGACTTCTGTTCAATTATCTTGACATGTAACCAGCAAGGCTTCTAGTCTTGGCATTCCTATGCTAGTTTTGCAGAAAAGATGCCTCCCCGTCTTTGAAAGAACGGAAAGACAAAAGCAGCTTTGCTAATAGAACGTCTCCTAGAATGGCAGAATCATATTTCAGGAATATCAAATCATCCTGCTTTTCATCATGAGCCTTAGGATTTCTAAATTCAAACAATTTAGAATTTAGATCACAAACTACCCTCTAAACAGTGATTTGATGAAATGCAAGAACCCTGCGGAATAGTATATTTTTCTTAAAATATGACAGAAGGAGTATTTATTTTGAGTACAAAACTATCTCCTTTAAAAAAAATGCATGGCTTTGCATAGTTTTTTTCAGAAGTAAAATTCATGAGGAAGCATCAATGTCTTTAAAGCCCTGTTTAAATCTCAGGTCAACATTATACTTGTATTTTGTTGTAGCAAACATGACACAGAACACAAATAATTCCATTTCCATTAACTAAAAATTCTCCTAGACTAAAATGAACTTACTTCATATCTAGCTGAAAMTATTCACTGTATATGCAGAGATGTAGGAAAATATAAAATTCAGATTGTGGTTTAGGTAGGAAAAAATATGACTTTTAAGGATTAAGAAAACTAGAGAGAGAAACAGCAAGTCTTCAATTTCTACAGCTGACGTGTCAAAACAAGCCTATAAAAGAAAGTATCAGGACAAACACTGCTTGTCTAACTGTACACCAATAAAGCAAAGTCTGTCCATGAATAAGTCAACAAACTGTGACTGCAGTCTATGAGAAACTTAAGTATGCTGGCATGCTCTCTGATGTTAAAGATAGTGTACATAACCAAGACTTATGTGGCTTGTGTTTTCCACTGATTTTGTAAGTGCTTTTGCATAGGAAAACTATTTATAAAGTAAGTGAAAAGATTAATCGCTATTTGTTCAGGTCTCTCCCAGATATCTTCCTATGGATAAAGCTTGAAAAACAAATATTCAATACCTGAAAAAACTAAAATGTGACAAGTACATTACAGTCTGAAACACATTTCAGGTACTTTTCTCGCATTGCCTGCATATCCACAGAGTTCATAAAACAACTAAATGATGATTTATGCATGGTAACTTCCTTGGCAGTAATTGTTATGCCAAGGAAAACTTATTTACTGATTGCAGACACTCATACAATAACATAAGGATTTTTTTATTGCATGAACCAATCAATCAGTGTGAAGCACAGATGGTGAATGGTGAAAACAGAAAACACAATGTTCCTTTTTCCTTTTTTTCTAAAGGGAATATCTAAGCTATATTGTTACCACTGAGAAGTGGGTCTCTGCTCTGAAATGTAGAACAAAATAATGTGGGATGACCTAGAAACTACAGTTTCTGTGGTTACAGAGGTAAAAACCGTGCTGCAAACATGAGGCAACAGAACATAAATTATTGTGTTACATATGTAACTTGGCTCATGTATTTGTCTTTAGAATCACAAAGAATTCAAGAAATGTCAACATACTAATTCTGAAAATCAGATCAACAGCAACAAGAAAAAGAAAACTACCCTAAATCTGTAGCACTATTTCAGTACTCACAAGCTGTACTTAATCCACAGGAACAACAGTGAACTTGTAAAGACTGAATACCACATCAATATTCCCAGCACCAGCTCAGTAACTTCACAACTAATCTATTGTTTTATTTATGAGTATTACAGCTCAAGCTTGCTCAAGTTCCACAAGGACTCCGTGGCAATCTTTAGGGTGAAGAAAAATCACAGGTTTGCCATGTGCACCTATTTTTGGCTCTTCACTCAATATTCGTATCTTTTTTTTCTTCAGTTCTGTCATAGCCGCTTTTATGTCATCAACCTTATAAAAGAAAAAGACAGTTCACACAAATTAAGATATTACACTGTATTATGCAGATTCTACATTTAGGAGCAATAATATAATTCCTTACTAAAATGTTATTTCTAAATTCTAATATAATTCTGAAAATAAATTAAATTATAAACCAGTTTTAAAACATCTAGTCTTAAAAATAAAAATCCTACAGAAGTTTGCATTTGTTATTTGAAGATTTTATAAAATATTGTTTAAATAGATTGTGCTATATTTAAGAAATTATTAAACAAAAATCACTCATGCACAAAGCCCATTGATTTTTTTATGTTGTTACGTTATAAGGACTCCATAAATAATCTAAACTCTGCATTACTATTACTAAGATCGTATTGCTTTCAAACTACGAATAACTAAAGAAGAATGCCTCCCTGTCTAATTGATGACAGAACACTGACTCATTAGATGCTGGTGAAAAGGGAGGGCAATGGGCAGAAGGTAAAAGGAAAATCCCTTTTAGATTTATATATCCTTCTCCTGAGCAGGTTAAGCTTCATAAAGTTTCCTAAGAAAAACCTTGGAATTACCAGAAACATACCGAGAATATGACCTGGTTTTCCTATTGAACTTAATTATAATAATAGCCTTTAACATAATATTTCAGTACAGTTTCCTGCAGAAATACGTAATTAACAAAAACATGTCTACGCTGTACAATGTGATATTCAGTCTGATGTCACGTCATCAGATGAAATTTGGATTTTCCTAAACCTTAAATGCATTCATTCTTTGAAATAATAAAATTAGCACTCAGTTTAGCAAATCCAATAGTCAATAATCAATAAAGACCTAGAATTAAAATAATAGCATTGCTGTTTTTCAAGACTGAGGTGTCTGGACATAACTTGGTGAATAAATTTGCATGATGCCATTGTAGGGAAGAAGGAAATGCCTAGCTTTAATTCAGAGGAACAGACATCAGTTAATGCCTACTCATTTGCAGCAGTTTTGTTCATGAAAATTCTGAACTCACTACAGTTCTTCCTACAGACACCTACCAGTCTGCTAAAAAAAAAAAGAAACGACTGTCAAGTTTTATCTAACATAAAACAGCACACGTAATGTGTGCCATAGCCCCCTCCAGGTTGTTTCCCCAAGCAGAAAAGCCACTGCAGCTGCTGCTCCTGTCCTGCAGAGATGGCCAGAACAGGAACTGTGTCTGGGCTCAGCTGGAATGAATTACTGCATCCCCAAGGGAGCAGTGAGAGTAAACAGTACAAAGCCTGTGGGTGCATCCATGTTAGGAGAGTATCAGGCTCGGATTTCTCTCTTATTCTACCAAGTGTCCAGTATGCTTTTCATTGCAGGTATTAAATTCCATTATAGCTGGTCAGGAATAATTTAATTTCTTCTTAAAATGCTTATTTTGTCTGAAACAAGTTCCCTATCAAAACATCTGTCTAAAATTTTCCTTTGAATAATAATAAGGAAGGAATGAAAAGCATTTTGATAAACTTGTCAGGCTTCCTCTCCAGTATGGAAAGAATTTTTATAATTCAGCTTTTTGCAATAAAATTGTTCATAGAAAGAAATTTCTACAAAATATTTTTTAAATTTCAAATGAACAATCAATTGATACTGAAGTTCTTTTACAGTTTTTCTGAAAACTATTTTTGCTCAACTTCAGAAGACAACATACCTTTCAAATTGTAAGATTTTCCATTCTGAGGAGAATGGAAAATTGGATGAGAGAGGTTAATATCTTTTTGATTGACTGTGGTAGTGACCAAATCTGTTTTCAGTCCCACTTAAACAGCAGGTCAACAATGGATTGCTTTTTTCTCCATGTAAATTAGTCTATCATATTCCATTTGTTTTTATGTGTAGACAAACATGAGGGACTTAGGACTCTTTTTCTTAATTTTTTTTTTCTTTTTTTTTTTGCGTAGAGAATCTATTAGTGAGTTACAAGACTTCATTTAGGAAAATCTGGCTGCAAGTAGCACTAGCTCACCCGATTAATGGAAATTAACTGTTAGATTATGACTCCTGGCTTGCTTGACCTACTATATACAGTTATGAATTTTCTTTTTTAACACAACACTTCTATGTTGTCCAACATGGTTTAATTAGCATGTCCCATTCTTCTCAATTTTCATAATTAACAGTATGACTTCCCTTGACAGCCATCTTTGGTTATCTGCAACAAGATCATCCCTCATGCAAAATGGAGATATACATAGAACAACTTCAGCTGGTAACAAATATTTCTTGAAACGTCTTAAAAGGGATTACATATACTTGAAACCCTTGGGAGCTTTGAGCTCTTTTTGCTGAGAAATGCCTACAACTTCTTTCTCTTGTACCTATAAGTAAGTACCACTGGTCTTACAGAGGGCTGGAGGGTTTTTCGGTCTTACTGCAAATCACTTCTTTCTTCTACACCCCCCATTTCCTAAGTTCAGCTGAGGTCTTTCACATTTCTATAGCAGAACTACCTAGGAATACAATTTAGGGTCAATTTAAACAGAATTAATTTTCTTATTCTTGAACATCTGCAAATAGGCAAACTTAATGTAAGAAAAATTGCAATGCCTGTGTGTATGCAAAATTTCTCAATTCTCAATGAAAGCACGCAGCTGCAAACACTGGTCTTTATGTTGTATTCTGAAAACAATTTTTACTCACATCAGTAATCCCATTAATTTTTATTATTACACTTTGCATGAAATAATAAAGTTTGCAAGACTCAGATCTGTAAAATATTAAAAAAATATATCATAGGCAGCAGCATGAAATTTTGCATCAAAAATCTATGCTAAAACATGACTACACTAAATAAGATAACTGTTTTACCTAGCACCTTTACATCTTGTGTACTTCCAGACCAATCTCTCGTTGATGGACAAGGAAGAACAGGACAGAATAAACTCTGGAGACTTTACTGCTGTTTAGTAAGTGCGACTGACAATCTGTTTTGACTTCTGTATACTATTATCAACTAAATATCAAACAGGAAGAAACTTCTGAAAATCTAAACTATGCCTTAGCTTAAACTTGCAACTCCATCTTTTTCCAGTGTATGTCCTTTCTATGTCAGGAAGTTGACATCTGTCAAACACTCTTCACAAACCCTTGGGCTTGTCCACCTTCCGCACTTGATACTTAACCCTCCCCTCCCCAATTTAATCTTTATAGCATAAAAGAGGAAAAAAATCATCACATAGCTCATGAAATTGCACTGTGATTTCCAAAACAGAAAAAAGGCACTTTTAAGGCTTTTTCTTATGCAATATAAATGCTCACAAATACGACACCTTATATATTTGTTCTTGACACAGGTCAAACCTATGAAAAAATTACGCATACTTTTATATCTCTATCGTATTATATGATATATTGTGTTAAAGTACCTCAATGCAGATATGATGCATTCCTCCAGTCTTGTTTTTTTGCAGAAAGCTTGCAATGGGACTTTTCTCTCCTAAAGGATGTAGAAGTTCCAGCTTTGTATTTCCAAGCTCCACAAAAACAGTGTAGACACCATGTTCAGGAAGAGCAACAGTCTCGCTCACCTGTGCTCCGAACACATCTTTATACAAGGACTGAGCTTTCTCCAAATCAGGTACTGCAATTGCTACATGATTAAGTCGGCCCAGTTTCCACAAACAGCTTGGAATGTTTTGAGAAAAGGAATTAGATGATGATAGAGTTCGTATTGTCGGAGCTGAAGTCTGCAGTCTGGTAAGAAGCCCTGAAAAAAGTGAATAGCACCAATATAATGCTTTTGAGAAAGTATCGATATCTGCTCTTTCCCCTTTTAATGAGGCCTATATAACTCCTATGTCATAAGCACACCAGTGTGCAAAGCTGAAGGTAGGCTGAGACAAAGGAAAGAATTATTCTGTAGTACTAACAGCTCAATGAAAATTATGTAATTATGTTTGTAATTATTCAGAAGTATATAAAAAAAAAAACCCAAACACAAATTTGGTGTAAATGCTTACATATGCCTGTTAAAAAGAGGAATACATGGCCAAATGTAACGGCCAACTATATAATGTACTTAAAAGTGACTTCTGAATTTTTCAGAGCTTCTTACAAAATAGAGAAAGAAATGAGGATATGCCTATACATCTAGAAATTACAACAAACAAACAAGAAAACCGAAACAAAACCTTGGACAGAACTGATACTGCAAGATCCAAAAGATAAAAGACTTGAGCTCTCAGCTGTCAGAACTAACTCCAGCAAGGAAAGAAATGTCATGTTGCACCTGAGGCTTAAGGAATCCTAAAATCTCTTGAGTTTGATTTCTTGTTTTCTCTTCCTCCAGTGATTAAATCATTTGCCCTTCTTACTTTTTACATGCCATACAGGTCTTATACTTCGTTTCACTGATCCGTTTCAAGATGCTTAGAAATATTTCAGTTCTAAGTACTGTGAACAACATGATGKCCAACTGACCAATACCAATTTAGAAGACCATCTTCAAACGGTCAAAATCATAATAGCTTTTTTAATGCAACTAGTGCCACTGACTTCAGTGTGACTTACAAAAGAAAAATAATATGATTTGGCTCATCATAAATGAAAAGGTAATTAAGAAAAAATACTGGATGACCATATGACACAAAGGTAAGGGCTAACATGTAGACAAAAGATGGAGAAGTCATGGAGAAACTCAGTGCCATGAAAAACTGCTTAGATATCTACAGAACTCATCACAGAGTGCTCTGACAAGGCAGTACTGAACTTTGCACTGTGCCAAATTTCTGTCTTGCTCACAAATAGTTCTAGGGTTGCTTGTTTGTTTCTTTTTTAAAAATCACAAAAATAAGATATAAAATGAGAATACTTACAAATGAATTACATTAAAAATTAATCTGTCAGAGTACTAGAATCTGGAGGGGTTGGGGGAGAAATTGTGATCATATCAGTTGTTTCTAGCACCAGAATTAGAATTAGATGAAGGGATATATTCATAAAAGCTGCATTTTAATTTCATGCCGGTTTGCTTTAGGCCATGTCAGAGTTCCCAATGCCTCAAGGCCAAGCTAGAGGCATCTTAGTATTCTGGAAGTCTTTGAGGCATTCTTAGCTTTAAATTCACAAATGTGCTATTTTGCTAAGAGATGGTGCCAAGGATGCACTGAGATTCTGGGTGCTTTGCAATACACTGATGATAGCCTGGCTTGCATTTTTTCAGACTCTTTGTATTCTGTAAGGTTAGTAGTAGCTGTAATTAATCAGCTAGCTTCACCGTATGAAACTGAGAACTACCATTTCACAGGAATTCAAGACTCTACAGCTATCAGTTAATTTTTCTTCAAAGACAACTGATGCAGTCCTTAAATCTAAGCCTTTCTGAGCACTGTGCTGTGATGGAAGAAGTGTTTGCATGTATTTGAGACTTAAAATTACAACGTGCAATGTACATACTTCCAAAGACATAGTGTCACAAAAGTAAGTCTATTCAGAATCATTTGATAATACTAAATCAACATCCTACACTCATAATTTCCAGAAACTTGTCCAGTTCTGCAAGTAACTGCCCTGAAGTATTTCTTGCCAGCCTTTCACACAGTACATCCTGTCCATCTCCTTCATCACAGCCAGAAGTTCTGGACAATTCTTTTTTACTTGTTACATTTAGGCTATCATACTGGCATAGTAGAGCAACTCAGTATTTCCAAGTACTTTTCAACTTTTTACATGTTAAAAAAAATCCCCTAGCAACTTCTACACAGAAGAAAAGTTCTTGTTTTTCAAATGTCTATGCTGAAACTATTTTGTAGATATACTTGCCATCTAAATGCAGCTGTATCGGGGTGAACAAAGCAATTGCCTGAGGAAGCAATACTATGCAATACTTTATAATGTACAAAATAAGAAACATGCAGTATCTAGTTGGCATAATTAGAGGCATGGATAATTAACTTGACCAGATCACCAGAGTAAATAATGCATTCAAAAATTTAAAAAACCCCAACCACCCACCATACAGTCTTTTCTGTCCACCTAAGATTCTGCCTAAGTAGCTCTGTTTCCTACAATAATTTCTTAACACCTGATTCAATTCTTGCTGAAGCAAGAGATACTTTTCCACTCAGAGGAGGTCAGTATTCTCCAAAAGAGAAAAATCCTTTGAAAGATAAGGACCACTTACCATATCATTTGTTACATTTCCTAGAGCCTTGTATTGTTTCATTCCTTCTTCCAAATATTAACAGACCACAGTTCAGTAGAAATACTACTAATGTAGATTTTTCAAGCAATCTTTACTGATTTTTTTTGACATCTCCCTTCTATAATTCTTGCTGTATTTCACACAGGGCATATGACTACATGGTTATTGCAATTTAATTTGTATTTTGTCTTATTTTCAAGTAAATTGACAGAAAGTAAAGTCACAGACTGTTACTCAGCTATTACTGAAGCAATAGCAAAAAGAATAGAAAATGCTATTTCTGTTGGGTTCTGCCCAAGAAACACTTGATTTTTGTGGTGTTTCCTGGAAAGAGAATAGATTGAAAAAGTGAAGTATATTCCTAGGATTCTTGTAAAGTCAAATATACTTAAGTGCCCACTCATGACAATATTATTGATGCATCTCTTCATTTCCTCCTCTCACTTAATGGATTGGATGGTAGAAGTCTACATATTTTTCCTATGAGTATGTAGGGGCAGAGGACTCTTCAGCAGGTTTGGGTTTTTTTTTTTACTTTATTCTATGTCTTGTGAATTTATCCTAGCTCTAGTAATATGCATATAGAGCTTTAATTTTAAACCCATAATTACCAGTATGAATTGACTGAGATTAAACAAAAAGCATTTGTGTTTTTCTTGCTTTATATAGATTAGTAACTATATAGATTAGTTACTTAAAATTCTCATCTTTTTCTTTTAACCCAATAATCAAAAGATGATCCTGCAGTGAAAAAGAAAGCTTTTCAGCAGACTTCAGATTGAAACCCCATCACTTTCATGTTTCAGGAAAGAAACACTTATGTTTATGCATATATCACAAAACTAGGCCTATTAACTGTTACGGCTAAATTCTTCAATCACAAAAGCATTTCTCCACCGACTTACAGAATTATTCAAGTAATTCTTAACTTTCTCCAAAGTTAAAAAAAAATTACTTTCTCTTCTTTTTTTGAAGCCAATGGACACTGTGACTAAAGTATCTATCCAAGTATCTGTCCTGCTTGAAAAACTTGCATATGCTGACCAAATTCACACACGCAGTTGCTTGTCCTGGTATATACAGCATTTGCCCCTACTGTTTTTTTTAAGACCTCATTTTTCAAACACTGACAACCAAATCTGAATTTTTCTAGATACTTTGTCCTTTAGAGAAGATTCAGCTGACCCTGCTCTCATATATGATTGCTGGCTTCCTAGCCTCAGAATGTATGTCACCTTCTTCAGCTTCATTTGAAGAATATTTTTAAATTGAACTATTTGGGTTTTATTTTATTAACGGTTGACTGATCTACTAGTATTATGCACATCAGAGTTTAAACATGTACAGTTGTACCAATTGAGGCTTACATTCTGTAATAAAGCAGGTTATGAATATGAAGTAACAAGTCTAAAATACCCCACAAAATGAGATCTTCATCCTTCAAATGTTTATTCATAGGCTTGTTGCTCCTTATGTGGGGCAGTGTTCATTGACTTACATGGCTAAGTAATCAAACACAAGCCAAATCCAACTGAATTCAGTCATGTTCTCTATGGGGAGGTTATACAACTGTGGGCCACAGTAAGAAGAACCTCGTCACTGGGCACTGCTCTATTGTCAACCATTTCAGGTTGAAAAAAACTCCCAAGCATGGAGAGGATACTGTCGCCATAGGGGGTCTGGCATACAGGGGCTGTGTGTTAGCTCTCTGGACCAAATGGAGAAAGGGCATAGACTGGCCATTCCTAAATCCCAGCAATTTCAAGGTGGCGTTAGCATCTTGGAAACTTTGCCAGCCAATAAGGCTTAAGTCATCCATAGTGCTGCTCTGCTCTGTGCTGGAGGTGGCTTTTGGGAATCACATGGGCTCCGTAGTTCCTAGAAACTGAGTCTCACTTTGCTGCAGCTCTGGTTTCTTCTATCAAAGTGCAATTATACAAAGGTGTTTTCATTCCCAGTATCCCACTGATTGATCACTGACAGCACTGAGTCTCTCATTCACTTTTCTCCTGCAGTCTATGGCTACCAAGTAAAACAGTGTGGTTTAGGTATGGTGAGCTTAACCTGCCCTTACTTACTATTAAGAGAGTGAACAGTCCAGATAATTATCATGAATGGGAGATGATTTTGCATTTGACCTCCAAGTTGCACCTTAAAAAGACAAGCTCCTCCTTGCACCTTAAGTATTAAGTTTGGAGTTTGCTGCAAAAATTTATTCTAAGCCAGATAATGTCACTTGTTAATATATCTGTCATCTGGATCAGAAGACCTTGTTTCTATTTATAAAAGCAATCCTGTTTTGATGTGGCCTGCAAGGCTCTCACGGAGAGCCTCGGGCCCGCTCCTGCACCTCAGGGCGGGCAGGGGCGGCGCGATCCCGCCCTGACGGCCCGCCCGGCCCCAGCACGAAGCGGGAGTGCCCGTCGCCGCGGGGCAGGAGCTCCAGGCCAGAGCGGGCACCGAGGCCCGCGGCCGCCCCGTACCGAGGCCTGAGGCGGCGCCGGCCCTCACCGACCCCGCCGCCCGCCCCGCCGCCGTCCGCCCGGGCCCCGCGTTACCGGCCGCTGCGCGCCCCAGGGAGGCCCCCATCACACCGCCCCGTCGCTCGCACCCAGCCCGGCCGCAGGCAGGCGGGGCCTGGTCGCGGGGGAGGGGCCGCCCTCCGCCGTCATCACGGCAGCGGCCACCGCCCCCGTCCCTGGCGCGGCCGAGCCGTCCCCCGGCCGCCCAGAGCTGAAGGCGCCCGGGCCGGGCCGGGAGACCCGGGGCTGTGTTTGTAGGATCGGCGCCACCGGCGTGTCTTGGTACGAGGCACCGGCGGTGGCAATGGCTGTGTCACGCCGAGGGGCTGGTGAGCCCTCGTTGGGGCGGCAGCTGCCCGGTGCCTTTCCCAGAAGGAGAAAGCTGCATCGGGCAGGGGCGGGCGCTACGGCCGCTGCCAGCCAGCCCGGGGCGGCCGCGCTGGAGCTGGAGCCTGTGCCTGTGCCTGACTGCGGGGAGGCGGCTGTGCAGGGAGCCTCAGCCGTGCCGCGGCATGCTGCTCGCCTCTGCAGGGGCAGCTCTGGGCACTGTATTTATTTGAAAAAGAAAGTGCAAAAGAGGCCACCTGTAGCAAGGGACATCTGTAAGGAGAGAAAGTTTTCTGACTAAAGCATTGTGCAAAAGAGACTCGGGACAATGAGCAGGCTGTCTTCTGGTGCTCTGTTCCTGTTGTGTCAGGGGCATAGGACATTGCAAGTTGCTGTGATACATCCTAAATATATAAACAGCTTGTGCCATTTCAAATCTGATAATATCTGAATAATTAGAAGTGCAGATCAAAATCAGTAGTCAAAATGGGTATTTAAAAGTCCCAATACATGACACGTTCTGCTTCCAACCCAGGTTGTAAAGCGTCAGATATGTTTATGATGTTCAGAGAAGCACAGGTACGGGTCATACTCATGCCTCTGCTGGCTGGGCCCTGCTCCACACAATGTTTTTCTGAMGGTGCAAAGTGCCAGTGAGGGGACACACACAAGTTACATAGCAGGGCTTTGTTTTCTGTGCGCTGAAAAGACTTCTTTTTTTGGTAGGAACGAAACATGAAAGCAGCAGAGGAACAGCAGAGGGAATAGCAAGAACAAAGTTAGAAGGTTGGTGACAGTTTTGGATCCAGGTGCTGAACGGCTGCGGATGGCTGGGAACGGCAGCAGGCTGGGTGAGTGCAGCCTGGGGGGCAGCCCCTGCTAATGCATTTTGCAGCATGGAGGAGGAATGGATGGTCTCACGCAACTGCAGCAGCAGCTTCTTCACCAGGGTCTGTGGGTGTAGTGCTTAATTTGACTTTATAAAATAACCTTTAAGGAAACTATGTGATGTAGAGTAACAAAACAGTTGAACACTGGGCAGTGCTTGCTAATTGTGTAGGCGTGTGAATGCGTGCCTAGTTAGCTGGGAGCTTGGAGACGCCAGGTAAGAACGGGCATTTTGCTCACGGAATGAGCTGGAAATGTGTGGTTCCAAAATAGCCCTTGTATCTAGGTCAGAGAGACAAAACTGCAAAGTAAGATGACTGTAGCTTTACTATATTTAGAGCATGTTTTCCARTGCTGATGAACATCCCAATCTAGAGCAATACCACGCTCTTCCAAGGGGAGGAAGCAGCAGCCATCAGTAGATGACTCTGCAATACCCTGCTTGCGGTTCAGTGCGAACGCGAGCAGGCCTACCTAAAGAAGCGGGCGTGACATGAATAAACGAGGCGGTTCTGTGACACAAGCACGGGCTGGGAGGCAGAAATACTTTTGGCTCGGGAGGCAGGCCGGGGTGGGGCGGAGCGGAACGGAACTCCTGTATGTGGAACCTCGGCGCCGGTCGCGGGAGTCGTCCGGACCGCGCAGCCGGCGGCCTCGGGGAGGCGGTGCCAGGTTGCTCCACGCGCCGCGGCCAGCGGGAAGATGGCGGCTGTCAGGGGGCTGGAGGCGTGCCTCAGGGTGGCGGGCGCCGCCGCAGCGCGCCCGGAGCGCTTCCTCAGGTACTGCGGGTTTCCCAGGGGCTGGGGAGCCCCCAAATGCCGGACCGCGTGTGTGTGCATGTAGCGCTCTGCGATTTGTGTAGGCCTTGGTCTGGGAGGGAGGCCTCGTGCCAGCCGGCCGGCCGGCGCCCCTCARCTGCCCCGGTGCCGCAGAGCGCTCCTGAAACGCGCTGTTAACAGCGTCGAGACCTGGCTGGGGCTTCTGCCACGGCTGCTGCGGTATCCTATTCCTTTTTTCAGCGTTAGGGAATTAGGAAACGGAGGTTTCTGTTTCAACCAGCTATGTTGAAGCATTGGTAGCTCTAGAGAAAAAACTGGAAGAGACTACCCAAATATAAAAGCTGAGGAGTAAGGCAGTGGAGGAAGACAATTACGTTTTTAAAACCAAGGGTCTGTATCTTGGATGTTTGATGTGCTTGGATGTCTTGGATGTGTTTAGTGCTATACTGTTTACTTCCCCAAAATGTCTGGAGCGCTTAAATATGATCAAGATATAATAAGATGCAACTGTAGAAGGGTAGAATATTCTCTCCAGCTGCTACTTCATACACAAAGTGTAATGAAGGTGAAAGGCTTAATAATTATAATGTCTTTATATCTAGGAATGTTTAGTAGCATTACTCCAAGAGATGTGTAGAAAGTTAAGCAGCAGCAGTAATTGTTGAAAGGTGCTGTTCTGTAGCACCAAAATACCTAAGCAGATATAAAAAGAGCTGCAGTGTGACCATGTGATTAACTTAATGGAAGGTGTAAAATGAATGAAAGCTAGTAAATTCTGCGAAACAGAAAATAAGTATTTAATACTAACTGTTGTGCTTTTTAAAGCTCTTAATTTTTTTTCTACTCTTAGTGTGCAAGATGGACTGGCTGCTGACTTCAGAGCATTAACAAAGACTCTCTATGATTTGAATAAAGCTCTGGGAAGTAATATAGTTTGTGGGGGTCCTCTAAAAGAGCTGGTGATAGAAAATTTTGATGAAGAACAGATTTGGCAACAACTAGAGCTCCAGAACAATGCGGTTCTCGATTTCTTCAAGAAATCCATTGCAAGGGATGCCAAGGATGAAGATCTTTGCCTTCTCTCAGACCAGGAAGAGGATGGCTCTGATGCAGAGACCAGCAGTGACAAGGAGTTGGAAGACAACATAATGGAAGCAGACACTGAACAGAAGAATGTTTATACAAAAGATAAAACTACAGCTAAACACAAGCAAAGTAAACTCAGAGAAAGTATAATGCCGAAATACAGTGATGAGGATTCTCATATTGACTTTGATATTGAAGCACGGGAGCAACAAACTAAAACAGCCAAGGAAACCACATTGAAAAAAATGGGAAGAAAATCTATAGTGGATGACAAGTTTTTCAAGCTGGCTGAGATGGAAGCTTTTCTAGAACATGCAGAGAAGGAAAACAGGGAGGAGGAAGAAAATATTAATTATTTTGAAGACATCATCTCAGATCATGAGGAAGAAGAGTCTGAAGAAGCTAAAGTCAAAGTAAGAATATCAGTAAGTTAATTTCCTGATCTCTCGTTTCCTTTAAATCAAGATCTGATATCCATTAGGGTGACTACAAATTGTTAAACTCTGAGTAGAAACTACCAAGTTAAATTTGATTAGATGACTAATGATTACTTCTGAAGCTTTACTTTAATAATATATTTTACATGAATATCTGGTAACAAAACGTCCTAGTATAGAAGAACATACCATCTTGCTATTCCAGTCTCTCTTTAGATGGGTCTTGGGTTTTTGCATGAATAAAGGAAGAGATATTATGTCATAAGAAATAAGTGACCTTGCAAAATTGCAGAATAGGTGACCCAGCAAATGAAAAAGATGTGTCACTCAGTATTGACATCTGGCAATTAGAGATCACGAAGGTGACTGATGCAGAGCAAAGGGCTTTTGGCAACTTCTTTTTCCAGGGACATGGCTTTGTAACTCTGATTTAACTTAAGTTGCTGAGTACTTGTTTGAAAAACAAATCTTTTATTATTTAATATTACCAGAGATTCTCACTAGCAAGTAAGAACTATGCCCAGGGTATAAGGGAATGTGTACGCATTCCAACAAGTAATCGGCAAAAGCTACTGCTCTTTGACTTCTGTATGTGTTGAAATTGGAAATGAATTTAAGTGGTAGAATATTTTAAATTCTTGTAAAAGAGCTTAGTTTTACTAAGATGCCCTGCCACAGGTTAGTTCAGTAAACTGAACTACTGTTACACAAGTAGTGCTGTTCCTCAGGTGCTAAAGACTTTAAAAGACAGGATACCCTTAGACTTCTGTCAGTCTAACAGTTTTGGTTTGTTTTGGCTTTTTGGTTTGGTTTTTTTTTTTCCTCTTCCCTTCTTAGCCAATTAAAAGTTCTAGAGACTTGACATACAAAGATTTCTTTGATCCAGTCGATGACAATGATGATTTAGTAGCTAATGATGCTGAAGATGATCAGGAAGAAGAAGCAGACAGTGCTATTGAAGAGGAGAATGAAGAAAGCATGTCTGAGTAAGTTTATGCATTATTTGCAGTTAAAATGTCCTTGTAATTTTACACTGAAGTGAAGTAGAAAATAAAGTGTGAATTCCAGGCTCACTTTGGTCATGGTTTGCCATTCTCTGTTATCTGTTCTATGTTCATGGTTTGCATTGTCACCTTATTTAAAAAGCAGTTTATTTACTTATCTTTTGAGTATTGTCTCTTGATATTTATTTGAATAAATCATTTAATAACTGTAACTTCAGTTTTTGAAATTTTTTTTTTAGTATATAGAAGTTTCCCTAGTGTCCCCTGCCTTTGGGTTTCAATGAAAGCCTATTGTATCTCTTAACTGTGTGTTAGTTGTAACAGGTAAACATCTAATGGCTGAAATATCTTCATGTAAAAAATTATAGAGGCTTTTCAACCTTTATTTTATATTAAATTTTAATGTTACAGGATCGAGGATATGAATGAAATGATGATGGAGAATATGAAAAGTAAAGAAGCCCCTAAAAAAGTTACTTTTAGTTTGCCAGATGACAGTGAAACAGAAGATGTTACTGATATGCAGTTAGAGAAGGGCATCAATCCCAGTGAAATAAAGTCTTCTTTTGAGAAGAGACAGGAAAAGGTAACTGTTTTTTTTGTTTTGCTAATACTTCGAAACAGTGGCCAATATTTTTTTTTTTTTAAATGATGGTGTAATTTGTTCAGTCTAGCAAATATGAAGAGGCTATTTACAAATTAAGAAAAAGAAAAAAAAGTGGCTTATCTACGTCAGATATATATGCAATTATATATTCTCTTATCTTTATCTGGCGAGGAGTTAGAAGTACCTGAAATAACTATTAATTTCTTGCCTTGAGTTTACTTGTGAGCTCTATGTTTTAAACTTCTTAGGAAATTGTGTTTTTCAGATGAGCAAAAAAATAAAAAGTTTAGAAGAAGAGTTGTTAGAGGAGAAACCTTGGCAGCTTAAAGGAGAAGTGACTGGACAAAAACGACCTGAAAACAGCCTTTTGGAGGAAACAGTACTTTTTGACCATGCAGTCCGAATGGGTAAGTAGTGAGAGAGGGCTTTGCTGAAAGTGTGTTGCATACCATGTTGGGTTTTCTTCCCTTTGACCTCGCTGAAAACACCTGTGACTTAAGAGCAGGGTAACAAAACGCTAAGTTAAACTTCTTGGTGCATTTTTGAGGTTGTGCGTTTTCATGGTGGAAACTACAGGAAGCTATAGTCTTTTTTGTTCATTTTTAACTTAACTGAAAGTTCATTAATTCAGTGGCAGATTTAGTCATTCACAAGCCTTACATAATAGGATTACTCTCTTCAAGATAGAGGAAAACATTATTTACTTACCTCACCTTCAGTTACTACATTTTTGTTAAGGCTTTACTTTCTTGTTCTGTTATTTGTGTCTTCATAGAACAAAAAGTATTTCTTGCTGGAGAAACATTAATCTTAAAATTCTTCTCTTTCTCCTCTCAGCACCTGTGATCACTGAAGAAACTACTTTTCAGCTTGAAGATATCATTAAACAGAGAATATTGGATGAGGTTAATATTATCTTGCTTGTTCCTCCCTATTTTGTTCATAGACTTGATTCACAGGGCAGATTCCAAGGATGAGTTTGGAGCTCTTAAAATGTTAGGTGTAGAGTTATCTTAATTAATTTCTGCAACTGGTTGTTTTATTCTTTTGCCTTGATCAATGTGTCCTTAGATTTCTCAGGAGCTCTATTTTTACATGCCTTTTATATGCTAGGTTTTGGTGTGCTTCAAAAAAATGAGTTTTTGCAGATAAAACTATAAGGAATATAATGCCAGTCTGTAAATTTTGTCTATGACCGTAACTGAGCATTCTGAGCATTCTGAATACTAACCAAAGCTCAATTGTTTACTTCGTTTTTCTTGAAAGCCACTGATACAAGATTTGTATCCCACAGCTCGTTGAGGCTTATTGTTAGTTGAATAAAAAAAATTAGTACATGTTGGGGGAGAGTATTTAAGTACTTAAGAAAATTTTTTATTTGTTATACAGTTTTTACCCCGATTCACTAAAAATAACCACACAAGCTAGAGGTATAAGTCTTTTATTACTTTTTTTTTCAAATGAAAGTGTGAAACTTAATGAGTTCCTGGGAAGCCACATGCATAAACTAGTTAATGTGTCAGATAAGTAGTATGGAAAATGTTCTAAATAAGCTGTAGCACCTGATATTTGACTGTAGTTGCATTTGGTCATTAATTTATTACTTTCTCAGGCATGGGATGATGTAGTACCGAAAGAAAAACCAAAAGAGGAGGCTTTTGAATACAAGAAACGTATCACTTTGGATCATGAAAARAGTAAACTGAGTCTTGCTGAGATCTATGAGCAAGAATACATGAAACTTTACCAGGTAACGTAAGCAATGCCTTTCCTTTTGGTTTGAAGTTCAYATCACATAATCTCGTATCTTCATTTGTACGCCGCTAACTCTGCTTTCAGCTTTGTGGAAGTACTTCAATCTTTCTCTGAGCGTTCACCAGGGAAGTGGCTTTGAATTGTATATTGTGTTGTTATCAATCTCGCTAAAGTAAAATAGCTTTATGAATGGTGTTGCACTAACATTGTATTATTAATGCAGCAAAAGACTGAAGAGGAGGAAAATCCTGAACACAAAGAAATTCAGGAAATGATGGATTCACTCTTCCTGAAGCTGGATGCGCTTTGTAACTTCCACTTCACACCCAAACCAGTAAGTACATAAGTTTCATAAAGTTGGAGGTTTTTTCCCCCTCTTTGAAACTGGATACTTTAAAATATATTTGGGAAATGGAAAGTAAAGTAAACGTTGAGTGTTATTGAGATTGTTCTTATTTCATATTAAATGCACTATAATCGCCTCTAAACAAAACCAAATATTTAGTATCTTCAGTTAGCTGTAAGCTGCCGTGAGATGGTGTGCTCAGTCCTGAATATGTTTCCTTATTTCTAGCCTGTGCCAGAAGTTAAAATAGTTTCGAACCTTCCAGCTATAAGTATGGAAGAAGTAGCGCCTGTTGCTGTTAGTGATGCTGCTCTCTTAGCACCAGAGGAGATCAAGGTAAATATAAATAAAAATCATATAAGGATCTGGAGAGGATCTGTATTGTTGATAGAAGGGTGTACTGGCTGCCAGATCAATGAGAGAATTCTGCCCCCTCCCACCCTGGGTTCCTCACTTTGTGGACCTTCTTGCCTAGCATTTTAGTTTTGGTTGTTTTGGGG
>JAYKAV010000076.1:1940-116529 GCA_035582835.1 Phoebastria nigripes | reverse complement strand
TTTTTTTTTTTTTTTTAAAGTCAAATACCATTATATGTGAGTAACTAGTAAGTAGTATAATGGTACTGTTTGTACGTTTCTTTGTTATAACAAATATTTTGTCCATTGACAGGATGAAGGTAAAGACAAGGTCTTGAAATCATCCCAGGCCTTCTTTTCTCAACTACAAGATCAAGTAAAAATGCAAATCAAAGATGCAAACAAATTAAAGAAGAAACAGAAGAAGCAGAAAGCACTCTCTGTTCATAAACTGAAATTGTAATTTACCTTTTTATGTCTGTTGCATCTTGTATATATTAAAATGTTTCTATGGGAATGCTGAATTTGAGTAGGTTTTATTCTGTGTCCATCTTTAAAATGTTCTGTGAATTTCTATGGTGATGTAAAGACACTTTCCGTTAGGTTTTACTTTTATTTTCTACCACAGAACTCTGATTTTGTCTTTTCATTCTAAAAAGAAAGCTTCTTGCCATGGGCAGATACATAACCATGTAGAATACTTGATATTTATGCTTTGACTATACAGTTGCTTTAATCTATAGTCCATAGCTTTTGTATCTGCTGTTACAATAGCTCTGTATATATTGCAGGAATAACTGCATTTATTGAAGAACTTAAGATGTATCCTGGCATTACAAATTGGAAATTATCTTTTGAAATCGTGATTATCAAACAGGGAGGGGACAGAAGGTTTTTAAGCCTGCAGTAACTCAGACTAAGCAAATGGTATCTTTTAACTTCCATGGTATTTCTCAAGGTGGAAATATTTCAGTATTTGCTCTTTTCTTGGCTGAACAAAAAAAAGTTCCAGCTGGAGCCCCTCTGGTTCCCCTTTCTAAAGATCACAAATGTTTTTCACGATTTGTTGTTAAAGGAAATTTTAAATTTAAAGAGGGCAAGATGTTTAAAATAAATAGGCCTTAATTCGTACGTTTTTATTAGAGTGCGGTACGCAGGCTCCGCAATCTGCTCCCCAGGCCTGCGACCCGCCATCGGCGATGCATTGCGCTGGCCTGGCGGCGGGGGCGGACGAGCAGCAGGTCGCTGCGTGCCGTGGGGCGGGGCCCGCTGCCGCGCGGGGCCGGGGTACCCGCCTCCCGGGGAGGCCTTCGCGCGTGCCGCGGCCGTTGAGCAACGCGCGTCGTGCGGCGGCTCCTGGCTCCCCCCMTCCCGGCCCCTGGGCCGGCGGCGGTAGAGAGACGCTCGGCTGCGGCGCCGGTGCGTGGGGAAAGTCAGGCATGGCGGCGGAGCGGGCGGCGGGGGTTTCGGTTGGGCCCCTCGCGAGGCCCAGGCGAGGGGAGGCGGCGGCCGGTCGACGGGGAGGGATAGCGGCGCCAGCGGGGGCGGGCAGGCGAGAGGTAGGCACCTCTCGCCTGCCGGGCAGTAGCAGAAATGGGTTCAGAAATCTGAGGCGCCGCCATCCACGTCGGGAACGCATCGAGAGCGCGCGCAGCGCCGCTTGCAGCTCCTCTGCCACTGCGCTGTGCAGAGCGGCGTGGCCTGCTCGGAACAGGCCCGGGAGAGCACAGCCCGGCCGGCGCGATGTCCTCGGCGCTTTCAGAAGCGCCACAAGAGTGATCAAGTGTGCTCCAAGACGCTGCGCCTGTGCTTGGTACGCACACATGCACATTGTATGTGCTCTGTAGAAGTGGATAGCTGGCACCAAAAAACAGTATGCCTATAAGTAGCGGACAAGATAATGACAAAAATTAGACGACTTGAGTATATTCTTACACCGAATTTTATCTCAAGTTTTCATTTACATTAGCAAGTGAACATGGCATTTAAATAGTCAAAGTGTGTAGTAGTGTTTCCTTTTTTAAACCACTCTCATGCAGCCAGCTGCAGTGCTCAAGCATGACAATCATGGTGTGCTTGCTTGCCTGCCTAGTGAGAAGGTAGAAGGACATTTGCATTGTAGCAGTTAAGGATTGCTTGACTTTTCCACTTTTAGGGTTTTATTTTTTCTTCTCCACTGTTCATCTTGGTTGCATTTGATACCTTAGAAGATCTTTCATTCAATATCTTTTTTTTTTTCCCTTGAAGGCATGTCAGAGGATTACAGATGGAAAATGCAAAGCCAAGAAAAGTCTTTTTTTTCCTTTAAGTATTACCGAATAAGGAAATAATGACCTGAGTGAAGTTGCCCGTGCCACGTAAATGCTTTGAAGTTTTGTAATGGCAGAAGCTAGGTCTTCAGAAATTAAAAGATCCCGAATAAGTTTGTCACTCAGTAAAAATAAGAAAAAAAAAGGAACAACAAAAAATGTGGAAGGTAAAGGAACACCATCTATACCTTCAGCATCCTCCTCTATTATTTCCTTTTTTAACAATGTTCCCCCTGCCAAAATCACTTGTCCCATGTGTGGGCAAATGGTGCCAAGATACGGAATAAATGAGCACATGGATGGAACATGTCAGAGAAACCATGGTGAGATTGGCGTCATTGATTCAACACTCAACTCTTTTAGGAATGAGAGTCCCCCAGCTGCAAATGTGAACAATAATTCCAGCTCATATTTTTCAAAAAAGCTCTTAAATCTAGAAACAAGTCCTTCCAAAAGCAGTTTATTCAAAACAAAGGGGAGTGCAGCACAACAGGTTAGTCCTTATTTTAGCAATAATAGTTCGGTCTGTGGCGTTAGCAATGAACCACAGGCTCAAACAGTTAAAATAGTCTCTTTGGGAAGCTTGTCATCTAAACTGTCCAGAAGACATTGTATCCAGGGAGGAAAACAGATCGTGTATAAAGAGATCAACTCTTCACCTCCAGCTGTTCACAATACATGCAAAAGTGCTGCAGCACGGGATGATGATGATGAGATTTATGCTGGGCATAGTTCTCAGAAAGAAARTCAACTTTCTCAGAGAGAGCGCCAGGAACAAGATGTTTCAAAGAAGGAACCTGAATTTCAGAAAGAATTAAACAAATGTAATGGAGAAGACCTTGTGGATATTGTTCAGGTATCATTACCAGCTGATAACATCGATGGCAAAAGGTTACCAATTGGTACAAGGAGCACCAAAACAGAAAGTAGGTCTGAAGGTGTGATACTTAGTCCTGATAAATTTGAAACACGTCTAACCATTTATACTTCAGCAGAGCTGACCAATAGTTTGGAAGTCAAGACTCAGCCTCACACACAGGTTTTTCCTTCTTCCAAGACAGAAGTGAACTATGGTACACAAAATTGCTTTAGCAAGGGTGATGTACAGGTACTTCCTGTGAAAGTTCATGAAGACTTTAAAGATGAGATTAATCATACTTTGTCAGAAACTGTGGAAAAGGTAGAATTTCAGAATTCCATTGGGGACATTTTAGACAAAATAAATGAGGTTAGCTCTGTGCCCAGCTCTCTTGGTCACCCATATTACCTCCAGAATTTTTTAGTGGTGCTGCGAGCAGTCTTGGAGAACAAAGATGATGTCAGACTCTTTGATGAGCAAGATAGGAACATTATAACCAAATTCTGCAAATTATCAGGTATCTTTTTTTTTTTTTAATATATTGTCACATTATCTCTTGTAGAGAGAACTGTTACATTGTTTTATGTGAAGAGTGCTATACCAATGGGCAATTTAACTTGATAAATTCCTTAAGGGAAGAAGCTCCTTTTTCTCAGGAGATGTATCCCTCAGTGGCTTCTTGTAGGCAAGCTTTCCTAATGTTGCTTTAATGGAATGTAATGATAAATAGTGGAAACTTGCAAGAAATAAGGAGAGAATGATTATGTGTATTTCTGGTTTTTTGGAATACTTTTTTTACTGTTTTAATACTGTTTTTTAGAATCTTAAGTCAACTTGCTGCTGCATTTAAACATGTTTCCAAGGAAGGAAACTCACAGCACAGAAAGAGTATCAGTTAACACCAGGCTTTTGATTATTATTATGCACAGGAATTCTACAAAATGAGGTTATGAAGAGGGGATACATATACCTTGAAAAAAAATACTTCTGAAGTGGCATTTGTGAGCTTTGATTCAGCACATTTACAGATGACTTTCATGCTTGGTGTGAATCCATGGTTATCCCTATGATTATTACCCAGTGTTTAGAATGCTAGTTACTAATTAACAGTCATTTTCTTATAGGTTGCTTAGTACTTCTAACTCATTAATTTCAGTTGGAGCCAGAATGTTGGAGATTTAAGCCCGCCATATTTAGACAAGATTCAAAGCAGACATGTTGTCTGAATCCTATACTCATAAGTTTTACAGTAAAAGCATGGCAGAAGTGATGCAAGTGGAAGAAAACTGTTCTAGCTGCTCAGGGCACTTAGTCCCTTAATGTTTGTTTCTATAAAGTTCCAAAGGATATTGTGGATTGACACCGCAGGACATTACAAAAAGAGAATATCAAGGTCATGACTTGTGATTAGCAATTATGTGAAATTTTTCCAAGGCCAACAGGAGACTTTCAGTAAGTGTTTTTCTAATAACTTGTATAGATGTGGAGAATAATAGAATGAGGTTAGGTTAGTGTATATGACATCACAAGGTTTCTAATACAGGATGCTGAGTGACAAAAATTGAGAAGTGTTGGCTTGAGCTTTTTAGGAAGAAATATAGCCCTGATAAGTAGTTCACAATCTCAGTTCCTTAAAAAAAATTGAGTTAGTGCATATCTGTTTCTCTAGAAAGTACTTAAACTGTGGTGGAACAATCTCAGAAATGTCTTTTTTGACTTAAGATCTTCTTCCAAAGTTTAGCAGCTGGAAAGGACCATGTGAACATTCTTCATTTGCCCTAGTGGAAAAGTCAGCTGAGCTGACTCAAGCCACCTTAAGAGATGGTTGCTAAAAAAGGTGAAGAAACTCCAGAGGAGGAAATAGGGCTCTCAACTTACACAGGTATTTCTGCAGTGGTTACCTGGTCACAGATTATACTGTAATAATTACAATTATGCAGTAACACTAAATATTTAAAAAATTAGAGAATAATACTAACATAAGTTATGAGAATATTGTAAGTAAGATGAGATCATAACATAGGACTGTATTTGTCCGGGAGCAGCAAGAACAGACTACTCCACATGGGAAGATGAGCCAGGGGACAGCAGGGCAGGCAGGGGCCACATCCTCTCCTCACCTGCAAGGGCCACAAGCCCATATTGCCCAAAGAAGAAGAGCAGATCCAGTGCCAGTACTGCAGTCAGCCATGCTCCAGTGGTAGCAGGTCTTCAGGCAAGTCTGTAGTGATGATGCAGGTGCAAGGTATCTGGCTGGGTACTGGCATGCCACAGCAGAGCTTAGGCAAGAGTGCAGGCCCCCAGCCTGAGCTTAAGTACAGCTCCCGAGTGAATGGGGGGAGGCCCTGACAAAGCCTCACACAGCTCTTCCCAGCAGCCTGAGCCCAGCTTACACAGCTGCACTGTATCAGAGCTGACTTGAACACAAGTGGCCAAACCTGTGGGGGCTTGGATGGGGTTGCAGAGCCTATTGGTGCACTCAAGGCCATCAGAATATTAAAACAGTTAACTTTCTCCAGCTGAATGTGCGTACAGTGACATCTTGGAGCTTGATAATGCCTTGTTTATGTTGTGATAGTTAAAATGGGAATATATAAAGAAAGAATGGAATATAAGAAACAAAACTCTTGTTAYTGGCTCTGTGAGGCAAACAGCAGATGCATATCATTTACATCCAAAGAAGATCTAGGAATAAACTTACAGTTAGGTCATTAGTGGATGCAGGCTTTGGCTACTTTGGCAAATACTAAAAGAGACGTTCAGGATACAGCTTCCTTATTTCCACACTCCCTTCTCTGGATGAGTACAACACTGATCAGTAATAGTAACTTGTTCTGTTAAATAAAGGAAGGGCTTGTTTCTCTTCCAGTAGCGTGATTTCAGTATTCCTCTCTCACAGGAGTTCAGAATACAGAAAGAATTATTGCAAAGTGGTGCTGATAAATCCATGTCTGCACTGACTGCTAGAGCCACAAATAAAACAATCTCTATTTGCAGGGTAGGTAAAACGCAATGATTCAGCTATGAGAAGTGATCGGATAGCATTATGTCAATAGATAATGAATTCTGGACAAGTGACAGATGGATGTCTTTACCTTCAAGAAATCTTAGACAGAATACTTTAAAAGTTCAGGTAGATGGGTTATGTGTTCCACATTAGAAGTTTCTACCCAAGCAAGAGTTGTCTTTCAGTTATCATAACACCAAAAAAACCCACACATATAGTGCTTAATACTATAAAGTTGCTTGAACATAGGTATTCTCCAGTATTTCGTTATTGTCTGCTCAAATATCTACCATTCTTCAGTGAGTTATCTCTAATGCTTATTATGAAAGGAATGTTATTTTTAAAAGGATTAAATTTGAAGCAATCCTTCCTTCCTTCCTGCCCAGTTTTCTCAAAAGTGGATGGCTTTTATGTTGGATGTAGAGCACTGCCAATTTTTTAAGTACTGGAAACTAAATAAAAGTAGGGAAAAGCAGAGGTSTATACATAACAAGTCATCTGCAGTGCAGTGTCAGGCTTTGTGCTCAAGATGTGATCTGTCTGAACTTAGGTGTAATATTGAAAAAAATTTTTTTAAATTCTCTATGTTTAATTTCACCGCATGTTGTAGTTGGAAGAATTTAAATGCAAGCACATAGTTCTAGTGACACTACTTAATACACTTTGTGAAATCCTCCTTCCAACTTTCATACAACAGAAAAATCGTATCTGAGAAACATTGATTTATAGTCACCAGTGGAACTGAGGTACAGAAAACTCAACAAGAAAAAAAAAAGTAATTTTTTTCCTGTTGCATTTTAATGACTCAAAGAGGGTGAACTTTTCTAAAATCTTCTGCATCTTTTTGCTAATAATAATTCAACTTAGAGCAAATTTTTTATTTCAGTGATACACCTGAAACTTTCATTAAGAACTACAAAAGAAAAAAAATCCCCCAAATCTTCAAAGGTAATGTACTGCAGAACAGGATGCTTAAGCAGCAATTAATTACTTGCACAATACCCTTTTATTCTTCTATGTGTCATTCAAATCCTTTAGAGAGAAAGCAGTCCTCACATGCCTTTACTGGCTTGCAGCCCTAGTTTGGTCAGTTTCCATGGTCTGGAGAAAGGATGTTCATGTGTTACGTGACCTTTTTCCTTTTTCCAGAGTTGTAAAAACTGGAGACAGACTTCAAAGAAGTTATAACCCCAAAGAGAAAATTACAAGCTTATGCGTCCGAATGTAGTTCTCTCAGTGAATTGATCCTGGAAACATTCTATTTAAAAAAGGCTGAAAAAGTCTTTTTTAAGGACAGGAGAATAGTTAAATAAGCATGTAAAATGGCAATTAACTGCCATTTCTTAAATATATCTAGGTCTGGTAGTGTTTCAGTGTCTGTTTTTATTAATGATCAGTTTCAGTTAAGCAGCAGCAGACAGGGATAAAAAGATTAGAAGTTAATGAGGGATGAATTAAGTATTCAAAAGGGAGCTGAATGTAGTAACAGTAGCTAGACTATTTTCAGCTAAGATTTAATAAGCTATTTTGCTGAATTTCAGCATTGTTAGTGTTTTTAAAGTATTTTTAAAAGGTACTTTAAGAGAGCACTTCCCTGATAAAAATCAAATTGATAGGAGGTTTCTTCCCCTTGTTTTCAGTAGATATATTAGCAAAATTAAGCTTATCTTTGGAAAAATAAGAATCTGAAGACTACTACACAGAGAGGTATTCTGTGATTATGAAATCATTCTACAGACTACAGCTTCTTTTGTTCCCCAGCATCAAATAGTTGGTTATTGAATGAGTGTTAAAGAAAGCAAAAAGACCTATTTAACATCACAATATGCAGAGTTTGAAAAATGAAGTTGTCTTTTCCTAGAAAACAAATTCTTTCTTAAAGGGTAAGCATGTCCAAAATGCATTTTAGCAATGTTCATTACCTACAAAATACATTGTAATAATTTTCTACCTACAAAACTTAAAAGATTCTATTGAGCAATAATTACTTGGAAAGGTCAGTTCTGGTATTTTACCAAGTCTGCTCATAGAACATGGGCAGATTTAAAATGTGTTTTAGAGGATATCTGCATCAAAGTAATTTTTCTAGGTAAGGTAGTGCTTATGCATAGTAGTATGTTTTAGAATTTAATTTTCTTCTTATCCTTCCCTGCTTTATATAAAATTTGCAGTTGGTGGGCAGAAGTTATATGTGAGACTTTTTCAACGCAAGCTGAACTGGTTAAAGGTGAACAAAATAGAGTATGGAGAGATAAGTATGGATTTGTCACCAATAATTGAAGAACTGGCTGAAGCCAGATTTCTGCAAACAGGTATGGCCAGCATTAATAAATGTTAAAAGTATTACAAATAAAATCTGCAGTTGTGTCATGTTAGAGTTTAATGCACTACATGCTTGTCTGTGCCTTGAGAAGAGAATTAGAGGAGCAGAATAAAGGTTTCAGGTAGATGAGTTGTGTTGTGTTACATTAAGAATAAAAGCAGTTAGTGCAAATTAGGTGATAGGGAGAGCTAAATAAATGTCAGGGCTATAGGGGCAACAATAGGCCTTACTTGCCCTCACCAGCCTCATCTTAGACCCTGACCTGTACGGCCTCTGCACATTGGTCCAGGAGCTCTACTTGATATTTTTCAGTACTGCCCTGAGCTGTCTTGCAGGCACCCTGTCCCTGGCCTTGCCCATCACTGGCTGGCTGGACCTCCAACCAATGCTGCAGGTGTTTGTTTCCAGTCTTGTCTGTGGCCATGTACTGTGGGTGGACCTCGGACGTAAATTGTGGTCTCGTCTCTAGTCTTATGTCCGGCTTGCCTCTTAGATTGACCCTGGACCTGATTCATCATCATGCCTTTTCTGGGGCTGCCAGTGGAATCTGTTATCAGGACTTTTGCTCTGCCCATTCTGTTCATTTATGGTGGGACTGCACCAGGGTTGGTGAGGACACTGCCAGTGCTGTGGTCACTCTTGACTCCTGGCTCATTCCCCCTTGTTGAGCAGCTCTGCTCTTGCTGCTCCCTGGCAGCACTTCTTTTTGCATTGGGCAAAGTTTTAATCATCAGGAAGACAAGTTTTTCTGAACAACATTTTTTTGTAACTCAGCAGAATTTCTTTATATTTGCTTTTGTTTTGAAGTTGCAAAGGGATTTTTTTCTGATTATTCCATTCCTTCAAACTGGACCTGTGAAGTGAATGAATTTCAAGCTGAACCGGCTAGCATCAATAATACATGTTTGAAGAATCTAAATCATTAGATTAGTACTAGGTTATATGAATGTACTACACTTTGAGCTGTTGCTTGAGTGTATATGTATAGCACATAATGAATATATGTGGATCATTTTACTTTTAGAATCTGAACTGGAAGACCTGTGTGAAGGGTTGGATTTGCTTTCAGCCCCTGAGCTAAAAACATTGGCAAAGATCTTTCACTTGCCAAACCCAAATGGTCAGAAACAGCAACTTGTGGATGATTTTCTGAGGTTGGCAAAACAACGTTCAGTCTTCAGCAGGAGTCAGGCTGGTATTGGGACAGTGATTTTAAAAAGGTAACTCTGTTTATAGTTAAATTTTGCAGGTGAATGTAAGTTATGCTTCAAAGAACTCAATCTAGATGCCTTTTGAAGAGAGGAATGCATTTAGTAAATTTATGAATAAAAAAGGTCAGCATTAAATTTTGATTCACAGTGGGTCAAACAGAAGGGTAAATAGTAGACTTTTTTTTTAAACTGTGTCCTGTTTTTTAGCTGGGGGCATGACTATCTATCTCCAAAGTTATACAGAGAAACATTTCTGAATTATTTAAAGCAAAATCAGTGCAGAAAAACATCTAGGAAGACATAGGGAGAATCATTGCCTATTAAAGCAACTATCTGATATTCGTTTGCTGGGTGAGCTCTTTTAGTAGAATTAGAGGAGAGCAGTAATCTCTTTTTTTGTGATTGACTTTGTTACTTTAGCATAGAGCCTCCTTTTGGGCAATATTTTTAAAGGGAAAAGATTGTTTCCTGTGAATTTTTTCACTATGGCCATCACAGCTGTGTATATCAGATGCCCTTGACTTCCAGGTCTTCTGGGGTCCGGATTCAGGTTTAAGGTGTCATTCTGCCCTAATAGGAGTGATTACAGCATTACCATTCTTGGTGTTTAGGGCTGGATCTGTAGCTAGAACATCCACAAAAAGTCCAGGAATATGAAMTAAGGTAATAGCCAGGGTACTGGTGCTAGGGTACAAGTCAGTTCTGGAGTTTACACAGTTACCTGTCGTAGTAACTGATACCAAAAAGTAGCTGTTTGAATAATAATGCATATAAACAAATGTTGCTTGTCTAGCAGTTAGCTTGTCTAGTAGGCTGGAGAACTAGGGTCTGAACTCAGTAATTGTGGAATCCTTTCTGTACAAAATGCAGTTTGGGTAGAAAGCTGACAGATACCGGTATGTACTGTATTTGCTTCAATAACATTATTTGTCTTTCCTGTGGTATTCTTTTTCAAATGAGAGAGATATAAAGCTTTGTCAAGTTTTGCATAGCTATGTTTATTGGACAAATATTCTCCCCTGAAATCTATCATGTGATTCTYCACAAAATTCCTTGTATTAAAAGGGGCCTAGTATTGGAAGAAGAACTTTAAAATCATCCCTCCATGAAGAATTATTATTACGTGAATCATTAAGGTCTTCTTTCCTTATGGCAAAAGAGAGGCCTAATGCTAGCTTAGTGCTGGGCTTGCAGAGCTTCACAACTGGGATGTTTGCATAGTATGGTTAGCTTCTTTAAAGTAGTTTTATTTGGTCTTTGTTGTTTTCAAAATACAAAGGGAGCTGTAATGGTTCCTATTCTGTTAAAAATAGTATTTCACACTGGTGTCATTGTCTCCAGTAGCATTGCACTTCATTTGCTCTGCAGGAAAACAGGTGAAGTGATCATAGCCACAGCCATGATTATCTTGTGTTAGAGAATGTTGGGACTTTGTGATAAATAAGGATGTTTTAATTTAAGGAGTTGCGGTTGTTTCCTCATTCTAATCCAGGTATAGAAAACTTCAGTATGAAAATACTTTTTATCACTTGAGATTTCATTTTTTCTCTTTGATACTAGATATTTGAACTACATGATAATGCATAATTTGTATAAATATCTCTAACAGAAGCAAAATTGTTTTCAGAATATTGGCTTAAACTATGCCAAAGAAGGCTAAAAAAAAAAATGTTCAGGAAATGGAAAGGAACCTGGGAAAATTAGTTACATTCCAAAAAAGTCCTTGGCATTGGCTTACTCCTTACTCCAAGAAAAGAGGTTGATAGTTACTTGCTCAGCCACATCAACTTTGGGAATGTAATGCTCTTTGCTGTAGTTGACAGCTGAAATACTAGTTATCCCATGAGATCAGAGAAAATCCTGTTTTAAATTTGTGCTGTCCTGTGGACAAGTAACAGAAATCTTGTCTTGTATGAAAAGGCTGGATGAAGATGTGCTAATGGAGATACCCTATAACAAGGGATCTCAAATTGTGGTCTATAACATTGCCCTAACAGCAAACCACATCTTGTTGCTTGTTGATGCTGCCTGGCTTAGCAACAGGAGTGGCTGCACCCAAAGGGCAGTTAATTCCAATTCTATTCTGCTTGAATTCTGCCCTTAAACTTTTTATTACTTAATGCATTTCTTTGGCTTTTCACTAGAGGTTACCTTCTCAAGCTGCTTCTTTCAAGGAAAATAAAGTTTACACGTTAATTGGCTTGACAACAAAATTATTCTCATACTTCATTCAGTATATTTGAATTTTTATAAGTAATGGTAAAAATAATTTGTTATATTAATTTTATTTGTCCTTCCAGGGTGAAGGACCTGGCTGGAAAATCTGTCAGGGTCTGTAAAGGCCCTCGGGCTGTCTTTTCTCGAATCCTGCTGCTATTTTCACTGTCTGAGTCAATGGAGGATGAAGAAGCTGGTAGTGCTGGTCAAGGCCAGCTCTCCACAGTCCTTATGGTAAACCTGGGGCGTATGGTATTCCCCACTTACACTGTAAATAGGAAAACACAGGTCTTCCAGGACAGAGAAGATCTTATCAGGTAGGGGGAGATTTGGCAGTTTGGAAATCTGTTTATTTCTAGAAAAGCTTTACTGCAGTACTTGTGTAGGCAAATAAGAATTCTTCATGTAGAACTCCACGTGTAAATAGGTAGAAGTGCACTTTTGCAATGATTTTAAATGCATTTTTGTATCCAGGTAGGAATTGTAATTCACAGTGGCTTGCATTTTGAACCAAAATAACATATCTATTTGCTTCATGATCATGTGCTGATGAAAGTTGTTTCTTCATTTGCTGTGATGATTATTAGAATGGACTCTGAACAAAACAAAAAATATGTTCTCTAATTTATAAGTAATTCTAAACATAACATACCCTGCTAGTGTAAACTCTGCTGATCCTACAAGATTAAAGTTGGCTGCATGGTTCAATGTCTTTGGAGACTGGAAGGGAGTTTTTAAAAGGTATTGTGTGGAGGAATTGATTTCTTTTAACTATAAATGCTTTTTGAGCCTAATACCTTTTTTTTTTTTTCCCCTTAGGTATGCAACTGCTGCTCATCTGTCGAATGATATAGCCACTGCGATGGTAAATGGGAACTGGGAAGAAGCTAATCATCTATATATGTGTGCTAAAGAAACCTGGAATGAACTGAAAAATCACCCCTCTTTGAGGTAGTAAACTGGAAGCTAGCCTAGTGTTCATATGAAACTATTAAGTGTATTATCTTACTTTTGGTTCTTTTCCTTTTGAGAGAGTCTTATAGACTAGTGATATTATTTAAGCCTGATAAATTTAGAAGCTTTAACATTCTTGAAAGCTTTGAACTTCCTGGTTGGTTGTTTAGCTTTTAAGTGATTACATGAAAAGGCCTTTTTTATAAAACCTTGGGAATGAATTGGTAGGCATGGATAAAAAACTAAATGAAACTAAAACATTTCTGTTCTATGTGCCAATGCAGGAGAACAAGAGCCTTATTTTTCCCTTGTCATAGTTTGTTTTTATGGCTTTTAGACAAACAGCAATAAGCAGAATTTAAAATTCACTGTGAACAAAAGAGTGTTGCAAATGTTATGGGAAAACATACTGGGTTATTAATCTCTTCAGACTTCCAAGTGGGTGTCATTCAGGAAACATTACTAAAGATTTGAGAACTGAAATAATGTGTATTGTTTTTGAAGCACCCTTCATCAGTTTTTCTTTTAATTATTTTGTTTTCTGGCTTAACGATACACTGAAAGTTAAAGCCTTAAGTTTGGCATTATATTCATTTTCATGGCATCTGATTTAAAATAATACTCATAGAGGGTCATTTGGAGGTCTATTCCATTTCACACTGAAGACAGTGGAAAAACCTATTTTGATTTCAATAAGACATTCAAAAGACTTTTTGTCTTGAAACATAGAGGTGCCTACCCAAAAGATGTTAGTCGTCTTTTATGGCAGGAAATGCCTGTTCTAGCCTTTTTCTTTTGTTCAGCTGTGTTTGTTTCTAAAGTTAACCTGACTTACGAGAACAAGTTGGCAGTAACAAGACATGATGTAATAAATTATTGTTTTGTGTGTCATGTAGAACGTATTAACTAATAATTCCACTGCTGTTGAAACCAAAATATGCTGTGCAAGTGCAGCTTGCGTCTGCTACCTCAGCTAAACTATTTTCTTACCTTTGGGTTCTTGACTTTGCAGCTGTGATACTCATTTCAGTTCAATTTTGATATATAAGGCATTTAATTTTTGTAAATGCTTTAGGTATAAGTATTCTTAGTAAGAGAATTTTAAGAATTTAAATTGCCATCACTAAATTGATCTGAGCTGCTCTTATCTTTCAGCTATCACAGAATTTTACCTGAGTATCTGCGACATTTCACAGTTGGCTGGGTGTATACAAGAATCCTTTCTCAAGGTGTTGAAATTTTGCAGAGACTTCACATGTATGAGGTAAAGTGATGAAGTGAATAGGAATATGTGTTTAATATAGCATTGTACATCAATTTACATTTCTGATGTGGCTGGAAAATGGTGATAATGTTTGCCAGGACTTGCTACAGTTCTCTTAACAGGTTACTTTTAAGGAAAAAGAGCCTTTTTTTCTTGCTTTAGAAAGTTTTAAATTGTTCTGATTTCTGCTTATGCTTTGGAGATTTACCATATGTAATATACCATAAGACTGTTGCTGAGACATTGTTGTTTCGTTATTTAAAGATACCTGTTTCACTAGATTTGGTTATTGCTTTTAAATAAGAAAATCTTGGAAGAAAAGTCTTGTATGAAATCCCTGCCTCTTCACCTTAGGAGCTAACATCTCCAAAGGCCTCTGACTTATATGTTAAAGCAAACCAGATTATTCTGAAAAAGACTTTGCCTCTGCAAAAAGGCAATAAGTAATATTCAGGTCTTTTTCATATACAATAAGGAATACAGAAAGGACAAAAATAGTGTATTTTTGGCAGCTAACCTTTGAGTTTACATAAAAATATCTCTATTCTAATAGAGTTTTTAAGATATAGCCATGCACCTGAATACATTGGGTGCTGGAGTAAAAATGGGGTTTGAATTGTGCAGAGACAAAGTTTTATAGTACCCGGTAATTAGAAGGGAAAGTGACAAGCTAATTATATAATGAAACTTCAACTTGGTTTTCTAACTCAATTAGTAAAGATATAATCCTGTTGCTACAGGAAGCGGTGCAGGAGCTGCAGACTCTTCTGTCTCAGGATGTGTATTGTACGGACAGCAGAGGGCGATGGTGGGATCGCTTAGCTCTGAATTTACATCAGCACTTGAAAAACACTAAGAAGGTATCTTCACAACTGCACACTGTAAAGCTGGAAACACTGCAGTCATTGTCTGAAAACATTTTTTAAAAATATTTCATATGAGAAGAACAGCGGGGTAGGCTTTCCTAAAAATCCAGATTGTGGTAGGAATCCCAAGGTCAGGCAACCAGTTTCTCCTAAGAATTTGAATATTGAGTGTACCCTCATCCTTTGTTGGCCTGCTTTTTTCTGTTTCATAGAAGAGCACCTTTTGGCATGAACGATTGTATGGAGTTATCACTGGTAGGGTGAGTTTGTACAAGCAAAACACATTATTTGTGCAGTGGGTAAACTTGCCGTTCTCAAGTCTGAATGATGCAGTTCAGGCTTTTAGAAACATTGTGTACATGGTGAGTGATCTTTGAGTTTCCTAAGTGATTAGCTGGCATGTAGCCGAAAGAGAAAAATAACCATATGGGAATGGCAAGGATTGCGTGCAAGGATTATTGTAAATCTCTGTAGATCTTTCTGGCACCTCTGGAAGGATTTCTGCAGCAGAATATAAAGGAACCAGAGAAAACTGCAAGCTGCAGTACAGGTTGTGCCTTTGAATTCCTTGTGAGCCAGCACCAGCTTTTCACAGACTTTCTTTTCAAGAGCCACAAGGTGTAGAAGCCACTAACTCATTTTAGGGCTCAGTTGCAGTTCCATGAATTTTCTGTGCAAGAAACAGCAGGTGGTAGTTGTATCAGCTGCTGGTCTGAGAATTTATAAGTACAGGAGATTATGTCCATTCTTCCTGTCTGTTACATACAAAGGAGAAATATTGTCAGTGATTGAAAATGAAACTCTGTAGGACTGTTTAGGTCACAGTGAAGTATGGGCAGACTGAAAATCAACTTTTAACTAAAGGACAAAGAAGACCAATCTAATTAAACACACCTAAGATACCTGACTAGTTTGGCAATGAAAAATAGAGATAAAAAAGAGTTTTAAGTCCAGGAACAGTAGCAGTTGTAGAGTTATTTAAAACAAGCAGAGAATTACTTTTTTTTTCCTTGTTGTGGCTTCCTTGCCTCACTAAGACTATTGAGAATTGGGATTAAAATGCTCATATTTTGTGTTGCATTTTAATTCTCTAAGTCTGCTAAAAGGAAATAATATCATAGGCTGTCAAGCATCTGCAGTTGTCTCTTCTGCATCTTATACCCCCATATCAAGCTTTTTTCAGATTTGGAATTAGAAGTTGTACAAAGGAAGAGTTAGTCTCAGTTCCTTATTTATAAATTAGGACAAAGTGCCTTCCTCAAGTCGCAGAAAGAGAGTATGTCAGAACCATGATTTGAATTAATTTTTGGAGTCCATATTTAACCCTGGATGTTCTTCAGTGCAGTAGTGCATTGGTCTAAAATTTGTTCTGTATGTACATTCTTGCACAACTGATCTGGTCCTTCTGTTTCCGTATTACATGCTGTTAAGAAACTGGCTTAAAAATACTAAACTGATATACCTTAGAACCACCTCTTTTTTCTGGTCACTTATGTAGAATTTACACTTCCTTAATCTTATATTGATCAGTACAAATGGAGAGTAATTTCTTTTTACTGTGCTAGTGCAAATTTGAATCCAGAAGGCTACTAGTGCAAAATATTACTTACTAATTAGAACTTCAGTACATAAGTAAGAAAGGTGGCCCTGTCTTATATGCTATTTTTTACATTCACATTTTTGTGCTCCTTAAATCAGTTGGTCTTTTGGACTTAGTAAGAATAGACAGATGTGCATAGGTCATTCTAAATTATTGCTTGTTACCTTGCTCTTTGCTAGGCCATTGACTCCATTAGAAATGGGCTGGCAGACCCATTTGTACGTACCGGGCATCGTCTCTCTCTCTACCAGCGGGCCCTACGAATCAGAGACTCGCCAAGCTGCAAGCAGTTCAGATGCCTGTTTCATGATCTGCCAGTCATAACTGTGGAGGATGTGACGCATGTAAGTAAAGTTGCTGGTGGTTTCTGAGAAATAACAACTCATGAGGTCTTTTTTCTTCTGACAAGAAAAAATAATCTATGAGACTGTTGTTACGTGCTATGCACCAGCCTCTGACTTATTTGTGCTGCAGGAAAATAAATACAAATATGTTTCTAAAACAAAAGCCTCTTGTAAACAAATATTCCTACTTATTGGTAGAAATGGTCAGCTTCTTAGCTGAAGTTAGTCAGCTGTACACTGATTTAATTTGCATTGTTTTACTGAATATGTGTTACGAATCTGATCAGCTATAGACTCCACTAATTTACCAGCAACACTCTCAGAACCTTTCTGTCTGAAGAGTCTGATCCAATCAGTGCATTGCCTCTGGTGTCTTCAGGCTAAGCATTCTGCGTGTAAGAAAAAGTAATAGTAACCGTAGCATGTTGTCAGCATTAGATTAATGGCTCAAAAAATGCAAGGTTTTTTTCGTAACCTTTGGGAGTTATGCACTCTAAATATGCGCTATGCAAATATGCAGTATGACACACTTGCATCGTATTGGAATGGATTTTTTTTTAACTCATTCTTTTCCCTGCTGTTGCAAAGATAATTGTATCTGGGCAAAGCCAGAGCAGAGCCTCACTTTCTCTCTCGGCCTTGTCACCGCATATCTCCCTACAGCCCTTCTTTTTCTCAGTCCAGAATCAGTTTCCTCAGTCATCTGTATTCTTTCTTCCTGGTCCTGTATATAGAAAGACTACATTCCCATCTGCCCAGCATTTTTGCTAGGCATTTTTTTTCTGAAACGTTTGCCAGTTTGTAAAAGCTAAACAGAATGATTTCAAGGGAATGGCAGGTTAAATTTTATTCAGTTGATTTTTGGAAACAAGTCTAGTTCTGATTTTAAGAAAACTGAAAAGGAGGAATGTGTGGTTTCGGAGAGATTCAAATACCTAGGCTAAAGCTTTTTAAATGTGATGCTGGAAAGTAACTAGTTCTTTTAATATATTCAGGTTACAATCAAAGGAAAGATGTGTCCTCAGATGGGAATGGGAAAATCTGTATTTCTAATGGAGGATATTGGTGATGAAGAAGGAGGCGAAGACTTCAGTGTATCCACAGTCATGTGCTCAGTTGAGGAGCTGGCGTTAACTCATTACAGGCAGAATGGTTTTGATCAGGGTAATAGTAACTTTTTTTTATGTACAGTAAAATAACTGTGGGAGTAAAGAACCAATTTACTRAGCATTTTAGTTAATAGACCAGTTTTAGCTGATTCCATTAGATCAGTTTTTAGTCTGATTCTGTTTCTTTCCCAAACGGCTCTAATATGTAATTTCCTTACCAAAATGCTCTAGTATGTATTTTCCACCTGACCTGCTTCCTGGCCTTTAATTATTTGCTGCCTTCATATACCTAAGGTGGTTTTGAAATGTGTTAGGAAAAAACCCAACGTTTCTTCTTTATCTCCATAGAAAATCACTTACTTTCCCTTTCTTATCAGTGAACAGCTATTTTATTTGTTAGGGGTAAAATGCTAGCAGTGTCATTTAAGGGAACGTCATTAAGGAAAGGTGAACTTCCACTGATTTTTGGTACTAGATGAACATGAAAACAGTGTATACCATAGCAAGACACTTAGCAACTTCTTTTGAAAAGGCTTGATTTTCAGCCTGTTAGTAGTTGTTCATATATTTTTAGAACTTAAGAGCTGTGGAAAGCCATGGACAAATAAGAATATATAGGGCTGTTTTACAGGAAAAAAGCAAAATACAAAAAGGTAAGCAGGTTATTTTTTAAGATAAAATTTATATTTTTATATAAAATATGTATTTTAATATAATTTTATATTACTGATATGTTCCCAAATACTGTTGGAGGAAAAGTGGCCATATCAGAAAAGGGTAAATGGGAAGGTGAGAATATTTAGAATTTGGGAGAGTTGTGCTGAAGTCCCCACTCAATTCCTCACTCCCACCCACTCACCATCAGTCATCTTGGCAGAGTGGCTCGGTACAAATTTTGAGCACACAGTGGCCATGTGTGATTTAGTGGTAGGCCTAATGAAACAGAATGCCCAGTCCAGCACTACACACACACACTAATGCATGCACACATGCTCATGTGCGCGCGCTCTCTCTCTCTCTTGGATATGTATGATATATCATACATGTATAATACATATACACGATACTATATATTATATATAATATAATAACATATAGCATATATTCTGTTATCTATATGTATTATATATAACATTACATATAATATTATATATAATATATTATACTAATAGACTAATAACAGAACATCACAGAATGGTTGAGGTTGGCAGGGAGCTCTGGAGGTCACCCTGTCCAACCCCCCTGCTCAAGCAGGGCCACCTAGAGCCAGTTGCTCAGGACCGTGTCCGGCTTTTGAGTATTCCCAAGTATGGAGAATCCACAACCTCTCTGGGCAACCTGTGCCAGTGCTCGGTCGCTTTCACAGTGAGAAAGTGTTTCCCGATGTTCATATATATATATATATATATTTAAAAAAAAAAAAAAAATTTGTACATATATGTGTCTCCCTGTGTTCACATATGCRTATATGTTCATACATGTGTATGAACACATACATTTATCAACATATATAGAATCATAGAATCATTAAGRTTGGAAAAGACCTCTAAGATCATCAAGTCCAACCGTCAACCCAACACCACCATGCCCACTAAACCATGTCCCTAAGCGCCTCATCTACACGTCTTTTAAATACTTCCAGGGATGGTGACTCMACCACTTCCCTSGGCAGCCTGTTCCAATGCTTAACCACTCTTTCAGTAAAGAAGTTTTTCCTAATGTCCAATCTAAACCTCCCACCTCCCCTGGTGCAACTTGAGGCCATTTCCTCTCGTCCTATCACTAGTTACTTGGGAGAAGAGACCGACCCCCACCTCGCTGCAACCTCCTCTCAGGTAGTTGTAGAGAGCAATAAGGTCTTCCCTCAGCCTCCTYTTCTCCAGGCTAAACARYCCYAGTTCCCTCAGCCGCTCCTCATAAGACTTGTTCTCCAGACCCTTCACCAGCTTTGTTGCCCTTCTCTGGACACGCTCCAGCACCTCAATGTCCTTCTTGTAGTGAGGGGCCCAAAACTGAACACAGTATTCAAGGTGGGGCCTCACCAGTGCCGAGTACAGGGGCACGATCACTTCCCTCCTCCTGCTGGCCACACTATTTCTGATACAGGCCAGGATGCTGTTGGCCTTCTTGGCCACCTGGGCACACTGCCGGCTCATATTCAGCCAGCTGTCAAACCATACACATGTATGAACACATATATGTATGAACATACATAGAGATGTATGAACATACATAGAGATATATGAACATAAGGAAACACTTTTTTACTATGAGGGTAACCAAGCACTGGCACAGGTTGCCCAGAGAGGTTGTGGAGTGTGTGTATATATGTATATATATGTTCATATCAACATACTTATATATGTATATTCACATATATATGTACACATATATAAGACATAATACATACAATATGTACATATGTCCATACATATGTTAAATATTATTTAGATAATATAAATATTCCATTATAATAAATAATTATGAATATAATGTATACAATAAATATAACACAATTATATATAATAATATATATTATACAATATGCAAGATCTAATTATATACTATAAATACAGATACTATGTCTTTACTAATATGTTATCATCAATATTATACTAATATAGTAATATAGAACATATATAATCTAACATAACACATAATACGATATATGAGATATAATGTGTATTAGCTAATTTTTATATGTATATGTAGCACATATTATATATTAGTATAATAATATAGAACATATGTAAATTTATATACATCATATATCATACAATTATATGCTATAATTATATACAATTACATATTTATAGTTACATATGAAATATTTAAAGAGTTACATTATTAGGGTATACTATATTACGTATTATATGCTATGTATTATATGTTACATACTACCTATTTTTATTACTATATAATATGTGACATATAATAAATACATTTTTATATGTATATATAGCATATATGATATATACATTCCTGTGCTGGGTTTGACTGGATGGAAGTCTACCATTTTCTTCATGGTAGCCCATATGCTGCTGTGGTTTAGATTGRTGACCAGAACAGTGTTGATACCACATGGATGTTTTAGCTATTGCTGAACAGTGCCCACACAGCGTCAAGGCTTTCTCCGTGTCTCCCTGGAGTGAGTAGGCTGGGGGTGGGCAAGAGGCTGGGAGGGGACACAGCCAGGACAGCTGACCCCAGCTGACGTTACATGGTAGGCATATTCCCTRCCATAAAATGTCATGCTCAGCAATAAACCTGGCGGGGGGAAGTTTTTCCAAAGTAGCTGTTGCTCGGAGACTGGCTGAGCATTGGTCTGCTGGTGAGTGATTGCTTTTGCATCACCTTTCTTTTTTCTTCTCCCCCCCGCCCCCTTCCCTCATTAAATTGTCTATCATCTCAACCCCTGAGGGTTGTGGTTTTGTTTCTTTTTCTTCCTCACTTTTGCCTTTCCAGTTGTCTTCCCCAGCCACTGGGGTGGGAGGGGTCAGCAAGGGACTGGGTGGGGTGGCTTATCTGCCATCCAGGGTCAACTCACCACAATTTTTTTAATATATAAAAATATGCACATGTGTGTGTATATATAGATAGATAGATGCACATATACATACATCCACTTTTATATACAGAAACATATATACATATATGTATATTTACATACATGTATACATATGTGTACATATGTGTATATATATAATACGTATATGTATATATACATATATATGTGTGTGCATGTATACATATTATACATCTATATAAAAAAACCCAAACAAAACAACCCTTGTGGGCTGATATAAAGACAATTTAATAAGTGACAGGGATGAAAAAAAAAAAAAAAAAAGGAAGATGATGCAAAAGCAATCATTCACAATTAGCAGACCAATGCTCAGCTAGTATTACTCAAAAATGTAATATATTAATATATATATAAAAAACCTACACGTATATGTATATGTATACATATATATATGTATACATGTGTATGTATATGTGTATATACGTACATACATACACATATGTATCCATACACATATACACATACATACATGTATACATGTACATGTATATATATAGAATCATAGAATAGTTTGGATTGGAAGGGACCTTTAAAGGTCAGCTAGTCCAACCCCCCTGCCATGGGCAGGGACATCTCCAACTAGATCAGGTTGCCCAGAGCCCTGTCCAACCTGACCTTGAATGTTTCCAGGGATGGGGCATCTACCACCTCTCTGGGCAACCTGTGCCAGTGTTTCACCACCCTCAGTGTAAAAAATTTCTTCCTTACATCTAGTCTGAATCTACCCTCCTTTAGTTTAAAGCCATTCCCCGTTGTCCTGTCGCAATAGGCCCTGCTAAAAAGTCTGTCCCCATCTTTCTTATAAGCCCCCTTTAAGTACTGAAAGGCTGCAATAAGGTCTCCCTGAAGCCTTCTCTTCTCCAGGCTGAATAACCCCAACTCTCTCAGCTATGTATGTGTATATGTAAATGTAACAGAAAACATTTTGTTATTAATGTATTACATTTTTAGTATACTGGCTGRGTATTGGTCTGCTGGTGGTGAGTGATTGCTTTTTGCAGCACATATATGTATACATATATATTCATACATGTATACCTCTGTATGCATATATGTATGTATACATGTATGTGTACATGTATATTATAAAACATTTTTATATAAACATTTTGTTATTAATATATTACTTTTCTAGTATAAAAATTAAAAAATTTTGTGTATTAAAAATTGTTAAAGTTAGAACAATAAACCTTATTCATGACAGGGCATAGTAATTTAATCCTACGCTGTAAATGAAGGCCAGTAGCCTGGAAGTAGAAAGCATTAGCAAATTGTGGAAGTGATAAACTGCATTTACAACTTGATCCTGTAATGTTAGTATATACTGACTTCAGCTGTGTATAAACCTGAACACAGCATGTTTCTGTTTTGGATCATGATGATTTAGTACTGCTTCATATGAGATTGCTGTAGAAATTAATGTTTCCATTTTTATTAAATTTTGCCCTTTAGGTATTCATGGGGAAGGCTCAACATTTATTACGCTGTATGGTATTCTAATGTGGGATATCATTTTCATGGACAACATACCCGATGTTTTCAGAAATTCCTATCAGGTAGTTTTGAAAGGCTTTCTTTAGTTAATTTCTTTACCCATTGCTGTAGACTCTGCAGCCATGTTAAAATCTTATTCGGGATTAGATTAACATTTTATTCTGAGGGACTTTCCAGACAGATCTTGGTGTTTGCTTGCTTTTATTATTTGTTATATTGGGCTTGTTACTAAAGGGCTCCTTGGTAACTAATTGCTATATAAGTCTGGATTGACTGTCAGGGTGGGATTCATCTGGCTTAATGCATATGTCCTGTATCTGAACTCACTGGTCAAAGTGTCCTTTATAGTCAGTGGAAGAATGCTGCTATACCATAGCATTGTTCATCTCATTTGAAGATGATGCATTCCATTAAAGAAAAAAAGAAAAAAAAAAAGAGTCTATTTCTTTTCAATAGCCTTTAAAGGGAAGTCACATTTTTAAACTCACGTTTGTTAACACCCCCATCCACTCCACCCCAACATGTTTATGCTTTTGGGATCTTCCATCCTTTTTATCAAAGAAATAAACAAGCAAACAACACTACACCTCCCCAACAACAACTCCCTACCACACCCTAAGATTAATGATTCCAGGTGAACTTGTGGCTTTTAGCTAAATGCTTTACRTCCTACAAATTACAGCTAGAAACAGTTTTAATAATTGCAATTAGGAAACTTGATCACTTGGTGACATTTGCTAAGAAAACCCTAAAAAGCCATCTCAAATGTTGTAGAACTAAAAAAGGCCGGACAATTGTCTTCTTTCTTCCACCTTAACCCATTGCTTCTAATTGGAACCCTGGGCAAGAGGTAGACCAGCCAGTGCCGTCCTCTTCCTTAACTGGATTTATTTGTACTGTAAGAAATTATAGGTTTATATCAGTATAAGATATCTTAGGTAGAAACGTCTTCTTATTTTAGAGGTGAAACATGCAGGTTTTTCTTGTCTTTTCTCCCCCCACCCCCCCACTTTATTTTTCTTCACCAGTATGAAGTAGAAATCCTTGTGGCTGAGTCGAAAACCACCTGGTGGTTTTGGAGATGGCTGTCTCCCTAATTAGTGACCACTACAAATATCTCTTTATTGGCAGAGAGGGAGATATACATTCCCTCAAGGCCATCCTTACATAGTCCCTTAAGCAAAGGATATAAATATCTAGAGAATCAAACAGTACAAATTTTGTTAGGCCAGTAGGACTAAACTCAAAACTATGAATACATGAGTTGCTCTCTGTCCCACTAATCTGAAGTTTAACCTGTTTTTTTATTTTATGTTGGCATGGATTATGAGTTTGTATACAGTCATGTCGTGAAATAAGTTCTTAAGCCATGAGCACTTGATTATAAGTATGTTCTTGGTCATATCCTTGGAGAACTAATGATGAAAAGAGGCAACTTACTACAGAGTAATGGCTATTCTTCGAAATGACTTTTACTACTTGATTCTTGGATTCATCTGACCAAGTAAATTTAGGGTTTCTGCTGTTTGCAGAAAGAACTGAGATATGGTTGTCCTTCTTGCTTTGGAATTTTGAGGTGGGACGTGAAGGCACTTGCAGGCTCATAGACAGGACAGGAAGGGGACTGCTGTAGCTCCAAAGGACATACAAATACTGGTAAATGGCATTCATACAAATAACTCTTCTTATGGCACATCTGCTATTCTTGTAAGATGCCATAATTGTATGAATGTCATGTGTTAAAAGCAGGTATTCTTTGTCAGTGCAAGCTACCATTTACTGTAGATCTTGCCTTTCTAAATACATTTCCTTTTATATAAACTTAGATGCAGATTACACCTACTTAAAAAAAAAAAAACAAAAACCAACCAAAAAAACCTTGTATGTTTATGTATTTATAATAAGCCCAGTACTTACAGCTCATTTGCAAATTTAATTTTTTTCAAACTAGATTTTACTTATTAATGCAGAGCAAAGCTATCATGAGCACCAGGCATGAACAAGGATGAGCAGAAAGCTTGCACCTGATTCTCTCTCTGTCATTCCTAGGCTGTATTTTTGTGGAATTAGCTGTGGCAGCAATTTGTGTAAGGCTGAAATTTGCCATTTTCTAAGCACTCTGCGTTTGATCTTGAAAAGCTAGAATGGCACTCAGTTACTATGTGATAGCCTTTTTCAGCTGTGTTCAAAATTGAATAATTACTGCAGTGACTTTTTATACAATAATGTGTCAGCACTATGCATAAGCCTCTGCTTTTAGGCTGCTTGAGTGATACTCCCCAGTTTCATCACTGCTTTGTTCTTCCCACCTCAAACTGCTCACTGTAGCTGAGCAGTTTTGATATGGAGTCCAAATCCTGACTAGAATATTACTGCTTGGAGATTGAGGAGAGCAGATAGCTCTTTGTTGTCTGTTAAAGGAAACCTCTGTCTAGAGGTCAAAAACCAACAGAGCACAGGCTAAAAGATGTGGCCAGCATTTGTTGCACTGGCATTGGGTGTTAAAATATATCCAAATCTTTTCCCATTTAATAAAGGTTTACATAGTGGACATGTTCAAGTTAAATTGACTCAGAGTGAATTTGTAGTTGCGATAAGAAAAACTTGAAGTAGGGCATTGTCATTCTTGGAATTGCTGCTTTGCTGGCAGCTCCTCAGAGCTGTATTTACGTTTTTATACAGACATTCCCCCTGGATTTATACACTGACAGCTTCTATGAGAACAGGAGGGATGTCATTGAGGTCAGACTCCAGCAGCTTCATACAGCTTCCTCAGAGACACTGGCAAAGTTGATTGCTGACATCTGGACCACTCAGGAGGGAAAAGCAGCAGCACTAGTTAGCTGGGGGCGTTTTATTTCCCTCCAGCAAGTTCAGGTAAGTAACTGTTGTCTGGAATGGGCGCTCTGTTTGATTAGGCTTGCCGTTAAATCACACATGGCCGTAGTGTGCTCACAGCTTGTACTGAGGCACTGAGCCAAGACTGATGGTGAGCGGTGGGAGGGAGGAATTGAGTGGGGACTTCAGCACAATTCTCCCTAATCCCAAGTACTGTTACTCTTTTCTGATATGGTCACTTTTCCTGCAGCAGTAGTTGGGAACACAGCAGGGAAATTGCTGTAGATGATAACATCTACTTAAGTTTCTTGTTACATGTGACTAGACAAAAAGCTGAGAAAGCTGAGATGGGCCATAGAATATTCTTGTGAGAGTTGGGACATGGCTGTACAGGAAATTGGAAAAAAAAAAAGCCAACTACCAAAACTTCTCTTACAGAGCCTTGTCTCTTGCCTTGGAGGAATGTTTCTGAGTGGTGTTTTTAGGCGACTTTCCAAAGATCTACGCCATTGCAGAGGGGGACTTCCTGACCTGGTTGTGTGGCGTACTCACTCTAATCACTTTAAGGTATATTGGGAGATCATGGAAATACTCAGTGCTCAGCTTACCCTAGGTATAAAACCTTCCAGTTGTCAGCTCATACAAACTGTATTTTCCTGTTGTGGTGGAGTTGAACCTGCTGCTCATCTGCCCAGCAGCTATGGCAACTAGTGGGTGATTGTTTATCTGCTATTTCATCACATTTTGCTGTAGCTTTAACAGGCGTAATGAGAAACAGCAAGAGGTGGTTAGGTATTGTTGTAGAATACGTCTTTGTTTAAAGTTACTGTAAAGCAACTGTTACCAATCAGTCATACACATTCTGACTGTTCTTAGCAAGGGGTGCTGATGTCACCACTTACACAAAAACTTGAATATATGAGACTACAACAACTATGTCTGTCTCTGCTACAAAAATTGAGTAAACAATCGTGGTTTGTGTCTTGCGTGGTAGTGGAATAGGTACTAGAAGACTATTGGACATCTCTCAGCTGCTGGAGCAACTTGTTAYACGTTTATAAAACACAGCTGAATAGCAGAAATTAGTTCTCTAGAGCATCCGAATAAGTTGCTGTCAGTATCAGCTGGAACAGGTGAGGTTGCAGATGATCAGTTTTTGAATATGTGGCATCTTCATTCACCAGTGTCTCTGTCTGTGTTTTGGTGGATATTTACTATATAAAATTTCATTCTCTTAACAGTTAAACTTTGGAACATGGGTTAATAATTTAGCACCCACTGGGCCTTCCATTGTGCTAAATCTGTATTACTTCTGTTGCAAATGACAGCTGTAAAGGAATACTTATATTAGTCTGTGGGAGCTAATGATCTTTCAGTTCCTCCACAGGCACACTACTAATCATCCACATTTCTTTGTAGCTGGTGGAAGTGAAAGGTCCCAATGATCGCCTGTCCCACAAGCAGATAATCTGGCTGAGTGAACTGAAGAAGCTGGGTGCTACAGTAGAAGTTTGTCACGTGCAAGCTGTTGGAGGCAAGAGTAAACGCCTCAGTTAACAATAGAGGTCTTGACAGCGTGGGTAACTTGGGTGTTTTTAAAGGTACTGGCATGACACACACTACTGGCTGCTGCTTATTAAAAGTAGTTTGTTCTAAAATTCTGGTTTCTTGGAACATGATTGTAGTTATTTTTAGCACAAACCATTCTAAAAATTAGTTTGAGAAGACTGTCAGTATGATTTACTATATGTCACTTTGTGTTCAGAAGAACAAAGCCTTTCTCTTCTATACACAATTCATAACTTATTCTATGAAAGGTAATCTAGGGTTTTTGCCCAGTAAAGAGAAACAGCTGCAATCACACTGGTACCAGCTGAGAACATCCTCTACAATAAAAAATGTGGTGCATCAAGTCCTGATCATTTCCATGTTGCCTGTGTAGCCTGAGTTCATTATGTTGTGCAAGTTTCCTTGCAAGGTGCAAGTTGAGTGCCTTTCCAGGATTGTCCAGGACCAGCATGGTTCTCTAACTGTCCCCACGCTGTATTATGTATTTCAATTTTTCAGTTTAATACAAAAAACCACAGCTGGTCAATGATGACAGAGAGTAAGGCATAAAACTTTTTTTTAAATGCTGTTTTAATATGCTATGTATGAAAGGATAACATATTTAACAGCTCCTTCTGTTGTGAATATCTGCATTATCTGTATAAAGGGGAAATATTTCTGGTAGTAGACAGGACTTGTTCAGTGCCAAGATCAGTGCATTCATTTGCAGTGTGTCATTCATTATAGTCAGTTTTGCTCCACATAAATTGATGTGTTTTCTCATTCAGAAAAAAGGGAGTCAATTGAAATGGAACCAAAAGGATGAGTTCTCTTTTAAGACACCAGAATCCTGTGGGTTTGTCTCAATTTTAACACATAGCCAACATCTTTTCTCTGGACTCTTCATTCTCATACTGAGTAAGTTTTCCTGGTATCAGAAATTCTGCTTACCATACAAACAGCAGACAACACTGTAATAGAATGTAGCGAGAAATTAAGATCATCTGCACATCTTTTTTATTAATCATCTTTCTACAGCGCAGTGTCCCTGCTTTTCTTGGAAAAAACAAAACACACACCCACTATTTTTTTTGTTAGAGGAAGTGAAAGAAAACCGCCTGAAGTTCGCTGTGGAAAGGTATGAACTTTTATTTAGTCTAATTTACTTCACATTCACAACTCAGCATCAGGATTTTATAATCTTCCTGGCACTGCTACTTTACTCAATAAATCATTATCAGGCACAAAGGTTTTAGTTTCGGTTGAAATAGTGAACTCCAAACCATCACAGCAACAGCATTAGAAATCTACTGCCTAGAGCAATTTGAGGTACAGATTTCTGTCGCTTATGTTAGAGGCAAATTTAAGATTCTGTCCTTTGCTTAAATGTATGTTAGAAATTTTTTGGTTTTAATGTCTTTCTGTCTGAGAGTAAGCCAAAACCTTTGCCCCACTTGCTACATTTTCATTAAAAATACAAGGCAGTTAATATCAAAGTGGTATTGCAGGCAGGTGCACATAAAACACACGTGCAGGCCTGGGTATACATATACACACAAACACACTTTCCAATGCATTTCTGGAATGAAAGAAGTTTTTTTGATACATGGCAGTAAATGGTGAATAAAGTTGTACTACCATGATCACTAAGTCTACAATAAGCTCTACCTCGCAGTAATTAATGACACTGGAGGTATACTTTAACCATATCAACCAGCGTTTCTTATTTCCCCCCGCGTGGTTTACAGTGTAGTACAAAAGTCATGATATAACAGCCAGTAACAGCCAAAATAGTGCACATTCTCTAGAAACAGACAAAAAAGATAAGCTTCTTGGTAATTTTTCTACTCTTGCAACACCAAAATGGCATTAACAGTATCTTGTTTTAAATGGTGAACAGAAATTAAAATTTGAAAATGTGTACATATATATATACACACACATATATATATATAACACTCGTATGTCAGTATTCTGTACATAGAAGTCAAAGAGATGTACTCACACCCCAAAATTGCTTTTGAAAGGTATTAAAGCAGTTCAGAGCAGTCCCTACTGACTACTGATAAGGCAACTGTGCAGAGTGGAGAATATTTTAAAATTAACATTTAGTACCTGTCTTTCAAAAGTAAATTAAAAAAATTAAGATGTTTAACTTAAGAGGAAGAAACAACATACACAGGCACGCATGCACACACACACAGACACACAGCAGTTGTTCAGATTCCTCAGAAGGCAAGGCCCGTGTGAACGCAAGGAAGCAGAACCTTGTCTACATTTCTAGGGAAACGTGGATAGCTCCCCTTCCTCCCTGCAGGAGGTGCCCCCATCTCTCCTCCCCTGTGCTTATCGCCATCTCAGCCTCTGCTTGCCTAACTCCCTTTTTTGAACTGTGTAAAATTTCTTTTTAAGTCTGCTTGGCAAATAGATATTTAGACAGGGTTTTTTTATTATAAAGGCGTATTATTTTTAACCCCCTCCCATGCTATATATATAAAATACAAAGGCCATCTGCAGCATCTGTACACATCTTAGAACTGAAATGTAAAAATGTCTGAAATTTCCTTATAAAAGACAATCCCATTTAAATATAGTACCCATTTTCCCCCCAAAGGGTACTAGCCTAAACAAATTTTTTTTTTTTATTCCACCAGCTGCCTGTGTGGAGTAATTTATTTACACATTTTTGGTACCTTTAAACCAAAAAAGTTACACTTCTAAGGAAGAAAAAAAAAGAAAAAGACACCATAGTTTTAACTGTAATTTTAAAAAGAAAAAAAAAAATTGGTACCAAAAAACACTAAGCACACAGGTTGAGGTCTTTTATGTCAAGTATCAGGCCAGGGAAAGCAGTAAGCTAATGCAAAAAAAAAAAAAAAAAAAAAAAAAAGGCAAACTAATACAAACATTTGAGTAATGAATTGAACAAGTTAGATGACTGCTCCAGCAAGCTTGTAAATAAACACAACTCGTTTGTGGACCATTTAACATGCTCAGACCGTCTTGCAGCATAATTAGGCAATTGAGGTGAATACACATTTTTTCCTCACAAACAGTTGACCAGAACCAATCTGGCATTATGTCATAACATGCATGTGCATGTCTGCATGCAGACACACGTGCACATGCACGCACACATACACACTCAGCTTCTTTGCATAAAAACAGGTTTTTGGCGGTTTGGTTAGTTAAAAAAGGAAGTCTACCTTTCCTTCACATTAGCTCTCCTTTACAATGAAACTGCCCGCTTATCCCCACCAAACCAAACACAGTGTGAGAAAGCAGCATACCCAGCATCCCCCAACAGCTTTGTACGTTAGGTAATTTTTAGCCTGGGGAAAATAGGGTCCTGTATGCACTGGACTTCTCTAGCATAAAGCTTGCACCTGTAAGAGCACTCCAGATGCATATTCTCTAAAATAAATACTTGAGCAATCTTAGACATCCAAAACCCACATTATGATTTAGGCTGAAGACCAGTATGGTTTTACAAACAAATGACGAGCTCCAAATCCTATCCCTCCCTGCCTTTTTTAAAACTCTAATATACTGTGTATTATCATCATACAGCTTGGTTTCCCCCCTGCCCCGATAACTGAGAATAGCTTCTAGTCTATCATATAAGGCCTTCAGTGCCTTAACTTGTGAGTCAACACCTGAATAGAAGCTCAGTGTTGGTTCAGTAGCGTTTGTGTTTTACACAGAAATCAGTTAATAAAAAATACAGCCTCACTGTTAAGAGAAGGTAGTTGACAGAAGCCTTAACCTATGAGAATGACACATTACTATTCCTCCACCCTCCCAGTATACTTCACTCTCTTGCTTTTCTCCCTATGAAACTTGAGGCTTTTTCTGGCACAGCATCTAGGGGAGAGGTATCATTTTAAAAGTTTTAGAGCGAAGAGGAGGCTGCTGCATTAAGCAGAGGGAGACTGTTGGATTTAATTCCCTCAAGCAGTGCTTGTCCATTGCACTGTCCCTATGGACACGCATGTATGTAAAAAAAAGGCACCAATAACCACTCTTCTTCCAGCACCCGCTTACAAGTGACAACAGCACTAGCACCCCTCGTGGATTTGGCCACTTGGAGCACGTCCTCCTTTCTAGAACCCAGTAGGGCTTAAGTATGAATTCTGCTGAAAGCTACTTCATCCTACAACAGGATGAGGAGGGGGTCGGCAGGGATGAGGATCCGTGCAGGGATATAATGCTGAGTATTTGAGGTGCTCATATAAAAAAGTGAGGCTCTCACGAGACTTACAAACAAGCTTAACCTTRAAGAGGAAAAACCTGCTGTCTCTTGAGCTGGCCTTCTGTTATTTCCAGAAATGGAGAGGGGGAGGCGGGGGATGGAACAAGCACTTACCATAACAATCTATTGTAAAAAGTTGGGGGGGGGGTGGTGGTGGTCAGCTGCATTAGAGTAATCTTGCTACTGTTTCCTCCCAATTAAAGGCACTTCTAAAGCTACTACAATACCATATCTACAGTAAATGTTTTAAGGTTAACAGTGCATTGTCCTGAAGTTGATACCTATAGTCTAAAGTCAAGCTCATGACAGAGAGCACAAATCTGACTAATTGTTAATGAATACATTTCAGGGAGAGAAAGAAAAGGGAACAACCCCCCCCATGGATACACACTGCATCAACACATATGTAGGATGATCAAGTCACAGAACATTAGTATGTATGTATGTATGTATGCATGTAAGTATTCTTCCTGAAGAGGCAATCTGATAAAATAGTTTGTTCCCAGATTTCAGCTGTCGGTCTGTGTCCACTGCACCTAACTACTTTGATTTGCCAAGCTGTTTTGACACAAGAGTCACTTCAGTCACTATCTGGGAAAAGGGTATTTCAAGCAGAACCCTCATTAATGACCACACCAAGCCTTTCAATTAGCTAATGAAATGCTCCATCGCATATAATGAGCCAAACCACAAAAATACAGAAGGAATTAGGGACCAGAAGCCATACCAGATGAGAACTACTGAAGACAAAATTGTGCGATTTGAAGCATGACTCGCTTTGCTTTTTAAATATTTGTGCAAAACTTAAGTAATGTTTGCATATAAAAATTATTACAGCTTTCAATGCCGCATTTAGCAGTGTTAACTTAGAAAAGACAAAATGATATGCCGTATTCTCCCCGAACCTTTAAACCATCACACCATCTTAGTCTTCATTTGCAAGCGTCTCAGTGGATAGCCAGATTTTGGCACCACTTAAAAATTTGCTTAAAGGTGTTCCCAGAATACTCCGTCTGCATAGATTCCCTACAGGAGAAAATGGGAATGAGGAGGAGAGAAAGTCGGGGGCCCCAGAGGTGTCATTTAAACTATTTGCTCTGAAGTACATCCTGCTTTGATCCAGTTCCGAGCAGTTGCCTTGCAAAGAAGAGTTGCTTTTGTACTGCCGAAGATTCCGGTTTAACATGTCTACTTCATCTGCCAGCAAAGAAACTTTATGGAAAGCAGTGATGAAGCCACCATGATTAATCTGGGCCTCAGGAACCCAGCGGAAGTAGCAGAGTTTCCAGAGTTTTATTTGTGTTCCAGAGATACGGGGTAGAATTACGCCGTGCAAATCAACAGGCTTTGCAAACCAGTCTCTGAAGTACTGTTCCATACTGTTACTCTGACTCTCTGTTTGCTGTAAAAAGTCTGGTTTCAGTTTTAGTATCAGAGAGTTTCTTCTTGGAAGGAACTCTTGCTCACTGATGATTCCATTTTTTAATGCTGGGGGGACACCTCGCAATGTGGAGCTGTAGTTTTTCTGCAGAAAATAAATACTGGTAATTTTCCAGTTTTATGCTCGTTTCAATAGCAGATTTCCCTGAGCTGCTAGGATGCATCATCCAGAGAAATTAATGTGACCTTTAAACAGTTCTGAGCTTGTGAGTCCCTACCACAGGGCTCACAGGGCAAACAGTGTGGCCATCTGTGGCCTTTAAAAGGAAATACATATGTTTTCTAGACTTTCTAAAACAATGAGTGATTGAATTAATCAGTATTCACTGAAAAAACTGACCACCCTGGGAGAAAAAAGTGGCATGTCATCACTTTTCCATAGGTGAAATAATGCAAATGTTGGCAGTGAGCTCAGCCGTATCAGAAAATGTCCTGAAACACATGGCTCAACAATTTACATCTTTACTTCTACAGAAAATCATTTCTTTAGGCTGGGAAGCTAAGAGAATTAACGCTTCTATTGCTAAACTGAGAGTGTAAAACACTATGCAACTGTAAATTTTTAAGCATTAACACCTTATGGTTAAGCACAGAAACAGTCCATTCACAGACAGACATCACTATAGTTACCTTTGAGCGTTTAAAAGTTTTCACTGCTCCGTTTTGTACACATGGTGCACTCTTTCCAATATACAAAGGGTTGTGAAAGAGCAGGCGATCCCTGCTTGTAAACTGAAGAGACCAATCCCAAACACAAGGAAATTTGAGGCCTTTCTCATCACCCAGCTGAATATTTTTGCTTATGGCGAATTCCTGCAAGAAGTTAACATTCAGGCATATTAAAAATCAAAGAAAATAGGCTTATTCACAAATCGTAATTATAAACAGGTGCATAACTATTGGGCAAAGAAGAGCAGGGATGTAATTTAGAGGTGGCTGCAGATCAAAGCAACAGAGCAGCAAGACAGTCTGCTGCTGGATAAAACAGCTGTACCCTGTTTTTCATTTGTGCAATGCAGAGGCAGGACTAATGCTTACTTCGCAGTAATTACTTTTCTATGATACTAAATTGTTTGTTTAGTCTTAAGCCCCCCAAACTGTTATTTTGAGAATACACTAATGGTTCCTCAATGCTCTACTTCTTTGTAAGGTAGCTACCTAGGACTTTAAAGGGAAAATACTTAACAAAATAAGTTAGTTTTACTTTTATCAGCCATCAAATGTTTTCTACACACAGTTCTGATAAGCTTCAGTTTTCAAAACCAAATTTAAGTGTTCAGTTTTCTAAATACCTTCATTGTGCATTACTATTTGAACTTCATGCAGTCTTTTCCAACTTTTTCAACTATTTAAACAATTATGTCAAGAGATTTCAAAGTTTGCCTGAAGTGTGAAATTCTGTTTATTACCTGTCATTCTATTTGATCAGTTCCAGATAGAAATCTATTTCCTAGAGGAGTGCAAATAATAATGTACAATAACAATGCTTTTCTAGAAAAAAATAAAAAAGAAATTCAATAGACTTTCTTCTTGAATAGTTAGTTACTGTCTATGCAAAGATCACCTGAAAGGACATTCTGATCATATTCATCTGGGGAGCTGAATATTTTGCCCCGAACAGGGTGTGACATTTTGAAAAATACAAAGGAATACCATTTAGTTGAGATGTTATTTCCAGAAGGGCATGCTGAAGTCTCTTATTTAAAAAGTAGGTGTAACACTTCATACTCACAGTGCTTTCCTTTACTCGCTGATGAGGACAGTTGAAAAGGAAAGTGCCAAACAATGAGATACGTGCACTGTCATACAATATGGTCAAGTACATTTCAGAAAACTCAAAGGCTGCTGGGTATTGTTCTAGCAGCTGCCAAACACAGTCAAGAAACATCAAGAACAAAGGAGACTGGGAAAAAAACCAGAGAATTATTAGATTTAACATTAGCTTTTCCCAAGTCACACCAATTCTTTGCAGTTAGTGCTCCATTAGGGTATTTAGCTATACCTCTGGTACGTTCCTCAACAGGGTAAACTATTTGGAGTATTGTATTTTTTATGATTTTATGCAACTGTAATACTCTGTATTCCTGTTTAGCCACTTTCACAAGCAACTATGTCAACTGGCTTTCTCAGCGTTACCCTTCCACAGCTCTCCCTCCTCTGTAAGCAGCCAGTCAATTCTTTCCTGGGATCTCTTCATAATCATGTAGCTGCAAAAATGCTTTCTGCCATCTCGTATGTCCCTCTTAAGTTCCAAATTAGTGCTTGTATGAGCCTTCCTTACTACTTGGCTTTATCTTCACAATGTATATACTTCCTCCTTGTTTGAAATGACTGGAGAGCTTATGATTCAGCCACATTAACTTCTCACTACGCTTTCTAGCTCTTTCCACAGTGGCCCATGAATGGCAAAAGTATAAACTATCATTTATATAAAGCTTTAGAAATATTTTCCTCTTCCGAGTTTCACTCTTCTGTATATCCTTTCCTAGGGTCAAAATATCTGCTTTCTCATTATTTCCCCCTTGGTATTTCAGTTTCTTTATCCCTTCATGCATTTTCTTTGCTTAGTGCTCAGTGTCCTCAGTTTATCTGTTGGCTCCACTCTCTGGGGATATTGCTTTTCTATTACTCTTGGGCATTGTCCCTGAAAAAGGCTGCTAACCTAGGGTCCTCTATTTTTCCAACTGCAATTACAAGTCTCTCCTTTGCAATGAAGAGGCCAAGTAAGTGAAAATCAAGCATACTGCTACCCTCTATTAATCTGTTTGGCAGCTGTGTATCAGTTCATAAAGCTGCAGTGTTTCTCTGTCAGGTCAATACTTTGAAAAGTACTGCATATTGATATGACTTTGCATTCAAAAAAACAGGGATGAAAACAGATACCCTTGGTAAAACAAACAACTCTCTCCAAACCCACTCCTAACCCCCTTTTATTTCAGTTTAAAATGTGGGCTGTGCTAGCATTTGTAACAGTGGGAGCTTTTCATGTATAACACTGAAGCAACATAAAAACCCAGCAACATTTGATTGCATCTGGTGTTTCACTGATCCTCACATGACTCATTTTCTCTGACATTAGTTTCATGAGATTTGAAAGTATTAAAAAATAATTTTACTTTTAGATTTCTGTGTGAATAAATGTTCAGGCTGATATTAAACAGATACTGTTATCACATACAAATACAATTCATTTTTACCTCTTTGTCAGATCTCTTTAAGTGGTTACACCTATCTAAAAACTGATATCCTGCCATGACCCATTCCTTCTGTATTAAGCTTTGAAATCCAACAATTGTTCGAAAATAGGGATCCAGCATGACTTGAATGAGAGAAGCAGCAAGACAGCTCAGGTCCCGTCCCTCTTCCTCTGTGAATAACATACAGAATGTATGAAATATATAAGGTATATATGCACATATACAGAATTAGATCTCAAAGAGCAAAAAGTGGCAACTAGGTCTAGTGTTTTTCTTTGAATTTCTTTTAAAACATGCTTTTTGCTGCTGTAATTGTTATAGTTTAAAAAAAAAAACACTAGAAGAGAAAAAACACCTTTTTTTTTTTTTTTTTAACTGAGACTCGTACTATAGAAAGGGTTCCTGCAGTATCCAGGACAACAATGCATTCATCAAGAACAAAATACCCACCCAAACACCTGGTATTTAAACAAAGATGTACTGAGAAGGAGGGTGTTCATGTTGCTGGAAATTTTCAACATATTTTCCACCCTGAAGCAGTTTTTGGAAGGCCATTATATGGGGASAGTGGGATATACCAGCTGAACGGGTCTTGTAAAAATTAGAGAAATTACAAAATTTCTGATCTCGATATGAGCAAGTTTTTCAGTGTCTTTTTTTTCTGGAATATCTGTTTGCACTTATACAACAACAGCCACTGTTAGTGAAATACTTTTGTATATAGGACCTCTGAAATAAAATTGATATTGCTTATGCAAGGAGTATTAGCCTAATTAACACAGTACAAAAGTTCACCCTAAAGTTTTGCTTCTATCATATCATTATCAGAATAAAACCCACAAAGATTCAAAGTGAAATATTCCTTTGATGCTATGGACTATACTACAGTTCAGATACATAACAAAATTATTTTCCTTTCTAGTTCCTCAAATGCCTAAAATATTTAGAAGCGATGGGGTTTCTGTATAAAGATTACAGTTGATTTTATCTAAATGTGTTTATCTACATTATCATACTAATGCTAAGAATTACAGCATGCTATATGGTTGTATTACCTTGTAGAACTACAGAAACATGCTTATACTCCATCATATATACAAGCTCAGCAGAATGCTTAAGAAATGATCTAGACAGGAAAAGAAAGTGATACAACAGTTAATATAACAGGTTCACACTCTAGAAGAAAAAAATATTTGGGATATCTATATTTACCTAACTCATACATTAAAATAGAGAATCCTTCAACTGATTCACTGCTTATTTACACTGGTGAAAGTTTTTCACATCTCATTAACCATCATTTTATTAATGGTACAAACCTAATATACTCTAACCAGTGAGTATTTTCCAGTGAGGATAGCCACTTCTCTTCAGTTTCTTCAAAAGGCTCTGCAACAAGGAAAGTAATTACACTGCAGTACAACTTCAAATAATTATTCCTGTTAGCCAGATCTATTAGAATTTGTTGTATTTCAAGAAAATAACCACCATGAAAGAAGGACAGTCCAGCATACCATTAACACACAGCTGTTTGAGTTTGATATGTGCAGCCTGGACTTCCTGGATGTTGGGGAGACACTTATCCAGATCAGATTTGTAAACGTCACTTCTCAGGGGATGGCTTCGAGTTATTGCATTACAAATCCTAAGTAAGAAAAAGAATCAGCCATTTTCGTATTGGAGAGGAGAGAAACAGTTTTTCAAGAAACATGCCACAGTCTTTAACTGCAAACAACTAAACCCACAAAAAACATGCACCTTATTTAAAAAAAAAAGTTTTCTAGTTTATATTCAGGAGATACAATAGCTTTGTATCAATTGTACAATATCAATTTGTATCAATAGCTCTGTACAATTGCTCCTGCCACAAAGCTATTGACTCAAATATTTTTGGTATCTGCTAGTTACAAAACAAAAAAATGGAAATGCTGAATCATTAAAACAACATGTTTGGGAAATGAAAATCTGAGGCTGACTTACAGTTAAACAGCTCTATTCAATTTTTAATTTTCCACAATTTTTAGTAAGACTTATCTATGCTAAATAAACAGAACATATATAAAGTTTATAAAGCCAAGAAATCTGACAGGGTTTCAAATAAAACTCAGAGCTCCAGCCTAATACACACAATGCAAGTATTTGTACTACTACAAAAAGTCACCCTACAAATTAAACCAAAGAACAAAAAATACCAAGCTAGTAAACTACTTATGCAAGGCTCTGAATGCCTTCATCTTTCATCAAGGACAGTGAATGACAAATATTTCACAGAAATACTGTGTGCATTGTGACACTAAATCTATAGAACTGTATTTCCCAATGCCACAAATAAATAATTTTTACTGTGTCTTGCTGAAGCAGGTAAGAAAATCTCCACCAACATAAGTTGTATTACAGTAACATCAATTGAAAAGATTGTCTGATCCTTTTATCAATAAACTCTGTCATCTGAATGACTAGCCGCCTAAAAAATAAATATCCCTTAAAATTTGAAAAATTACTCAGTATTCGAAACTGAAGTGGACCTTGAATAGAAATTGTGCCAGAACTATATTCAGAGAACAGTTTCTCAAAAACTATTGCACTACAACATTATGAAGCAAGTATCCTCTCAATTACCAATTGCTGCTGTATGTTACACATAGTCACCACTTGTGTTATCCTATGCATCTGATTAAAGAATAACATAACTAATCATTTACCTTTGATCAATTCTTCTTTGTTGCAATACATCTTTAATGTTGGCCATTCTTACAAGGGCACTCCCATTAGGGTGATTCCAGGACCATAACTAATATGGGGAAAAAAAAAACAAAAGAAACAACAAAATAATGCAGGTTAGTGTTATTCCATAGAAATTTTTTTCTTAATGCTACACACAAAACTATGTTAATTGGCATACATATCTTTAAGATTAATATTGTACAATGTTCATGAACAGTAACAGAATAAAGACTACACTTACTGGCATTCGTCTCCCAATAAAAGAGTAGGAGTATAGCTTAAGGTCTTGATCGGCTAAGGAAGATGGAACCACAAAATATTCTGGAAGGCTTGGGGAAAAAATATGATACAAAAGGTTACTTTACCCTACGTATTTTACCAGCTTTTCTCTTGTTGCAATGCTGTCTTACCAACTCTGTTAAACTATAATGCGCCAGCCCCTAATACCGCAGTGCTAACTGGTTCTCCTGCATGTCTGCATGATCTTACATACCATTGGTACAGCCCAGATGTATTTGTTTAGAAACGTGCATGTTTCAGAGGGAAGTACAAAAGCATGAAAGCAACAGATGCCAAAATATGACATTTCCTTTAATGACAACGCTTGCAGGATCTTTCAACTGAGGGCCTCTCCAGAGAGTGGCACATTTAAGAGGTGAAGTGCACCGTTAGGTAGGATAGAGGCTTTTGTAGAGGAGACAGGAAAAGACAGTATAATTGCCTTGTTTTCTTCTACTTGCATTATAAGAGGAACTTACCAAGTAGATATCATATAACCTTCATTGACTGAACAAACTCTCCACTCTGATGCACCTGTCCTTTTGATTTCTCTATCCCAATCAGAGTAAGTTTCAAACAAAGGTGTCTGCTGACCACTGGCACTGCCGATGCCGCCACCACCACCACCTCCTGGGTCTATTCCATTCACCTTCTTTGCTAGGAAAAGAAAATTCATCAATGCACATTTAAAAAAACAAGAGGGAAAAAAAAAATCGAACTCTTCACCTTCCTAATTACAAGAATGAGCCACTAGCATCAGGACTAACGTTACCTATTTTTGTATTACAACAGATCAGTGGTTTAATGACAGCTTGGCGATACATTAAGATGTAAATGTATTTTTTCCTGCAATTTCAACAGAGAAGCAACATAAAATCGGTATGTTGTGCTGCTTGATAGAAAGCAAGACATACTAACACTCAGGAACGAATGTTATCTTCAGTCACAGGATTTCTCTCTTCAACATGCCAAAGTTAGCGACGTTTTAAAAACATGAACCCTTTACAGGCTACCCTTTAATTAGGTACCTTATGAAGAAAGCAAAATAAAAATTATATAATTTCAACAGCTTTAAATGACTGCTGTATTAACAGCAAATAAAATAAATTGAAGGCCAGGTTAAAATATATATATTTTTTTATATATATATATTTTTATATCCACACAAAAAGATGGCCTACCATTTTGTGCCTGGGGATCAAGAAGATTATATAGTCTGTTATTAATACAGAAGGATCTCCTTTGCTGGTCATTCTTTAGGTGCCAAGGAGGCAATCAGCCATGTCAAAGGAGACTACATTTTGTTTGACACTTGAAGTAAATTTTTAGATGAAAGTGAAATAAACTGAGACTCAACCCTATTACCTCCCCCATGAAAGCCCCTAGCTTTAGCAAGAGCCTGTGAAGATGTTAAATGCCTGCCCAAACAAAGCAGAATACAGCATTATGGCTCTACTGTCATCTCAGTGATGTTGTAGTCTACTTTCTGTATCTATCAACTTCATTCTTGCACTAGTACTCAGACTACTTATGTTTTTGAGAAGAAAACTGGACTAAAATCAGAATGAAGTAGTTGTTCAAAGATAGTATACAGAGAAATACGATAATTACCAAAAAATGTTATAATTTTACTGTTCAATGGCAGGATATACAATTATTAAATATAACCTGGAAAAAAATGATGCACATATACACCAGAGCAATGCAGGCTCTTTATGTTCCTCAAGAAGCACAAAGACAGTTTTTCAACTTTTACTTTACTGGGACTAGCAGGGATAGAGAGTCATAAAACACAGTGCTGGAATTGTAAGAGCAAAGCCAGAGATCTATGCTACAAACACCAGGGTTCACAACAACAAAAAAACCCCAACCCAAACCAAAAGTATTTCAAACTCTTTTCTCCAGCAACTGCAGCACAGCAGAACAACTATCTTTTGCCATTCTGGTCTGCTGCTCCAGAGGAACATTTTTTACCCACCTTATGTAATTCTTCCACTACGTATTTTTCCATACAGCAAATGGTATTTTAAGGACAGAGTAAAGGCAACTTTGTGACAGACTAACATTTTGTTCACACTCCACTTTAACATTTTATTGTCATATTATCTGCAAATTGGCTTCCTCCCTAGTACTTTATAACGCTAAAGTACATGGACCTTAATAACTGCCCAAGTTTTATCAGGTAAGAAATTATATGTGTAATTATGTGTGCAACATAATCAAATGCACACTTACTCTTGTGCATGCACAGGGCAGTCATGTAGGCACCTGCATGAAAAACATGCATTTTTGTGCAAATTTGAAGGCCTGAGCTCATAATTCCACAACATTCAAATTTCGTAACAGGCAGATCAGTGGTTTCTAATGCCAACTGCTGCGCAAGTATTTCAGCACCACAGAACTACATAAATGGCACTTTCTCTATTTGGAGGCTTGTTAACGCTAGAACTGATGGTTTTCAGCTGTGGGAACACTAAGCAGTGACCTCACAGCATTACACTAGAAATCAAGTTCCAAAGGCATCTTTTTCAGGCTTACCTAACTGACAAGGTTCAGTTGGAGATTGGCCTTGAGCAGAGAGGGTGTGCTCCAACTCAGCAGGGGTGGTGGAGGTTTTGAGTGGTAAGAACTGCCTAGTAAGCCTCTAGGAAAGAAGGTATGGAGTCCCAAGTTGCACAAATCCTCCTGCAATACCACCAGAAGAGAAACTTATTCCCAAAAGAAGGGCAGGTGAACAAGCCTGCCTGATGGGAGATTAGCTAGGTACCTAGAGTACCAATATAGACATACAATAGGAGGATCGAAGCGTGAGTTGAGAAATATGAGTATTCATGCTGACATAAGTGCTGACATAGGTAGCTTTGTTTTGCTTCAGACAGGAAAGACATTTCTTTTGATTTTGGTTGTTAATGTCTATCACAATGAATGACTTATAACCAAAAGTAAGAGGTTGGGTGCAGGACAAGCCAATTTTATTACCCCTGGAGAAAGCCTCAAATGCTTTTTGCCACTGCTTCTAGACAGAAGTCTTACTAAAATTACATATTATGAATTAGGAAAAAAAAATAATCAAAATACTTTCATACTTACCTGGATTATGATATATTTCCCCAACATACTCAAATGCAAAGAGAAGCTGAAGATCTGTTGGCTGAGAATAATGAGCTATTGCAAGGCACACCTAGGAAAGAAACACTTATTACTGTTATTTATAGACATAAAATTTATCGCCTTTAATTATGACAGTGTGAAATATGCAGAGCAAGAGTTAAAAATCAGTCTTCTGATGTTTTATTTCCATATTTTATTTGAGAGGAGTGAATTATATAGTCAAACATACTCATATTTGCCGAGAGACCATTACTGTAATCATAGTAGGTGAGTTCATGACCATCTATCAAGAGTGATTAACTGATAAAGGCGGACTAAGATTTTGCAAGAAAGGTCAGACCACAACAGGCATCCCTAAACATGATTCTCTGTATCAACAGAGACAACCAAGGACTTGGAGCTATTGTGCTGTGCCTGCCCACCTGCATATAGAAGGAAGGAGAAGAACAGAAAAGGAAAAGAGCAGAACACACAGGTGGTGAGCACACTACAGCAAAATCTCATTTGCAATTGGTCTTTTGATTTTTTTTTTTTTTTTTTAATAAAGAGTACTTATCAACATAGCATAAGAACATAAGAATGGCCATACTGAGTCAGTTCAAAAGGTCCAACTTAGCACTCTGTTCCTGACAGTGGCCAACAATCAATGCTTAGGGAAGAGGGTAAAAACAGAGAAAGCATATAATGAAATTTTACCAGGATATTTTTCAACAGTTCCCTGTTCAGGCACTTCCTGAACTAAAATCTGGTATCAGCATTAACAGCATTTGACAGATACTTCTTCTACAAAGTTGTCAGTTGGGCCAAGAGGTTTCTGAAGTGTGACTTCCCTTTACAAAAGCCTTGCTGGTTCTTCCCTAAAATATCATGTTTAACCAAAAGTTTGAATCTAATTAAATTTTTATTATCATTTCCACTAATTCACCCCATATAGGCATCAGTCTTACCAGTCTGTGCTACCCAAAACTCAACCTTCAAAAATTTCTGCTCGTGGATGGGAAAACAAGACGTTGCTCTCTGAAGACTTCCAGGACCCATGTCAATATTGCATCTCATTAAGTTGTATTCCAAAATTATGAAAGGCATTGATGAACATAAATGAAAAGCAAATTGTCTGGTAATAAAGAACAGTTTTCCCCAAGTTACTTGGAAATAAGTAATTAATGATGGGAGATGTTTTCTTCATGTCAGTCACTTGTAGTTTGTTTGTCAGCTGAATGACAGGCCAAAGATTCTCCATCAATCTCCAATTTCAATAAAAAGTGAGTTTTTAGGGTAGGTCCTTTTGCCAAGCATGGGGGGTCTACAGTTAATTAAACATGCCAGTAATCACCCCCTTCCCAGTCCCCAGCTGATCTTGAGAACTGAAACATCAGCCAAACTTTCTGAGGGTAGCAAGATATCAGCTTCATTAAATTTTGGCCTAGCCCTTATAGGTTCTGTCCCAGATGACTGGATTTCATTGACAAAAGAAACCCACCCATAACTTCTGGATGCCTGCAGGTTTGTAACAAGTTCCAACACTGTCTCTGACAATCTGATGCATTAATCAGGTTTAACCAGGCTGAGTCACAAGTCCTGCCCTGGGAAGGGAAATTCAGCAGAGATTGAAAATGAGAGAGAKATGCATCCTCAGAAGAGCAGAGATAAACTTGGGGCACAAGGAAGAGTCTTGCCTAAGTCTTTGCATTCTTTGCAACAGTCTCAGGACCAGCATCACATAAGCAACTGGTTTTCTACCCGCATAAATTGTTCATTTTGGTAGAACCCTAAGATTATTAAAATTAAGAGCGCACCACATGGTTTAGGATTAGATACTAGACTTCAAATACAGTCAAGCTTTGCTATCCTTTGTCTCTTTAAACATGGATATGCACTAAGAAATACAAAAGATTTGATAAAAAAACTAATATCTAGAAGAATCAAATTCAGGAAGAAAAAAAACTTTCAAGTAGAGATTGGCACTGTTATTCTCCAAATTTCAGGACTTGATTTGGAGTCTTTAGCTTTGGCTTCTTCCTTCAGTATTTGCTTCTCCATTTTACTAAAATGTACCTGCCTTATCTCTCAGAAGAAAATATTTAATGAAAAGGAGGTTATAAAACACAAAACTATTCTACATGTTCAGATACAGAAATTCCATGTGACAAAGTTTTTAATTAGGGACAAAGACATAGTATAAGTTCACATTATTACCACCTAAATTTTTTCCTTTCCATTTTCTTCCTTCCCTTCAACTCGCCTTTGACTTTTTATATTTGGCAACCTGTTGACACAATTTAGTCACTGTTTAGTAGTTTTGGATATTATTTTTGAAAAACATTCTGTGCATCCAAGAAATTGTTTTCTGTTAGTGAAGGAAAGTTTTCTCATTATCATACAAATAAAAGAAAGATTTGCATGACACACAACTGAAGGAATGCTACTACTGGCAGAATTGTGCCACAGGTAAAAAACCTTGAGAGCTCACTTATGCTAAGTTTTGTATGGAGAAAGTTATTGTACTTTTACTAGCTTGTATGCAACATATATGGCTTTACAGAACCCTCGCCATATTTTTATTTACTTTGGCTTTTGATGGGGACATTCCTCACTATTTATAAAACCAGTAATGACTGTAGACTAACTTGAGTTGAAAATGGTTTTTCACAAACACTCCCCTACAAAAAAAAATTGCTATCGAGTTGCTTTACTTTTTTCCCCACACTTTCAGTTCTACAATGAAACTGCAAAAGAAAATAGAGGACAGGACATTTCAGGGCTGGGACAGACCCCCAAAAAAACTCAAACAGTGAAAGTGTCACTGGTAAGTAGTCTAGCATGACTTTTCAAATGAACATTTATAAGCTCACTTCCACAATTTGGTAAAACATTTAATAACTACCATGAAGTAACTGGAAGCCATGCACATTTTATTAAATCTTGTGATTTCAGTGTACAAATCAAAGCTGAAAAAGCCAGCTATTCCATAATACTAGACCTGTTCTAACAGACTACTTTTGCCTATCATTCACAATGAAACAAAATGGAAATCTGTGTACATATACATTTTGACTTCCATTTTTCTATGTAACATTTCACTACAGTAACTGATATTAACAGAGCTACTCCTCATCTTCATTTATGGGAGTGAAGGATGAAAGCCTTTTATGATGCTGATCTACTGTCAAGGCTTGAGGATGAACTGCAAGACATTAAAAAATTCCATTGTGCTGCCAAATAACACAGCAGAAATACWGTAAAACCTATTTCTAAAAGCAGCAGCTGAAACCTCTGTCATTTTCTTGCCACATTTGCGAAAGAGTATGTGTGTGCTGTCTTAAGAGGGGTGAAATTGTGGCGGGGAGATGGGTAAGCATTCAGATCTGGTTCCCAAAAAATATGAAACCATAGCTGTGCTTTTGAACCCAGCAGCTGAAAAATGCTCCCAGGTGTCCCACAGTATAGACATAACTCACAATACCAGGTACTGCATGGGTCCATTTGTAGATTACAATACACATTCAGGACCTTTACTTCTGTTACTAAAAAAAAAAAACATATTTACCCTGATACTGTCTTCATTTTTACTTTTTAGACAAATTCCACTCATACATACATTAAACAAGTATTAAAGACATACTCATTTTCAGTTTATTCCTCACTAAATCCATACAGTAGTTTTATTGTCTGAAAGTTTCAAAAGACAAGCACATTCCACAGATCTCAGCAGATTATCACCATAAGTAGAAAGCTCTTAAATTGGAAGACAAACATGTTTTACAGGAAATGTTCTCATATCAAACTGAAAAATGTTTGGTATTCTTGCCAATTTACAATTGTGTAAAGCTGAAGATATTTAGGCTCTGTCAAATAACAAGAGAATAGGCTGCTTGTTGGAAAGTTCATTTATTAAAAGCACAATGGCTGTAATTATTTCATAGTACAAAGGCCATTTCCCTATGTCAGTGTCCCCTGTTCAACCCCTATTCTGAGAAAAATAAATTATACTTTCAGGGCAAGCCCTCCTCTTCTTCAACAGGAATTTTACCAAGGACGAGAGCTTCAAATTATTGCTAATGATCTTGGAAAAGATAGTTTTGAACAGTCATATTTAAGATGTACTAAGTTAGCATAGCCCTGCATTTCACCTCCTTCCGAAAGCCAGGCTACCTGTCTTATGAACTCACTGGAAGGATACTATTTTCCCTTCCCACTGCAATTCCTATTCTGAGTAGACACCTGTAATAGAAAGTCATGCAACCAGGACCGGATCAAGTCCCATGGACAGAATTTGTTAATCTTCCTAGGCAGGAAGTCTTCTTGGGAAAATAAGCTTTCAGGTAACAAGACTTTCAGCCCTAACCATCGTGCATGTTCTCCTAGCTTCTAAGCTATGAATTGTCTAATTGAGAACTGCTTTTTTTTCCCCCTCTATAAGAATTCCAATACCAGCTATAGATAATACTTAATTTGGTTTGAGTACAAGTAATCTACATGAGAGGAAACAGTACAAGGACTTCAGAAGCTGAAGTAACTTTTTACATATCAGAATCCTTGTTTGTACAAGAATGTGTTTGAATTCTAAGTACAGGTTTCCTAAGCCTTCAGAGAAATATTAAAATACATTGCTATTTTTTAAAATACCTTTAGATAAGTTTACTTCTGAAAAAGGTTTTCTTCACCCCCTCCAATCCCACTCCAAAGACCATAAAGATAATAATATCTTCTCGTGCATTCCCAGTGTCATGAGATACTACCAATTTTGTGATCTGTATAAACAATTAGAACAAGGTAATACAGAAGTTTGGGGGGGTGGGCGGGAAGAGACATTAGAAAGGGTCAGGATCATTTGTCCAAAACTCAGAACTTCATATTATTCTTCATAACAATTAGGAAAAAATTGTTCCGCTCCATCCCAAGTGTTATGACGTGTGAGAAGGCTAGGTTTGATTGCACAGGAAACAAGATTTGAGATAAGTAATTTTCCTTCTGTTTTGATTAAGCATGTGTTTCTGAAACTGCTCTCATTTAAAAAAGCTTCCTGAAGGAAAAGAACTGAGGGAGTTCCAGAAGAGAAAGGGACTGAGAAAATGGAGATATATTTAGGAAACAGGAGATTATAGGGTGTGTGCCATTCTGGTGCACTGCCAAGATTCATATGTGCGGCGAGGCAACATGCTATCCATCATCAAACAGGCACAAGATCTAAAGCCTCACCTTTTCATACATTTTAATTTCTTAGTCTAATTTCAAGTATTGTAGTGGTTAGAAATTAGCAGGAGCTTTCAGTTTGACTGTTTGTTGTGATTTTTGGAATAAAATCATTCCTCTTTAAGGAATTTGAAATGCTGCTTCTTTCACACTGCCTAACTTAAGACTTCCCCAACTTGCTTAGCCTTGCTTCCCCATCCTCCACTTCCTCCCACACCCATCTGGCTTTCCTTCCTTTGGAGACTCTATAGCTTTACTTCAGAGACAAAACAGAATAAAACTGCTAAATAGGGATGAGTGTGAGTTTCTATTCCCTCTATTATTCCTTAACTCTTCTCTCCCAAATACCCATTAATAAAAATGAGGAAGAAAATATTTACTTGACTGATTAATGTTGAGACAGTATTTTATTAGCATGTATTGGCTGCAACTAATGTTGAAGGTATTTTTCTAATAGAAATGATTTTTAAGCTTCTTCATAATAATTTACCCCAAAACAAACTAATTCACCTCAAAATTCAATGTGTTCTTCCAATTTATTTCTGCTTAATGGCAGAGAAAAACACCTCTGAAAGTTCTACCAATATTACCCATGCATCATGTCCATATGTAATCAAGTCAGAGTGTCCACATCTGAAGCCTGACTGCTTTCAAACTTGGATCCTTCTTCTCACACTTTCTACCAAGAAGAGACTCAGAATACTCTCTATTCTAGTAAGGCAGCTTCATTAGTAAGGGTTATTCTCCCTTATGCCCTGTTCAGAAAATACAGACACTTCCTTAGGAACAGATTACATTCTCTTTGCCAACACCAATTTACGTAACTGAATGCTGCTGAGTATTTCCATTACATTCAAGGAACTATGCATGAAACAAATTACTTAACTGTATAAAGTTAATATCTGTTCTCCTTGTAACTATTCCATATATTTAAAGCTCATTTTTAAATAGTAATTGTATTGTTTTTATTTCTTTAACTATTGCCCTAAACAGAACATTTGGTAGCATCCGGCAACAAGTTAGAGACATTTATACTCCCATAGTTTGAAGTGTATATTTTAGTAGGTAGATATTTCATTTTGACCTACCAGTGCTTTATTCATAGGCTGATACTCCTCTGTATTATCAGGATGACATTTAGTTAGAAGTTTCCCTGCTCCGATTTGTATAGCTGACTGTATGTAAAGTTTGCTAAAGGAAGCTATTTATGATTTATAAAGCACTAACATGCAGGTCTCTTGCTTTACAGAACAGAGATTGTAATGCTAACTGTAACATCACCTTCCCTTCTGCTTATTTTAAAAACAAGTGAAAAAAACCTTATTCAAAAAAACTCTGGAGTCATAAGTACTTCAGACATGATTTTAATAGCAGCCAGCACAATTCACTGATTCCAACAGAAATTCTGAGTTCTGCAGTTTCTCAACACTAAGCACCCTCGAAAACCTCCATAAAACACATAAGCACAATTTATCCACTTCATTTTTTACTCAGGAGGTCTTCATATCTAGCTCCAAAATGAGCATAAGCAAATTTGTGAGGAAAAAAATATAGCTGACAATTATTCTGATTTTTCTCAGAGAGATGACTGGAGATTAGGCACCCAAGGCAAAAGGAAAGAGGAGAAGCTAGAGAGGGTCCAGTGGTGGGCTACCAAGATGACTACGGTCCTGAAGTACATCTTCTGAAGAAACTGGGCTCATTTAGCAGTGCAATAATGAGACTGCAAGAAACCACTACCAGGAAGTTAGTTACAGACTCAGTCTTGCCAGATGACATAATGGGCAGCAGCCAGAAACTCATGTTGGGACATTCAAGCTGGACATAAGGAAAAACATGCAGCACTGGAACAGGTTACCCACAGAGGGAGAAGGCTCTCCATCCTTGGTCGTTTTCAAGATACAGCTAGACAAAACCACAGCTAACCCGATCTAATCCTGGCAACTCTGAAGAGAAAGGTGGACTCCGCAGGCCCCTCCTATCCAGCACCTCTGACTCTGTAGTCAGTTCTCTACCACACCATTCTCTCCGTCAGATGACAATGCTAGCACATTCAGCCGAAGAGAAGAGCAGGAATTCCCTCTCATCAGAACTCAGTTATATTTTAAGTCTTGGTCCTCCCTACAAAAGTTATGCACACACAATTATTTCCAAGTATACAGCTACCAATGTTTTCATGCACAAATAGCTGGATGTAAATATACATTAAAGTGGCCCTTCAGAACCATAAGGAGGCCTGACCACCTTATTTGGCTTTAAACATCAAGACAACCTTGCTAATATATATTACTTGAAGGGCAGGAACAGAAACCAGATAAAATCTTTCAAGAGCGTGGTGTTAGCATGCCATTTAAATGCCAGAAAGAACAAAATAACTCCATTTGATATGCTGTGTAGACCATTCCAGTTGTGTTCACCAGCATCCCAAAATAATTTAAGCAAAATCCTGATAGAAGAAACCTGATCTAAGGACCTCATGGTTTTAGACATCTATATTTTAATGCTAACAGAATAATGTTATTATGGAAGTATTAGAGTAGGTTAACAGAACCTTACCTCCCTTCCGTAAAAGTGTGCTTCTGTGACACACCCACACAAAGTTGCAGTAACCTACCTGATGCATCAAAACTGCAACAGTAGCCACACAGCTGACACTACAATTGTACAAGTTTTCTTCCACTCCTCTAGTGAGTGCATTCTGATATTTGAAAATGGCAACTGTTACACTTTTGGTCACCACCAGTACTATTGTTATAACCACACAGATTCAGATCCTTCTGGATCTCTAGAACTAGCTGTTCTTCCTATCAAAAGAAATCACGTTAGACCATGTAATTATAAATGTATGAAGCAAGTGCCTATATAAAAAGGTTTCAATTTTTGCTCTTGCATAACTAAACGCAGCACAAAAAGTTTTAATGAGATGTGAGTTTATGCTCTCTTCCTCCCTCCTCCAGGCTAATCACTCTTCTTAGCTGTGACAGCCAATTAGAAACAGTTGCCATAAAGTTACTGCAGTAGACAGGCTGCTCCAGGGAGATTTCAGAGAAGCTGTGAAAGGGGAATTGATTGCTGAAAGATTGCCAAACATGAAAGGTTACAAACAGCAAAGGCAGCAGGCAGGGAGGAACCTAGAAAAGCAGCAAGGAAAGAACAGTCTGCTTCATTACTGGGCTTCTACCCATGGATCTCTATGAGAGGGTAAAAGGTGAAGAAGCGATGAACTGGTTCATCAGTTACTCAGTTCATAATGGCAAACACTTATGTCTGGGCAGATGGTTCTTAGGACTCACAGGGTTAAGTTCAAACTTTATCCTACTGAGAAGGGGAATTCTTAAGCTCTGTGAGCAAACTAGGTCATTCCTTACGAAACGATTGCTGTGCCACGCCTGGCCACGAAGTGGTGCCATGGAGGTCAGAGGAGCTGTAACTCAAATAACCTATGACACCGATTCACAAGGAAGCTGGTGAGCTAGTGTTAYGTAGACTAACCATCTCTGATTACCAGAAACTTACCTGGACCTTACCAGATTAAATAACACTGAATGATTTTGTTGAGACTTATGACAACAAGTGTTAAAAATGGGGAAGGAATGAAATTTCTAGGAATGTACAGACAGAAGTAATTCCTCTTGTCAAGATGTATGCAAGTCATTTCTAAGAAAATGTTGAGAAAGAGCACACAGTTTTATGTAGATTAGGCAAACTGGTCATTCCAAGAGCTTGTTGGAGAACTTGCTGTGTGAAGCAAATAAGAAGTGTATATATAAGATAGTACACTTTACCAATGGGTAAATTAAGCTTATGACTTTCAGAAAACATATCAAAGTTTCAAACATTTTCCAAAAAAATGTAAACATCTGTTGTACAGCTGCAATGCAGTATTCCGATTCCAGTCTTTAAAAAGATTTGTTTAATAAATTAGTACTTTTWAAAAGTACAACAGATATGACAAGAAATGCAGGTTTATCTTATATGAAAAGAAACAGTTCATAGAATCATACAACCATTAAGGTTGGAAAAGACCTCTAAGATCATCGAGTCCAACCGTCAACCCAACACCACCATGCCCACTAAACCATGTCCCTAAACACCTCATCTACACGTCTTTTAAATACTTCCAGGGATGGTGACTCCACCACTTCCCTGGGCAGTCTGTTCCAATGCTTAACCACTCTTTCAGTAAAGAAATTTTTCCTAATGTCCAATCTAAACCTCCCTTGGCGCAACTTGAGGCTGTTTCCTCTCGTCCTATCGCTAGTTGCTTGGGAGAAGAGACCGACCCCCACCTCGCTGCAACCTCCTTTCAGGTAGTTGTAGAGAGCAATAAGGTCTCCCCTCAGCCTCCTCTTCTCCAGGCTAAACAACCCTAGTTCCCTCAGCCGCTCCTCATAAGACTTGTTCTCCAGACCCTTCACCAGCTTTGTTGCCCTTCTCTGGACATGCTTCAGCACCTCAATGTCCTTCTTGTAGTGAGGGGCCCAAAACTGAACACAGTATTTGAGGTGCGGCCTCACCAGTGCTGAGTACAGGGGCACGATCACTTCCCTACTCCTGCTGGCCACACTATTTCTGGTACAGGCCAGGATGCCGTTGGCCTTCTTGGCCACCTGGGCACACTGCCGGCTCATGTTCAGCCGGCTGTCACCCAGCACCCCCAGGTCCTTTTCCGCCAGTTAATACAGCATATTAAATTTTTTACCTAATAATTTTGACTCTAAAAATCTAGATATTCTCTTGTAACAGAATGTGATCAATTTGCAATTCTTCCCCCCTACTTCTCTATCAAAACATAAAACAAAATGTAGCAACAGCTCGGCTAATAAGAACATGTAATGACTACAAGGCAAGATTTCATAAGAAGATATAATACCTTTTTTGCACTTTCAGGACCCGCTTCATCAAAACGAAATCTGACAATACGGAAGTCTTTGCAATAAATTATTAATTCAGTTGGATTAAATTTAAGTTTTTGGTTGGGACCAAGGACCTTCTGCTTCCTCTTGGTGTCATTCACTGTAAAGTAAAGACAAAGTCACTGAACTGTGTTTTGTAAGTATACAACACAAGACTGGCTCAAACAGATACAGTAATGCTTCTACCAGCAGTTTTTCATTTAATAGTATATTTCAATTGAGATAGAAAAATCTGTAGATCCTCCTGTTGATCAACCTCCTTTCAAACAAGTGGCTGAATTACTGTTTCCTGTATGCCCAGATTATTTTTGTCCATCAACTTCACAAACAAGGAGTTAACATGCAGTATTCCCAAGAGCAATTTTTGCTCCCAGACAGTTAATTGTGTATGCTCCAATGCTCTTCTGATGCACAGTAATTGGCATATATGCCGTTTGTTTTTTGTTGGGGTTTGGTTTTTTTTTTGGTTGGTTTTTGTTGTTGTTGTTTTTTTAATTTTTTTTTTTTTTAACTTGAATGTATAAAAAAAAATGCTGGAGTTAAGACTAAGATAAACTCCTTATTTCTTACATAAAACTCAAGAATGTAAGTATAGTAAATTGCCAGCTGGTCTAGACCTGCATAGACAGGCTGTGCCTCTTGCCCCGTGTATCTCTTTTTCAAACAGAGAAAGTTAAGTTGTAAAAAGTAAGCATCACAGAAGCCACAGAGATTTTATTTGTGGTAACTGGGAAAACTGGGGCACGTAGCTGTTGAGTGATTAATTGACATAGTTGCCTGGTTGCAAGTATCTTCTGGGTTAAACTTAAGTACTTCCATGGAACTCAAGACAAGTGTTTTAGGACACCTCCAGCTATTCACCTTCAATATAACGACCATCGAGCAACCTCTTCTGCAGTGTGGGTGAAAACCTCCCCTTAATTCCTGTTAGTAAAAGCTTATGCTTCACTAAATTTAGGGTAAACCTGCATAACAGAAGAATGAAGAGCTTCAAATCTCAATGGAAAAGCTAAACAGAAAGGGTTCCTAGAGAACTTCTACCATTCTTCTGATGAAACTGCAAATGTTCAATGCTATTTGACAGTTTGGGGAAAGATGCACAAAAGAGTAGTCTAGAATCTGTCAGCCCTCAAGTTTCAAAACAAAAGCTATCTGTAGTCCTCTCCCATTTAGGAACAACACATTTCATGTGAGAGAGGACATAATTAATAGAACAATTATTATTATAATCAAGATTTGAAAAATTATCAGTTATATGAAATTCTTCAATTACAAGATGAAAAACATTCTTCTTAACAAACAGATTAGCTAAAGTATCCACCAAATCAAAACCTGGTTCTACAAAATAAGTATTTCTTATCTATTTCTTCAGATTAAGATGTCTATTGCATTTATAGATTTTTGAGGACCACTGGCTACTAACTTCCTAAGAATTAGACAAGATTGAAAACTCGAGCATTTATGCTGTCGGATATCCCAGCTATGTGTAAATTGTGTAAGTGATGTGCTTTTTGCAATCTAGTGTATTTAAATGGAAGAGATTTAGATGCTTGAATATAAAAAAGTTGCTAACAAAATGTTGTACTGCTATAACAGGTGTCTATCCTAGAACACCTGTTGATTCAGTATTGTAGTTAAATTTAAAACCAATATAAAGACCCAACTAAATACGTCTCCTGCATGGCACCTCAAGTTTTATTCAGCTTTTAAGGCTTTTATCGTAATTTTAAATAAACCAAATTCTTCAAATCAGGGAAGATTGATGACATAAAACCTTAAGCGTCAACAATTCTGCACAACCTAACAAGCAGTTAACAGTTTTGAACTGAGTAAGTTTAAAGCCTGTCATCATACTTAACTATTTTTGACATACCTGTGACAATCTGCTCAATGCATGTTAGTGGGACGTCATGTTCACCAAGGAGGAGGTTTTTATAATGGAATTTCTGAAACACATGAACTCATAGCCATTAATTGCAGTTCTGCAGTTCGCAACCAGATATAAAGCACATTCTTAGAAGAAACTATGATAAAAATCAGGCATGCCTAGACTTTTCTGACATGTACCACCCTTGCCTATTCACAGGCAATTACAGATTGTGGAAACAGCTCTCTTGTGCTGGTGAATGCACACCAAACAGTTTAGAAACCCCAGTGGAGTATGCAAAATAACACCACTACGTGCACTGAATTTACTAGCCTCAAAAACTGCTGGTAGAAATATATGATATTAAAAAAACCTCCAACTGTAACTGTAACCATAGAAAGAAAAAAAATATTAATTCAGCTTTTAGAAATAAGTTTTGACAGCTACTTCATGTCAAAAATTAATTTTTTGAAGCAGCTTTGGTCAAACTTACTAACCACTACTGAATAAGCATCTATCTACTTTCAGAGCTTCACACATGCCTAGTTAATGGAGTGTTTCTTTTAAAAGCCCAAAATGAAAGCAAAAACTCTACTGAAAATAACATACAGCTCACAACTTGGATTTCCAAACAGTACTGTATGCTGTGCTGTTCAAAAACCTGATAGAGGTTTTGAATGTCACATGTTCTGCTTTAACAAAGGCTTGGTTTCTTCTCCCCTTTTCTTGTTGCTTCATCTACAATGAAAACTCATTTCATGGTTACTTTGTCCTCCATCAGCAATACCAATAAAACTTGAATGCATTAAAGGCTTTGCTGATCTGATGCTTGTCTAGTCAAAGGACCATTTGCAATTATCGTCTTCAAGGAAGAAGATGTTTTTATACAATTCCTGCTTTGCCTTTTGTAAARCCACTTCCCAATGAAGCCTCCATAAACAGAGGTAAATAGAGCTGGCTGTACTTCCATACCAAACTTGCTCTGTTTTCATATTCTCAATGAAAGGATGGAATGGCAACATATTCAGAAGAGGACAGTGGAACCTCATCATTTAGCCTGCTTTGTTTTAGAAGGCATCATATTTATATCAGATATGAGACATATTCACTGTATTGTAATTAAATCCATTTTACCTATCACATTTGTTGTCATGATGTAGCGATGTGAGTAATAACAAACCTGTAGTGGCATTGGGTCATCCGTAATAAAGGAAATCTTGAAGTTAGTGCAAACCAGTTTGCCCCACAGGTCGTATTGACTTGTATCTGTTGCGATGCATTTTCTTACAAAATTTACTTCATTTACCACAATTTCACCTAAAACAGAAAAAGGGGAGGGGAAATGAGAAGCCTATATAAATCTTTTAGGTACAACAATTCTAGGTCTGTAGTACCAAGAAGCCCCTAACTCTTTACCTGTTTCAAGTTATACACCTCTTCTGGGTAAACCTGGAGTTCAACTAACACCACTCCAGAGAAAAAAGAAAACTACTGTTCCAAAATAGACAATATAGTGCAGTAGTTAAAAGAAAAAACCCCACACACCACTTTCCTTATACCTAGAGATCAAAATCTGCAATTCTTCACTATTAAAAATTCATTGGTTTGGACACCACTGTCCTTTAAACAAAGGCATACATTCATGTACTTCAACTAGTATTTATTTTAAAAACTGAAATTAGCTGGCTATTGTTAAGTACTTTAGAGAGTTTTATGAACTTCATGAATTCAGAATAATCAGTCCACATCCAGTTCTGCATTTATAAACAGATTTTCAGGTGATTTCATAAAAGAAAAAACCAGAACACAAACACATTGGAGAACAAGTCTTACGAGGAGCGGCTGAGGGAACTGGGACAGTTTAGTCTGGAGAAGAGGAGGCTGAGGGGAGACCTTATTGCCCTCTACAACTACCTGAAAGGAGGTTGCAGCGAGGTGGGTGTTGGTCTCTTCTGCCAAGCAACTAGCGATAGGACAAGAGGAAACAGCCTCAAGTTGCGCCAGGGGAGGTTTAGATTGGACATTAGGAAAAATTTCTTTACTGAAAGAGTGGTTAAGCATTGGAACAGACTGCCCAGGGAAGTGGTGGAGTCACCATCCCTGGAAGTATTTAAAAGACGTGTAGATGAGGCGCTTAGGGACATGGTTTAGTGGGCATGGTGGTGTTGGGTTGATGGTTGGACTCGATGATCTTAGAGGTCTTTTCCAACCTTAATGATTCTATGATTCTACATTAAGCACTCCTCACCATTTCAAAGTTTCTACTGTGATCATCTAATGAAGGAGACCAAGCACTTCCTTTTGCAAAACAGAAGATCCAAATGAAGAAAAAAAAAAAAAATTATGCTAATTTATCTGGGATAAGCTATGAAATAAAAAAAAGCATACAGGCAAAGGAGACTGAGGATCATTTAAAAAGAAAAAGTAAATCGCTACACATAATGTTACTTTTGAGTTCCACAGCAGAGGTTTCTGAAAGCTAAACAGTAATTTCATTCTTACTTCAGGAAATGAACTTGGTCATTTATTTTACTCCTGTATAGGGCTTTCGCTTGTCATGGTTTAACCCTAGCCAGCAACTAAACACCACACAGCTGCTCGCTCACCCCCACCTCCGGTAGGATAGGGGAGAGAATCGGGAAGGCAAAAGTGGGAAAACTCGTGGGTTGAGATAAAAACAGTTTAATAATTGAAATAGAACAAAGTAGAACAGTAGTAATAATAACAATAACAACAACAAAAATATACAAAGCAGGAATGCACAGTGCAACTGCTCACCACCCACCGACTGATGCCCCAGCCCATCCCTGAGCCGCAATCTCCCCTTCCCGGACCACACCTCCTAATTATATACTGAGCATGACATCATATGGTATGGAATACCCCATTGGCCAGTTGGGCTAGCTGTCCCGGCTATGCTCCCTCCCAGCTTCCAGTGCACCAGGCAGAGCATGTGAAGCTGAAGAGTCTTTGCCTAGTGTAAGCACCACTTAGCAACAACTAAAACATCAATGCGCCATCAACATTCTTCTCATACCAAACCCAAAACACAGCACTAGAAAGAAAATTAACTCTATCCCAGCTGGAACCAGGACACGCTTCTGTCATCAGATCAACCACCTCCTGCTGCTGCTGTCTACCATAAATAGTGTGGGAGTGGAAGTGTGTTCAAGAAAAGTGTAATTTTATACTAACTGTAGGTTTTGTTTAAAAAAGACTAAGGACTAAAGATTGCTAAAGCCTAATTTGCTCATAATAGGTTGGGCATATTTAGTCCCAGTTGCCCGAAATGTCATCTCAGAGTGTCCTACGCTTTGCAAGAAAACAGTCAGTTCTTTGGGTAACTATAACAGCAGTAATCAGTTATCTGTATGCCCAATGAGTATGGATATAGCTTCGAATAGATCTCCCATCTGTCTCCTGATCAAGAGAAGGTATTTTCCTCGGGTAGTTATCACTGCACGCAAGTAACGATACATTCAAAGAACTGTCTTTAGCATTCCAAACACTTGAGCGGAAATGCACCTTTTGCTAGTCTTAAGACCCAGCCTCTGTACATAGTCCTCATCCTAAACTATTTAGCTAAGCCTCCCTACTAACTCTCTTGCCCCTAGCGTAATTAGGCATCAGCCTGCAAGTCACTAAGAGCAGCAGCAAACRAGAGTCCCTGCTTTTAGTTCAGTTGTGATAAACAGCTACAAAAGTTTCGTGGACTAACTCTGTAGCTTTGAGCTGGCAGAATCATATTGAGTATTCTGGGACCATTTGAAGATGTAAGGGGACAAGTTTCATTGACCTGTGGTTATCATATACATGCATAATCTATGCCAGAAGTGGCAAGAGTTGTGATAATGCTCTATAGACAGATATGCTAGAGCTTTAAAGTCTTTTCTCAAACATTACTAAACTGTGGTTAAATAAGCTTTTGAATTTGAAAAAACAACAAAAAAAATCTGATTCTGACAGYTTCAGTACAAATAGTTAAAGTCCAGCCAAGTCCACAGCAATTGAAAACAATGTCTTATAATGGCGTACATGAGAATGACAACCCCTACTTCTGTTAAACACTAATGAAAATGTTTCAATACTTTTAGCAGAGTCTGGCCTGAAACTTCTTAATGCCCAGCATTTTTTCTAATAAGCTATTTACTTAAATAACTGCAAAAGCCCAAACTGTGTATTAAAGCAATTCCTTCTCACAGTTGGCGTTAATCTTCAACTATTTAATGTCAAGTTCTCAGTCACATTCTGCCTGCAAAGCTTCCCCTCTCCACGAAGTCAGTTGTTCTAAACCTAAATAGTTTTTATTCTTCCCTCTCTCAGTACCTCCAGTGTATCACTGCATTTCTAATAAAAAGATATGAGAGCCAAATACACCATGAAATGAAGTGCAACTTCCATAGGCATTTTTTTTTCCATATAACATTCTCTTATCTGTTATCAAGTGCAATATTTTTTAGTATCACACAGGAGACACTCTTGCTAAAAGCACAAATTACTATTACCAAACTATTTCAGTACTTCATGTCTTTGATGCTACAAAACAGTAGAGAAATAAGAGATCCATGCAAACTTCTTCAATTTGAATCTACTACAGTTTAAAACATGCCTGCTACATCATTCTCTTTACCGAAGCCCATCCTTTTTACTTCCCTCCTCCATTCCTCATAGTTGTGTGGCTATACTACAACATGTTAATACTAATCCTATTTTAGTGCAACTTCATTTATTCTCCTTTCATCTAACACAAATACATTCTGGATTTTTTTGGCCTAGCTTCTCCTTTGCACTGAAGTTTACAGCCCTAACACAGAACTGACAGTTTTGAACCTGAGTATTATAATACAGCAAGACAGAGAGTGCATGCATACTGATTTCAACTGGAGGGTTTAAACATTTACAATGAAGCATGAGAAAGTTTGCAATGCAAGTTTAATAGATGCAGTTCTCAAAAGCCTCTAGAAACTGAACTTTTTTTTTAAATGCAGGTTTGGAATTTTGTATTGACCCAGCTTTTATCCCTCATTTGGACATGTATAACGAGCAATACAAAAAGGTGCAAACTTTCCAAACTTAACTCAAATTTAGGAAAGTAGATAAACAATGTAAGTAGTACGTGTTGGTCTCGCACAATGAACCCTTCTTGTATTTGTAGTTGAGTAGGTGATTTTTCTATACAAGTGTCAACAACAGAGCTATTCAGAGATATTACACTGCACATTTTTACAATGTAGCTGCTGCTTTTTTCCAGTAAACAGTCACAAGCTGTTCCAGACACRGAACAGCAGTCAACACTCCCATGTGACTTGAACAGTCAAAGAATGATCTCAGGAGACAAGAGCAGTTTGTTTAAACTCTGACAGGAAACCGGAAGAAAAATTACAGGTTGCCACCCTTATATATAAAGCCTAATCATGTTTAATAAAAATATTTCTACATTGAATACATGAATCACAAAAATAACACAAGAGACTGAAGGCTCTATCTAGCTAATACACCTTCCACTTAACACACAGCCTCAGAAACTGTTGAACCTCAGAAAAATTTTGCTATATCTCCCAAAAGCACACCCAATTTGTTTCATATTTTGGATGTTAAGAGAATTCATGGTATATATCTAATCCACCATAATGCATAACCCACTACAATCCAAATAAAATTTAGAAAGCAGAGCATGCACACATGGGAATTGGAGACAACAGAGGCATGACTAAAAATTATGAATTCAGTGATTAGCAGAGTGAGTGATCAATAGCTATTTCAGCTGTTGTGCAACAGCACCAATTTTGTCTCCCCAGCCTGCAGTCATACTAAGTGAGTCTGGTCTAGGCTTCAGAGCAACTTATTTCTGCAAAATTTGAAAACGCAATCCCTAATCAGTAACATCCTAAAATAAAGGATGTTCTGCACCATTTTGCCTACTACTGAACAATATTTTTATCATTTTTGGTGCCATGCCCCACAGGATCAAGTTTAATTTTTTTGTTTGTTTATCTTAGGAAGGTAGTAATTTGTAACTTACTATCAGGAACTCTGGATCTAATAACCTGCATACATGCAGATCACACAAAATATCTAAAAAAATTTTCTTAGCTTTTTGTGTATTTTGTGTCAGTTTTATCACTATTTGTTATCAATAACAGGGCAATCAGACAATAAGTAAATTTGACAGATCCGAAAAACTAAGCAAGAACCGCTAGAATTAGCACTGCATTAGAACTCGTAATTGGAAATTTCCGTATTTTCTCTAGAGACAAGGGTCTGAATTCTTTATAGCAGTAGAAGATGCATAAATAATCCTCTTTCACCTATATAGCCAGTTCTCATGTTCACTATTTTAAGATTCTGTATTATCTTAGCTTAAAATTCAAGAAACATGCCAACAAAGAAAGAGACTTTCAAGTAATTTCCAGGTTTTCAGTTGCTCACTGAAGCAGTTGCCAAACCCTTCCATCCAAAAGAGCTTCTAGCACAGTTTTGCTGCCTATGAATACAGAAAGAATACAGCAGAACAGCATATCTTAAAACCTTAGTTTTCAGGGAAAAAGGTTGATTGAATAGCATCTAGGACCACAACCTTACTAATGTAGGAGGTGAAACAGACTGAACAGTATTCAACAAATCTAACAGTACTGACTGAATACAAAAATGCTGCACAATGAAATAAAGTAACTGAGCAGTTTACAAGGCAACATATTTATGCTGTATTGTATATATATACACACATACATACACACACATATATCAATACATACACAGAGACAGAGCACACGTGCACAGGCATATATACATATGTTAAAATGCTAACATACGATATCTCTAGCACATTAAGTACCTGATTCTTTCTAGAGGCAATGAATGGCCGAAATCAGACTCCATAAATGAATAATGCAAATCCTATGGGCTCAAGAAGTTTGCAGGTACCCTACACATTGCTAAGGGAACTTTTTCAATGCTACACTAGAAGCATAAGAATAGATTTATTAGTATAAAGTTTCTTTAATGAGCATTGAAGTTCTAAATCAAAATCTGAATATGTTTAGTGTATGTTCAAGGTCTAATAGACATAAGGACAAGAGAGTATTAAGTACTTTATGCAGTCATATAACTCCTACCTAAATTCATAAAAACCTAGCACCTGAATACACTTAGGAAACTAAACCCCTGTTCCTCATTTATAATGTTGACAGTGATTATACCCAATTAAGACAACAGAAAAACAGCTTGGTTATGTGAAATTCTAAAAAGTTTACAATAGAAAAGCTAAAGTTAATTCAAGTAGCCATTTAACCATTAAAAATGCACATTAATCAGTTCACTTGTATTTAGAAAGATCTAAGTCTAAAACTGCTCCAAAATGATTGGCAAATAATTAACTTCTGTAAATTTCTGAGTAAGAATTTAAAAAAAAACTTCATTGATAAGTAACTTAAATCTAGAACATCTTCACCCATTTAGCTGCCTTTTCTTAGCTGTTCTCTTGTAGAGAGAATAACAAAATTGTATGAGTTTATTAGTATGCGCCAAGCATTTAGATGTAAATGTCCCTAATCCACTTCTAAATGAATCTTCTGTTCAGTGTGCTCAGCCACTTCCAAAATTAAGAAAAAAGTATTTGTAAGCTCGTGAAATAGTTGTCTTTTACCTCTTTTCAGATTTTCATGAGCTCTTACAATGTATTTAAGGTATGTGAAGACAAAAAAAGCTGCATACTAGTGTAGATATCACCCATCTTTTTTTTYYCCCCCCAATTATTTTTCAATACTTTCACAATTAGTTAAACAGACTACATTTAATTTTCTGTACATCTGCAGAAAGCAAAAAAATAAAAACAAAGTAAAAATGTTGTTCCAAAAGGACAGCTCAATACTGTGATTACTTGGGAATGAAAAACAATTTGGATATATTCTATTTGCATTCATTTTTAATAGAAGAACCTGGCATATCTGTAAAAAAACAACTCTCCAAGTGGTGTGTTTTAAATGCACAGTACCAAAAGAGCTGACTTTGCCAATCTGATTAGAAAAATTGTTACTAAAATATCATCTATAAATATTGTACAGTTTCTCTAGTGTGCTAATAAACAGAAAAAGAGAAAGAGCATGACAAGAGCTTAGCTAAATTTTAGAAATGCTCAGTAAGGAAAAAAGTAGCGAAAAAAGTAAAGACTTCTTGGTAAAAGTCTTCAAAGAACAACTATTCTTTTCGCATGCACAATAACAAGATGAAAATCAGTATTTGTCCAATAATGGCTAAACTTTGTGAACCTTGCAAAAGAAATTGACCACAGGAGGATCTGAAAAGATAATTGCTTTTCTGAACTAGGATGGGATGCTCCACAAAAGCTTTCCCCACGCGCCAGAAGCGCAGTGAAGGACACAAGAACGTAGAGCAGGCAACCAACAGGAGTTCACATGGCAAGAAGGGAACATCCATCATGAGCAAGGCTCTCATCAGCAACTAGAGCAAAAACAAAGTATTGCAGTAGATTAAAAAGCTGATGATGCTTACAGAGTTGCTTTAATCCAGCAACTTGTATTACCCCTAAAATGGAAACAGTTGCATATTAAACATTCATTCCCACCTCAGCCCTTGTGCTGGCACTGCCATTTGTGAAAGACTTTGTTAGTCACATCAGAGAATTGACCCAGTTGAAAATAATTCTAACCATGTATTTTTCTTCCTTTTTTGTCAGTCCTGATTTCATCTGAATTAGCTCTCTGATCTGGCTTGTTCTTTGGTTGCACAAAAAAGTGTCAGCACCAAGTAACTAATAGGAACACACACCTGTGATAAGAAAAATGGAATAGTAAACAGCTCCTCTCGGCATCAGTATGTATTTTTAGGCCAAATTAAAACAAACCTATCACCAACCCCCCAAAAAAAAAAGTTTTAGCAATGATTTGGTCATAGTTCTGTAACGTGAACAACAGACAAGCCAGTGAGGAGGGAGAGTGTTTTGTGTTTTGCATATTTTTATTCTGGCTACATAAACTGCAGATTCCCAAAGCCTGACTTTGCCTAAACAATATAATCAGTAACAATTTGAGAGGACTGTGGTTTTCAGCCTGTTATTTTATAACTATGTCACCAATACAAGTTACAGATGCTGTTCTGAACTTGTAATATATTACTGGGTCTAGCTTAAGTTACTCAGGTTTGGCTTAATAAATAAATCAATACAGAAACACATGTTCCTTAGAAATTAGTTTGCTGAAGACTTACTTCATTGGAAGCAAATATAATTGCCAGGAGACAAAAACCCCTGTAGTTTGGTCAGCTGACAATTCAGAATCTACACTAACATTTTATCCCCTTTCTGGACTTTCATGATTTGTGGCATTAAATATATGTAGGACAGAGTGGGCAGAAACCAATTACTTTGGACCTGTTTTGCAAAATGCACATGCAGAAACATTAAAATATTTAATTTTAAAGCATGTTCATCCTTCTACCTTTAAAGGATGATTTCCATATTGCCCTACAGCTAATCTGTTGCAAATAGGAAAGTATTTTTGTAGATATTTACAAATACTTAAAATATATTACTAGTCAGAAACTTTAAGAAATGCCCTCTATGTATTCATAACAAAGAAGGCAAAACAAACTGATTACATCCAGTAAAATCCACTTGTAAGACTGTATCTGGAACTTAGATTCTACATGCAGACTGCCTTGGTAGTACTTATATCATGCCAATCCTTAAAAAAGCAAAACCAAAAACAAAACAAGCAGTTAACTGAACCCAAAGCATGCCTGAAAATTTACTTTGAGTCAAACAAACCAAAAAAGCTATAACAGAAAAGAGTATTTACTATATACTTACTGTAAGTGACGCCTCATTTATTCTAAATATAAGTCAAATGCTTGGTTCATTTTTAAACTTCCTGCAGTATGAAAGATTAGTTTGCAGAAAGTTGCTGTTTCAGATTTCAAATCTAGAATTTGAATTTAAATTTATTTAAATAAAACTTTTGGTAATCTTCTTAGTATAGACAAAAAAAAAATTCTACTTTAGAAAAGCTTTAGGGGATTGTATTACTTTCCAAATTGCCATTCTGATTTTCTAATCTGGCCATTCTGAAATGTTGAAAATAATTTCATGCTCTCATATGACACCGTTTCCTGAAAACGAGTGGAAATTACAAAGCTATTTCACTTACTTGTCTAATATCGCATGCTAACTTTAAAAACAAACAAACTTTTACAGTAACATTTCAATTTCAAATAAGAAACTTGATGCAGGGAAAAACCCCTAACCCTGCAATATGATGTCTTAATCAGCTGCGCAATGAGTAAGAGAGCCTTGGCTAGCACACCACAATGCTGGAAATGAGAATCAACAACCAAATATGCTTTGGAAACAATCAGAAACTGACTTCATACAAGTTCTATTCAGTTATTATCAGCATTGATAGGCTATCGCTACTCACCATCAACAGATGAACATCCTTAACAGATCAAGCAATACCTACTTGAATATCAACAACTCATTCCAGAAATATACATGGAAAAAGGCACTGACAGTAACAGCATTACTACTTGTACGAAGCAATTAAACAATCCCAGTTTCCCCTTTGAGGTGTTAAACCAAAATGGTTCCTAATGCACAAGAAAGGCAGACCTGACAAATCTCTGGGGTTACGCATTAACCTCACTAACTTGGTCCCTATTTCTTACCCCTCCCTGCCCCCCCGTCACAGTGCTGGCATCATGCACTCACACCGCAACACCATGACCTCTGTTCTCCAGCCCTGGGACACCACAAACCAAATGAAAATGCCAAGAGAGAAGGGTTCAAAGCAGTCAGGAGTGAACATACCTGGGGTACTAACACACAAGGGTGCCTCACCAAAAAGTGTACTTTCCTTCTCCTATCACAAGATGTGTTGCGGCTGCTCTGGAACACATGACTTAATGTACTAAGGATTTGCAGAAAGCAGGAAAAAAAAACAGAAAAAMAGCTGGGAGCTAACTTGTGAGAGAATTGGACACTTCTAAAAGATTAAAACTTTCCATGATACAGTCTTAAAAACCTCCCACAATTAAGTTTCTACAGTCAGTTGCCTATCTAAGGGCACATGTATACAAAAAGCAAACCAAAAACAAAAAGCAGGTGGTAAAGCCAATTAGATTGGCATTAGTAGATAAAAGCCGAAAACATCCAGTGGCAAAAATCTCGAACATGATATGTAATTCCACCTCAACAAGAACACAGCACAACTGGAAAATGTTCAGAGGTAATCAAAAGGATGATTAAAGATATGGAAAGCTTCCTTCTTAGGACCAACTAAGACAACTAAGCTAGAGGGAAACAGAACAGGGCAGACATATAACACAAGTCTGAAAATCATAAATCACATGGAATGGGGGAATATGGCTTGATGTTTGCTGTGTCATACAAGACCTAGGATTTATCCAAAGAAACTAGATGGTGGTAAGTTCAGAACAAACAAATAAAGGTAGTTTGTAACAGCATATAATTGAATTGCTGAACTCCTTACCAGATGAGGCTGTGAGTGAGAGAAGTTTACATGGCTTAGAAAGCAATTGAATAAATTCACGTAAGAAAAATCCAGCAAGAGGAATTAAATATGACAGCACTGTCTCTATGATGCTCTAACTCCTCACTTGGATCTCCCCATTATGTTACTCAAAGAGGAAAGTCCCCATGCCACACATTGAAGGAAGCAGGGAGGGCAGAACAAGCAGCTGGGAGTCCTGTTATTTCTGTGTGCCTGCTGGCAGCCACCGTCAGCAGGAGGTGACATCTGACCCAGTCCAGACATACTTATGACCTGTTTATAAACCCACCACAGGTGTGATTGCACACCGATGATGGCACTGAAGTGGACTTCTACGATCTGACCATGAAACATGGTGCAGACACAACAGACTATGAATAACTGCTTTGCAACAGCAGCTCACCACCAATATTCCTTTAACTTGCCTTAACATGAGCAAGTCTTAGAGATTAAAAAAAAAAAAATTCTAATTCAGTTTACTTCCATAATTTTACTGTATAAACTTTTAAAATCAAAAACAACTAAACCATTTCTAGCTGTTTTGTAAAAACTTACAGGTAACAAGTACTAACTTAATCTACCAGCAAATTAGTATACTGAGCAACACTTTAAAATAATTACTACAAGTGGGTATTAAGATTCAGGAGAAACAATCCTTTTCTCACACTTAATCAGATGTTCCATTAGTCACATAATCTCCTGCAGAACATCCTGTGCGAGCAACAGTGAGGACCTTTTCACCTAAGCTTGCCTAAACCATGGTACAGCACTGCTTACAGTACAGACACTGGACTGGTTCATTATCCATCCATGTATTGCACCTCTCTGCACACTGCTTTGCCATTCAAATCATGAAAACATGCATTACATTCCTGTTATGTTGTACAATTTTTTTGAATGCTTAAGTTGATGTCTCAAAAATGCTACAGACATTGTTGTGGAAAATAGGCTACAATTGATTACCAGAACAAAACACATCTTCAAGTTTAACAGCTTTAACTTCTTTCTCCCCTAAAGTACACACGCAAATTTCCTACTAGCCAGGCAAGGCACTTTAACAGACTGACTGGTAGACTACCTGCTATTTCTCTATTTTCCCTCTTTGACATGCTTATAAAACAAGCTATGCAAACAAAGGAGAAAAAAGTGAAACTGTTACACAGGCCAACTCCTCAACTAACTGCAAAAACTCTTCATCAGAGCCACACTAGGAGAACAGAACTGCAGAAAGAAAAAGAAAGCATTTTTATAACTCCATCTTAAACCTATATCTTGTGTTTTGGAATGAAATTATACAAAACTCTCTAAAATTATTTGCGTTTCCCTACTGCAGTATCAGCGTTGCCACTTACAACCAAGGTTTTTACTTGCTTTAAATTATGTTTGTTGCTTTTCCTAATACACCACCCTCCTCAGGGCACACAGTTTCATGAGAATGCAGGCTTTTGTTCCAAAAGCTGAAGACATGCGTCTCTATTCCTCTGGGCACCAGAAGAAACTTTAAAAACAAACTCTACAGGTTGAAGGTTGATTCCAGTGTAAATTCCTTTTTTTTTTTWAAAATAAAAACCTCCTCGTTTTATAACCTGACTCATATTATTTCCATGTCTGGAACTCCCTCTCCTAACCTCCACTGCACAGAAATACAAGTTAGACCATAGGGTATTTAGCTACTTTGGAATTTCAATTTTTAGTAAGCTACTCTTTCAAAGTGACTATGTTTTAGGAATCAAAAGCTTAATATAACTATTTGCAGTTTTTGGAAGATTACAAAAGCCAGTAACTGCTTGTGCTAATTTACTTCCAAAAGAACTCCTTAAAAACTCCACCAATTAAAGAAGCATAATAAACATTCAGCCACTCAGGTTTAACTCTGTTCCTGAGAGCAAAAGTAATTTCACACAACTATGAAGGACAGGATATTAGGAATACCATACTCAAACTGTACTTGCAAGGGAGTACAAGTCAGCCTTAATATAATTAAATGAGTTGGAATTTGGCCAGAAACTTGGATTATGACAAATCCAAAAGCCAGTCTATGCAACAGTACAATGTGTACTTGCTTATATACTTTTTACTGCACTGTTTGATGACAGAAAAAAAAAAAAGTGTTTAGGCCAGTGCTTAACTTTAAACAGGAAGAGTTTCATTTAAGTAATTTTTAAAAAGTCACTTCTAAACTCCCCGTCACCCTCGTACAGACTGATGCTCACAAAAATGAAAAGATTTTGTCAGAGCTACTCTGTGGCTGTACAGAGCAGTGAATTTTATTATGAAATAATTCAAAATAACACCTTAGAATGATACAGAGGTGGAAATTTTAATTCTGTGGTGAGTCATACTCTTTCAATCGGTTTCTATATAACCTGGGGCACCTTACTACAAAATGTCCCAAAAGCCATCAAATGCTGATTTCAAAGATAGTGCAGACAAGGGAAATGATGCAAACATGGGATAAATGTAAGCCAGTTGAGAAAAACAAACCCAGTCAGCACCATTTTAAGTGTACTTTGGAGTTTCACAAATCAAGAATGAACCACACTGCAAAAAGTTACTGCGCAGAAGCTGTTTCCTGTAACTGCGCATGCACATGTCCCACAGTAAAGGCAAGATGTGTTACATTTTGAGAAAAGCAATCTCGTACTGCCTTGCATTTTCTGTGGAATGTCTCAGAGAAGAACATGCAGTCACTTCCTTGTGAGTCAAAGACCTTGGATGAATATCAACTGCAACATAACCAATAAGATGCCAAGTGGTAAGCAGAAGTTTTGCAAGCATAAAAATATAACTGTATTTCAAATACCAAGCAACCTTAGCAATGTATCTTAAGGTATTTATGCCTCAAGCAAAATCTGTATTATTTTGTTTCATGAAGAGTGTCAGTCAGTTGTTATTTACTCTTTCAGTTGAACCTCTTCCACAATATTTCAGCCTCTTAAGCTTAAGGTACCTCACTGGACCATATCACATACCAATTAGTACTGCTTATTTAACAACAGTCCCATATGAAGCAGTGACAGAAATAATTTTTTAAGAGTAACTTGTTTATTCTATTGATCACTTTGAAAGTTAACATGTTTTATCAACTTAGACAACATGATAGCAGTAGTATGCATGTATAAATTCATGTTTGTTAACATATAATCTGAATGCTAAGAAAAAAAATGCAGTATACCATTGTTTTAAACTCAAAATTACCCTTAGAAACAGCAAGCCAAATTTATTACTGTGATGTACAGTTTGCAATGAAAGTAATCTTGAAAATAGTAGATTGTTCCTTTGCTATCTGAAAAAGGCTTTTAGAAATCCTCATTGATCAAAATGTCATTTACCAAAGATTATTTCTTATTTAAAATACAGAAGTCATGAATATCCTACATTTTTATAAATATGTAATTATGAACAATAATAAAAACATTGCTTTTCTCATCCACACACTAAAACGGTTATCCTGCATAGGTTTAAAGACACTTACAAATTCCAAAATTACATAACAGCTGCGTATTCAATAAGAGTAAATGAATAAAGATAGCATTAAGAGTTTTCCAATACASAAGTCAATCATACCTACCTACTGGAAATTCTATTAATATTTTCCTTTAAAATAAAGGAAGACTACAACACATGCTATGGTAGCGGGTTCTGCACACAAGTAAAGGTCTGACTATCTGACAAAAATTTAATTATTAGTAGTCTTCCAAAAGGTGTCATAAATGTTACAAAACTTACAATGGTTTCATTTCAAATACTCGCAATAAAACCAAGACATTATTCTACACATACGAAAGCATTACACAGGCAAAATTGCTTATGTATTTATTTAGTGTTTCAGGCAGGTTAGAACAATTTTCTACAGGCACAAGTATCATTACATTTTCCTACTTAGAAAACAGTCAAATAGGGAAAACTATTTACATTTTACCAATTCTATTATAATAAACTAAAGGCTTAAATATATCCTTGTTGAGCTATCTGTCAAATTCCTGATTTATACCTACCTGGCAAAAGTACTGGTTCCAGTTTTTTAATCCTTGGTTCTGATGCTATATGGTCTTCAGCCTGAAGAGAAGAAAAAAAAAAAAAAAAGATAATTTACTTATGAATCAGAACTTTACAGTCAGACACAAGTCTGATCTATTTGGGTAAAGGAGAAAGTTCTTTTAACTCAAAAAGCTGATCTTAAAGAACTAGGATCTAATCATAGCAACAGTTTTCTGTAAAGATATTAACATTTTTGTGTACATTTAGCTTTATACCAGAAGAATAATATAATATTTAAAGTGCTAATGTTTAACTAATTGTGTAACCTAGGCTATAACAAGTCACAGGACAAACAGAAAACAATTTGGCTTGACATTCCATAAAGGCTCAAGTCCTACAACAAGCTTTACACAGATATGGACACTCAAGTTTGCACAAAACTTTCTACCAACTTTTAACATGCATGACTTTCTGACATAGGAAAAATTTCCAAAAAGCCAAGGCCTAGAACACATACATGCCTACTTGCATTTTAATTCCAAACCTTAAAAATAAAAACACTTCTATAAAAAGACTAGAACCCTCAGTGAAATAACCTTAATGCCTATGGTTCCTACACTGAGTGTGATATCGCCATTTCCCAGAACTAGGAATATCCAGAAGTACGTTGCATCGAAATTTCATTTTTACCAAGAAATTGTGAAAACACAAAAATGAGTCAACATGTCAAACGTGTTGCTAGAAGAGGTCCTGCCTTGTCTAAAATAAATAAATAAAAATCACATTGTCAACTGCACACCCAGACCAGACCAAAAAATCCTGGTGGTTCTACTAGATATACTTCATACTATATACTGTATTCTACTGTATTTACTTGATATATATACTTGATTTTCTTATTTATGCCATCAGCCAAGTTTTAAATGTGAAACGATGGCTACAGTGAGAGTTTAATTATTTGCATAACAGACAACCACCAGCTGTTTTCTCCTCAAAGTATTCCACAGTGCAAACGCGGATAATGCCGATCCCACCCAGCACAAAGAGAAAAGCGAGCCCAAACACCTGAAGCGTTATTCATAACTTTCCAAAATAATCTCACATTGACCGGTTTTAATCAACACAAGACTTTATTTTGGTAAAAGTTCTACTCCTCGACCGCAGYTTGGGCTTGTCACCAGCATATGCTCACTTTATGTTTGCGTGCGACTTCAAAGACCAAGAGGCCAACAGACTGCACTTCAAACCGACTGCACAGCTTTTGTTTCCCCGTGCGACAGAGGATTTCTACGGGCTCTTCGGAAGCCCCGCCAGAGACGCGCAGGTGCTGGCTTACTACCCCGCGARGCCGGTAACCTCGAGGCGAGTGGGGGAGAAGCTCCGGGCAGAGCCCCGGGCGATGCGCGGGCCCCACTCCGGGCCGACCCAGCCGCCGCCGCGCCGGGAGGGCAGCCCCGGCGGCGGCACCTCGGCCAGGGCCAGGACAGGGAGGGGAAGAGCCAAGCAGGTCGTAGTGGAAATAAAAGGCTGTTACCTGAGGCAGCGGCAGAAGGTAGGACTTGAAGGTGGGTTTGGGCTGCTTGAGAGAAAACATTGTCGCTGCCGGCGGGCGGGGAGGGAGCGGCGGGCCGGGCCGGGCCCAGAAGGCCCCGTCCCGCGGGGGCAGGGTGTCGACGCCCGCCGGCTCAGGCCCGGCGCCCCGCGGCCACTCGGGGCTGCGCGCTCCCAGTCACACGGCGGCGGCCCCGGCGGGCGGCGGCGGAGGCGGCCCCAGCGCACCCTCCTTCCCCAAGGGAGGAGTCAGCCGCCTGTGCAGGCCCGGCCTGGGGCTGCCGCAACCCCTCATGGAGCCCCCCGCGGCTCCCTCCACCTCCCCGCAAGGGCGGCCGCCTGCCGGCCCAGCGGCTCTCTACCGCCGGCGGCGGACAGGCGGCGGCGGCCCCCGCGGGCGGCAGGCTGAAGCGGGCTCTGCCGGGGCGGCCATATTGGGGGGAGCGAGGGGGCGGGGGGAGCGGCCTCCGTACGGCGGCGCGGAGGGCCCAAGCAGCCGCGGTCCGGCGGGGGCGGTTAGCCCGCGCCAGCAGCCGAGTAATTAACGTTTTGTCCACTTTTAATGGACGCTTCCTGTAACGGCCATTACAGCCAGCACTGTTATTTCTGACCAGACTGACAGTGGGTTTAGGTTACCCGATCTTACCGATTCCCTGGGAGACCTCGCTCACACCCCGTCCCCTGTCTCGGGGGTGGAGCCTCCCGAGGGGAGGCCAGGACCCCGCGGTTGGGAGCTCTTGCTCAGCACTGCCTGTGGGAAGTGGCGAGAAACTCTCTCTTCCTGGCCCTCGTGACAGAAAAGCAATCACAAATACAGGGGCTTGGCGCGGGGGGCGGGGGGGTAATAAGATGAGGACCGAAGCAGAGGATTTCCACAGTTCGGCCTCTGAGCCACTTGGAGACAGTGAAACCTCCGCATGGGGCCTGCAAAGGCAGGTTTTTATTGCGACCCAGGGTTGTCTCAGATCAGCAGTAAAAATCCAGCTGCAGCATGAATCAACTACTGCTACAGAGTTCTTCTGTCACCTTTTATACAAGGTGTATCACATTACAGTCGTGGCATGTATGTGATCTATGGGTGAAGCCTCCAGGCTGCTGCCACACAGTCACCATCTTGCTCATTTGCTGTAACCACGCTGACTGCTGGAGGTGGATGCAGATCTAACATCGTGTAATTCCTTTTCCTTAAGCTTTCCAGGCACTCATGGATTGCTTCTCTAGAGCTTCTCTAGAACATGGAAATAACGCAGCTGCCCACCTGAACTGCCAAAATCTAACACTGCTATCTCTTTTGATAAGTAGGAAACTGAGTAACTACTCACATTTGCTTAGTGGCCCTTGGCACCCTTAAAGGTTCATGTTGCGGGTGTTTATGTGAGCACCGACTGCAATGAACTTGGCCTCCACAGTGGAAATACCCCCTACAAGAAGCAACAGTTTGGATGGAAATGTGGTTTAATCAAGAGCCCAGAGTGGGACCACACAGGTCCGTCAGCTGTGAGACCTAAGGAAGGGGGAGAGTCTGGGTTCTCCTGCTGGTGGTCCAAGCACAAAGGAATTGGGTAAAACCAGTCAGGCCTCTCCAGAGTTTGAAGCCAGGTCTGATGCATCAAGTAGGGTACGAAGGGCTGCTGGTTCCTGTGCCTGCTAGTGCTCCCCCCATGGCTGGTGCACCATAGTGATGGTTCCAGCTATGAGCCAAGTGGAGTTCACTGCAAGGCCCATGGTTTAGGGGCAAGAGTTGAAGGCCAGGATCTGCCAAACTAACTGCTGGTATTTGGGCACTGCAGCCTCACCTTATTAAAAACCATGGTTTTGGTCAGCATACCATCATTTTTCTGTAACAGCTCACATGCAAGATAACATCAGTAAAGGCCTGCTACAGCATAGTAGTGTTGTAATATCACCATGACATAAAGATAGTAAAGAACTAGAAGACTCCAGAAAAACGGACACATTTTTAGACACAAAATGACACATACAGCACCCAGCATCAGCCACAGGGTCAAGGTCTTCCCYTACTATCATTAATAGGAAGCACATTACATTGCATTATAGCCCCTGGGATTTTCTGGTGAAGTCAGAGGGTGGATGTTAAATGAAAGAACAGACTTTAGGGCACAATCTGGATTCCCCAACTTAGATGAGATGCCTCACTGATGCCAGCAGGGAGGTTTGTTTGAACAGCGAGGAGGGAAACAACCCGCTGGCACCTGCCTAGGTTGAAGAAAGAAGTACGTGTGCATACATTTAAAGCGATTCAACAGCCCAGGGGAGAACACCAGCAAGCACCTCCATAACAATACACTACTCTTGGACTTGCAGGTGGAGAAGATAAAAACAATCCCATTGTGTAGTGTTTTTAAAACAAGTGCACCTCCTTGCACAAGGGTCCGATCTTATTTGGTGTTGGCAGACAGTTCCCTTCACTTTATCCTGTATTTTCACATATAAGATTTTTATTTTATGCTGCAAACATCATTGTCTAAGTGCATTATTCAGCCTGGCATAGTCTCGGGCTCAGTCCCTGTCCATTTTAGAGAGTACACTGTGCTGCAGAAGCTGCTGGTCGTGTAATGCCGAGTGCCTGACAGTGCTGTGAGAGCAAGCCACAGCTCCTCTCCTCCTGGTGACTTACCCCTTTCACAAGCTAAATCCCTTGGATGTTTGGTAAGTGAGAAATACTGCAGAACTTGCCCTCATCTTTATTCTTCTTTAAAGTTTTTTGTTCTTATTCAGAACATTGTTGAAAGGAAATTAAAATCAGAAAAGCAGGAAGAGAAAGCGAGGGGGTGAGGAAGGCAGAAACTGCCCAAATCAGCTAGGCTTGAAATTGCATATAACGAATTTGCCGGTGATATTAAAAATGACAATTATTTATACTACATCAGAATTACAAGAGTGTTTCTGCATCAGCACAGAGCCTTCTGAGGAGTGGCTGCAAATGCAATCTTACTCTTGAGGGAGTGAGCATAGGATAGCAAAAATTTCCATTAAGGACTGCACTGACCCATTTAAATTGCAGTGCTGTTCAGAAAAGGAACAAACAAAACCAAAACTAAGCTCTCAATAAACATAAAATCACAAGATTTGTGAGGATTGTTGTTCGAACTGGTCACAAGTTGCCACTGGAAGAGTTTTATGCCAGTGGGAGGAAAAAGCTGATTTGACAGAAGTGAGTATTTTGGAGGAGCAAGTTAATTCTGTCACAACTTGCAGTGGGATACAAGCAGGCAGTGCAGAGAGGCAGAGCAGGACAGGCAAGTAGGGCAGGGTCGGCAGGCAGGGCAGGGCAGACAACGCAAGAGGGCAGGTAGGGCAGGTCAGGCTAGGCAGGCAGGATAGGCGGTCGGCGGGGTACGGCAGGCAGGACAGGCAGGGAAATCCTCTGGATCCCCTGACTCCTTTTTGGCAATGCACTCAACTGCCTGTCCATCTCCAGCCATCCCGGCTTGCCTCACTTGCTCACTTTTTTCAAACAGTTCTGCTAAACCAGAGGTTTCTGAAAAAGCCTTTGTTCTAGAAGAACATTCTTGAAAGAATGGTAGGAAGCAAGCTATGCAACAAAGCCAGCTGAACTGAAAAGACTGCAGATGTCTATTTTTATTCTCATCAATTTAAAAAATATAATTTTTACTCAGTGATTTTCCGTGCCTCAACATTAGGTTATTCAGTGATGTCTCCTGTGTGCTAGACTGACCAGGACCCTTACGCTTGTCCACTGTCATGGCCCTCCCAGAACTAGCTTGGCCTGCTCTCCTGGTGGTATCACACCCCACATGCTGTGTGGCAGTTTCCTAGGGCCTCTTTTTACATACAGTGCAAATTGTTTGTAACAGTGAAGATAATCATCTGCTTAGCTATGGCTATGGTGCATAACCTGCTGTATCTACTGCACATCAGATTAGGTATCTTCCTAAAAGTTCTGGTACAACCTCACAAGACAGCTCTGTGGTTGGGGAAGTACTTTGGCTTGTGCAATGCATGAGGGCTGGGATTAAATCAGAACAGATTTTCATAATGGCCCCTTTTGATCTCTCAGCAGATTAGAGAATGGCTTTCATTAGACATGTTCAAGAACAGGTTAGACCACCATCTGCCACTGATGCTATCCACATTGCTGAACTTGGTGTAGATGATCTCTTCCAGGCCTGTATTTCTATGGCAACTTACGTGTTTTCATAGCTTTCTGAAGAATGGTTCAATTATTGGTTTGAACTCCAAGACACAAAGACATACGTCTTGTCTGATTTCACAGCTGAGCTACGTGCCCAGAGCTACAGCAAGTACGTGGCAAGTCTGCAAAGTCAGGGATTCACTGATGAAAGTCTGTTCTATTTTTCACTGAAAGCGTTACGGTTTAATACCTTACCTGGACACCTCCCTACTTGTGCACTCAATAGTTTGCACACCCAAGTTGCCACAGCCTGCACTCAGTAGTGTGGGACTTTTGCTGGGGACTTGTGAGGAAGCCAGCCCTACAGGTCTGTATCACCTCTTATAGAAGAAAAACATTATGCCTAAAATTTATTAAGCAGTTGAAAAAAAAAATCTCTTTCCTGAGTGTCCTTGATGAAGATCCAGCAGAAGAATATTTAAAATGTGATTATTTACATAATACAGCAACTTCGATAGTCTTGGCCAAAGATATACAAGAGATAAAAACTATGCAAAGGTTTTAGTTTCTTGAGGTATCTCAGGAAAAAAGCCTCTTTTTCAAGGCACATCTGCGAAGTGGAGGTAGTATTCTCAGTGTGGAGATTTAATGATGTTGAACTTTGCTATGTTACATAAGAGTACTTTTCTTGTTAATCATTATGTAGGTATTACTTGCCTAGAGTTATTTGGAGCTGTTCATTGGTACAATGTTCCACCTTGGCTTGGGCTATTTTACATAGGTATTGTGATAGTGACTATCAGATTACCAGTGYTCCTAAACTAGAATCCAATCTTTTTCCATGGCCATTTTTGAAGTCTATTGGTCTGCTCAGATAATAGCTTGCTGAGCATAGCAGTCCAATTAGTGCAAGAAAAGGGAGATGCTTGCATCTAGAATCATGCAGGATGAAGCACTGTGGTTTCATAGGGGTTTTAATGTTGTAGGACAAAAGAGGAGCAGGCAGATGAAATTATGCAACTCCTTTTTCATTAACACCAAGCGAAAGGTGGATACAGGCACTTAAATATTTTGGCTGAACAACTGCAAAGAATAATTTAAAGCCTATTATCAAGACATACCTTACATTCATTGCAAAGATACAGGGCATCAACCATAAAGCACCACTTTGCCATATCAAATTTTGTTTCTGCAGATAAGGCTAAAAGTTGAAAAAAGCAAAAGAAGATTGCGGTTTTAAGGAAATCTGTAGTTCTTGTCTCACTTCTCCCACGGCTTATGGTTTGTCAGCCTGCAATCCAAACTACTGCTGTGTACTGGTTTTCGACTACTGTCCTGGTTTCGGCTGGGATAGAGTTAATTTTCTTCCTAGTGCTGTGTTTTGGATTTAGTATGAGAAGAATGTTGATAACACACTGATGTTTTTAGTTGTTGCYAAGTAGTGTTTACACTAGTCAAGGACTTTTCAGCTTCCCATGCTCTGCCAGGTGCACAAGAAGCTGGGAGGGAGCATAGCCAGGACAGCTAGCCCAACTGGCCAATGGGGTATTCCATACCATATGATGTCATGCTCAATATATAAATAGAAGGCATGGTCCAGGAAGTAGCGATCGCTGCTTGGGTATCACTCAGCGGGTGGTGAGCAATTGCATTGTGCATCATTCATTTTGTATATTCTATCTTTTTTTTTTTTTTTTCCCCCCTTCCTTTTCTGTTTTATTAAACTGYYTTTATCTCAATCCACGAATTTTACTTTTTTTTCCCCGATTCTCTCCCCCATCCCACTGAGGGAAGGGGGGAGTGAGCGAGTGGCTGTGTGGTGTTTAGCTGCCTGCCGGCTTAAACCACAACAACCACCCCAACCCCCCTGGACCCTGGCACCAGTTGAAATGGGCATTAAATGGCCATATCAACCAGGTCCTTACATCTGTTTTGCATTTCTGTCTGATGCTGGATCCCAATGGGGGATCAAAATCCACAATTAGGCTGAAATATTCAGCTCAGCTGACCACTGCACACAGCAGAGCATTTATCTGCAGTGGCTGTAAGTGAGAGGAAAATACCTCTAGGGCTAACGCAGCCTCATAGCCCAGTAAATAGAGTATTGTCACTGCTAGTAACAGGCCACAGGCTTTATGCTGACTTTGTAAGGCCTCAGGACTGAGGCTTGTCAGGATTGCTTTGTCTGAACTTGCCTTAACCTGCCTCAAGCTGTCCCTTCATTTGTTTAGCTGTGAAAGTGATTTTTCTAATGACTAGGAAATTCAGGTGTAATTGTAGGATTTGAAGGCCAGTGAAAAAAAACAAGATGTAAAGTTGGTAGTGAACATAAAAATGCCCCTAAGCAAGCAAAAAATAAGGAAAAAGAAACCAACAACAACAATACCATGCTCATCCTAGCAAAGGATCTGGGATGCTGACAGCTGGCAATATTTCCTCACTACCCCTGTTGCAGCCACTGACCGTTAGACCCAGAGGATCAGTGCAAGTGTGAGCATAACATAAAAAAAAAAGGGGCAGATAGTAGAAAGTGTGCATGTATCAGTTTTACCTTTTTTTTTTTCCCCTGTAGTAGTATAGTAGTACTCTTTTCTCTCCTCTCTTCTTGTCTCTCCTCTCTTTTAATTAGATCTAGACTAATAATAATTCCTATATTAGACTGTTAAAATTTGTTGCACTAACAATAAATTCCTGACTTTACATACAAGGTGTGTCTCCTTTTTGCTCATAATGAGCTTTTGAGTGTAATACTACTTCAACTAGAAGTGACCAGTCAGACAGGACAGAGGTGCAGAATTGATATGCTGGCAATGGCACTACTAGGTGGGACCCCAGCAACATGTTCAAGTGCTGCTTGTCACTCTGAAAACTCACCTCCTCCATAGCAAGTGCTCGGCAGCAAACTGGCTTTGTGTCAGTGGGTTAACTACCCAGAACACCTGTAACAGGGCACAATCCTGTGGATCCTGCAGATCTAATGAAATAATCCTGTTGACATCCTTGGTCATGCACCCTCCTCAAGTTCCTGTTTTCTGACAAGGCCTTAAGGATACTTGTATTCTTTTAATTTTTATTTAGGACAGATACACATTTTGCCAAAGATGATAGTCAAGCCCAGAACCTAGGAAAGCATCCAAAGAAGCAGTGTGGAGAAACCATAGTTGGAAGGTTTCAATGGCTACTTTAGTTCACTACTAAGTAATATGGAAAATGGACTTTCTTGGTTCTCAGGTATCGAAATCCAGCATCTAAAATGGAAAGAGTGACTCTGCAATAGGAGAGGTGTGCAAGAGCAAAGTCAAGCTAGTCCCAGAATGATGCAATGTAAAAAGGGGTAATTTGTGGAATCAGCTGGTATAGTTAAGAACCTGCCTATGTGAATATTACAATTAGTCACTGTGTTTAAAACATTTGCCTTGAGGGAGAGGGAAATGTCTGTATTGCAAGATACTGTAAGGTGAACAAACTTAAATTACCTCAGTGTAATGTCTCTGTGTAGACATAGCCTTTGAGTACATAGTCTTCAGGCTTGACCTGGTTCAGTATAGGTCAAGCACATAATAAAAAATGGTAAGTGGAATTCACAGTGACACTGCTGTGGAGTCACCACATAACTTAGCAGTAGGAGGGATGCATCTTCCTGAAAAGCAGTATTAAACATGCCTCTTCAGAAATGCAAATTCTGTGCTTGCATCCTTTCAGCCAGTATTCAAGAAAGCATGTAGGCAGACATACAAACATGTTGATCATTATTCTGTTCAGTGTGCTCCAAATCTACTATCGGGCTTCTATGCATATACAGAGCCATATTTAAATCTTATTAAAATGGCTGTATGTCTAAAATAACTCTGCCAAAGTCAGTGTAGTTACTTCACATTTAATGGCAGAGAGGTTATCATTTCAGTTCATGCTATGCAAGAGCACAGAAAACATCCAAGCCTTATAAAGTCATCACTGTATAAAGAACTTTATGGAAAATTACTGGCAAATGTTAAAAAAGAAACTTTGCTTAGAAAACGTTCAGCCCATGCACTGCATAAGAAGAAACAGATAAGTGAAGTGTTTTGATATCATTATAGTGAAAAATTTGTTATATTGGATTAATTTCACATCTTTTTCATGTGTTTCTTTATAAATATTTTTACACAAAGGAAGTAAACAAATACAAAGGTAAAGTGTTTTTGTTTGAAATCTACATGCTATCTAATAAATTTGTAATGTAAATGCTAAAAAAAAACCTGGTCAAACAGAACATGATTTAACACACATTTTATAAAGACAATGTAACTAGAGRTATGCAACGCACTGTATTTCGTTCCACAATGCATACTGCTTGTTTAGCAAAGTGCTGAAAAGCTGCATTCCTTTGTGTTTGTTAATGAATCAGTTTCTGGTGAGTGTGCAGGCAAACAACAAAAAGGCATTGGCAAATTGGAGGCTATTTTAACCACACATACAAAATGGCTATGTAGTTGCATAGAATGGTAACACAGAAGTAAACATGGAAGTGAAACAATTTCAAATGTCATTCTATTTTTACAAAATGTCAAGTTCCCTAGAGTTGAATAAAAGAGAAGCCCACATGAAAAGCAAAACGTCAACACTGTTCTGACAATAGTGAAACCAGTAAACCTGCTAGTAAGACCAAGCTAGCAAAAAATCCATAGTAAATGATGACTGAACTTTCAGAAATGTCTATGCAGTTACCATGATCATTCAGTATGGTAACAGTACTTCAAGGTATAAGTATGGATGGAGTACAAAAATATTTGTAACAATAAAAAGCTGATGCCATCAATGCATTTGTAGAGTCTTCCATCAATCTCTGTATTTCAAAATGCTGTAAGCAGCATTATCAAGGGGGATGCTGAGACCCACATACTGTGGAGATGATGGTGGGGGAAAAAAAGAAATTCTGTCTTTTCAAAATAGTATATGAGTAAGTCCTGATGGTTAATGAGTTAAGCATAAACTTTTGACCAGTATTCTGTGAACAAGTAACATGCCTTTAACTCATTTTCTTTCTTGTCTGTTCAATGGTATGCATCCCCTGCAAAGAGAGGTGCTGAATATTTGGGAAAMCCAAATTCCTAAAAGGTAACAGAGAAGAATGAGGCAAATAACATCATACTATTATGAAGAAAACTATCAAAATGTAGTACTTAGAATGCCACTGTTGAGACAAGTGTGCTGGGAAACTTTAACCATAGATGTGGATTTCCAGTCTTAGTTGTTGAGGGATAGAAAACACTTTCACTGTAGAAACATTTTTTCCCTTTGACATTAGTTTTTGAAATTTACTCAAGAAAATGTATGGAATTTCTATTCTCACCTGCAAAATTTATTTTTTGTTTAGACTGACTCCTAGAAACTGTTCCTTGCTCCTCATATGTCGTCACAATGAAATTGCAAAATTAAAGATTAATTTGTCACAGTAGATCTGCTTCAAACACAGATTGGCTACATTTTTATCCCACCCGATCAGAACACCTTTCCTGTTTTGTTTTGTTTTGTTTTCCCTTGCAGGCATTTAAAAAAAGCCAGATTCTTACTCTACATGGACTTCTATTGTAATCCCCATTTATACAAAACACTAATGCAAATCTTGGATTCATATTATTAAAATCTCCGTATACTTCATATACTTAAAATCTCCCTAAACATTTTGAAACAATGATCACTGTTTTTCAACAGTTTAAGGCTGTCAGCATGCTTTGGGGTGGGGACAGATAGGATCCTGAAAGCAAGATTATGTCACTAAAGTCCAAGGACAGGTCAAGAATATGCCTACACATGGCTTTCTGGGTCAGGTTTCTCCAAACACAACTGTATTTTGCCAGTCAGACCTATTTTAGTGGATGAAAACTGCTGTGTTGTGCCTTTCTGAAAGAGGAGCTAAGAAGCATGCATGAAATCAGAAGTGAAAGAGGGGACTGCATAATTTTTTCTTGCCTCCAACAATTTTGTTTTGATCTGAAAAACACAGTGGCCACAAAGAAAACAGCTGCATAAGTAAGGATAAAAACTAAGGCTGGTTAAAAATTTGTTCAATTTAAGAAGTCTTCTGATAAAAAAGAAGAAAAAACATTTTCTAAATTATTACAGGATAATATTGTCCTTCTTTCAAGAGCTTTTATAAAGAGCTTGTCAGTAAATAAGCTTATGAGGGAGGTCAAAATGGAACAAAGAAAGATCTATACTGTTGGCATCTGTGGACTGTGCCTACTTTTTATCTGCCCCTGAGAGAACATCTCTCTTTCACCTGACCCAGCAAGCATTTAAGAACAGAACATGTATCTATTAAGTTTAAAACTAAAAGAAATAAATATATGCAAAATTCTTCTTTAGAAATTAATTTAAAAATCCATAATTTGTTCAATTAGTCGTGCTGCTTTCTTGACTGTTGATAAAACAGGGGCCATAAGCCACTTTAACATTCAGTTTCTGTGGATGCATTTTCTTGCCTAGCTTTCTGTTCTTCTGTTGCACTGCCAAATGCTACCACCAAATTAGTTACGCTGCTGGCATGTCCTGGTCTATTTAATTTGTCCCTTACAGACTTGGCTTTCCAAGAATGGCTGCGCAAACTCTTTGACCGTACTGATGGGAACCCAGAAGTCCTTTCTGGCTTTACTGATAGTAAATTCTCTTTCTCAGCCTTGACAGTGGCAGGCATAGAGGTGTAAGAGGCACTCATACCTGCTTCACCAACATCACTGTCATCATCTGTGTCCATCTGTAACTGTTTCTGCTCTGCTTGCCTTCCTGCTTCAGAGAGAAACCCAGGGTATTCTGGAGGACGTTCTTGAGAAAGTTGCTGTTCAACTTCATATTTCCACTCTGTGGCCCATTGTTCAATTGTAGAAGGGCACACCTGATCCATGATGGTACTATACTCTGTGGTCCAGTTGTTAACTCCTCCAGCCAGCTTCCCACCCTGTGCAAATATAAAGCTCCTTGACTTCATCATAGTGGTTTGACAAGCACTGAATGTTTCAGGAGGAAAATAGCGCATTGCTTTAGATTTGTCCAAGGGATAAGAGATGGTTGCTTCTAACTTGGTACGTTCTACTTTTAACTGAGTGTTCTGAAAATCTGATCTTGGTACTGACTGTCTGTTCGTAACAGCATCCATCTGGTTTATACTTCGAAGAACCATTCCATCACTCTTGAAAATCCCCTGCTTTTCATCCCCAAAACCACCTGAACCAGACTGGGGTCTGGAAACATTCTGTGCAATTTCTAAAGTAGATATACTGTAATCTGCTGTGGTGACTGCATTCGCACTAGAGGTATAATGGAGACTGGTGTGGTGTTCTGGAACCAGCATCCTTGGGTCTGCTCCATCTTCTTTGGTACCAATAGAATGGGCTTTTTTATGCAATCCCACGGCTGGTGACATAGGAGTGGTACTGTCATATGTTAACTCATCACCACCGACATGGTATCTGTACATGCTGTAGCCATCAGAGCTGTTAACACTGCTTTGCCTTAGGAGATATGCAGCATCACACTCAGATGAAGCCTGTGAACATGTATATGTCAGCTCAGATTTGTCAATACCTGCCAGCTTCTCAAGAGCATTCACCATCCGATCAGATAGTTCTTCCAACTGAGAGAGTCGAAGGTCGACTGTTTGAAGAGAAGCTTTCATAAAATGTTCTCTTTCATTCACTTCTTCTAGCCTCATAGACATATTTTCAACTCTGTTGGGTATAAAAGAGGAAGCATAGAACAGAAGCTGTGGAATGGTGCAGTAACCCATTATAGGCACCCAGATACTGATTTCTTCGTAAGGCAGAATTTTGTGCTAAGTATCATGCGTCATTCTTTTTCCCTATGTGTGGCATCAAAAGCATGTGCATTTTCTTGTTATCTATGCTTTCCATACACCATATTAGAGGGCTATTTGAACTTTGCCCTTATTTACATGCCAGGAGAGTACAAGAGTTACAGCCCTTAGGGACAGCCTACTATTAACATTTGTGAGTGTGCTACCCATTCACGTTCAGTTGTCCTCTTTCACTGTGAAGCATCAATTATACGAAAAATACTTTCTAATGAGATGCTCACAGCATAACTTAAAATAGCATCAAGGCATGTTGTAAAACAGGTTTTGTAGCTGTATGAGAGAGAACATATTCTGGTGTGTATGGGATTACTTTAGCTCTTGAAATACCTTTCAATTATGCATCAGCTGAAGGGAGTGGAATTATTGTCTAGTTCAATTAAAATAATACTTTTTCCCATTTTCTTTTATCATTTATATTGTAATGGAAGTGATGGTACCAGAAGAATGCATATAAAAGTAATGCATTAGAATGTGACTTAGAGATCATACACTAGTAAATCAACTGTGGAAATTAAATTAACATTCTTTTGCTCTCACACACAAAAAATGATGAAGCATCTGGAGCAAGAAGCCATGAGAAATAAGCAAATCTGCTTTGTGGCCATAGACCATAGCGAATCAGTGAGGCTTAGCAGCCCTYTTTATTCTCTGCCACAATACCTAGGATTTTGACAACTTGCCATGGATAAATAGTGCGATAGAAACTACTCAAATACACATAGCAGATTTCATTTACTTCTCTATTCTCAAACTTCGTATATAATAATGCAAGATGTTCAGGGCCTCCCTTCAAGAGAAAGATGTTTATCTGTTAAAGAATTATATGGCTCACAGAGCTATTTCATAAGAAATATTAAAAGGAAGATATATAGAGAGAGATATACACACACACACACACACACACACACGGAGTAGTTCATCATCAAAATACCGTGAGGTAGATTAAGGTGAAAGAGTGTTTAAACTGCGTATCATTTTCATTACAGGGAGAATTTTTCATCATTTCAAGGTAGTGACAAAAAACCCCATTCTTTGACTGACTTGGAACTACTAACAGAATAGGCAGAGCCTTTGGGAACAGTCCTGCCAAGTGACCTGGTAAAAAAGTGCTGCTGCCATTATCACTGTGTGCTTACACAGCAATATGCAAATATTACCTAGTCCTCAGAATAGCTTAATGATTTACATGTGAATATTCCCTGTCTTTTAAATGGGGAAGTTCATACTGAAAAGCCTGGTTCAAAGCTTCCAAGATAATCTGTGGCAGAGATTAAAATTCAGCAGTTGTGAGTGCTGGACCCTAGTGTAAACCATAGGTCCAAGGGAAGAATCCTCAGTGCTTTTGTCATTAAGCTTCAACATGTTTCTCTTGGTTGGATGAGCTGTTGGAAGCTCAACAAGTAGTAGTTTGCTCAAATGGATAAAAAGCATAACTGTGATCTTCAGATGGGTGAGAGGGAAAAAATTCACCATCAACAAAAATGTTCTTATACCAAAGCTACCCAAACCAGCAACCTTAGTGACATACCAGTAGGAACAACAAAAAGCTTGCTCTTGTGAGAGATGCACCTGCACAGATGTTTACTCAGGATTCAGATCAGCTTCTGAATTGGTGGTGGTTTTCTTCAAGATCTAAATCTTTTGTACTTTAACTCAACTTTGGTTATAATGAAGACACAAAAAAGCAAATATTGTTCCAGATAAGTGGTGCGGGTTTTTTCTTATAATAGGTACCTTTCAGAGGTAACTCTGATGCGTTCATCATTAGATGATTGCTGCTCATCCTCTTTTTCCTGGAAGTATTCTTCTACACACTGCTCTTCAAACTCATACAGTTTTTTTAGCTCTTCATCATTCAGAAATAACTCTGTGCAAAACAGAAGAACAAAATTTGAGTTTCCTTTTTCTGAACTTCTGGCAGTCAATTTAAATACAATTTAGCAGATTATTTTGGACGTACGGATACTGCAGATTCTACTCCTGCACTAAATGAACAGATGATTTTGTAAATAGGGAATGAGCGCTTAGCCAAAGACGGCCACAGCCCTGAAGGCAATGTAATGCAATATGACCATTATCTGCTTTTATGACCATCCACTGGGGGCTATATTTTCTCAATGACCTTTGCACTTTTTAACAGCAGTGCTACATGTTGAACAAACTGACTAGATTTTACAGGATAAAGACTAGGGCAATCTCTGCCAGTTTGACTGTTCCTTCATTCAAATATTGTTCTTAAAAGGATGCCAGTTATAGGCAACAGATAATCTAATACAACAGATTGTTTCCCAGACATTCTTTGGATAAAAGCTTCAAAAATTTATAATCATGTAAGGAAAATACAAGAGAAATATAAGCTCTTGGGAACATTTCATCCTTTATTTGAATTTGTCTCTGTATTTGGAGGGAGTGTTACATTTACTTTTTTCCCTTTTTTTCCTTTTTTAACTGAGAAGCATATTGTGCAGAAATATAATTACTTACAAAATATGTTTCCTGTGAAATGTAGAAATACAGGGATAATTGTGAGCATCTGATTATTTCAATGAGGCATATAATGAAAATAATAATCAACAATTACAGAGTATGTTAGGAGAAGAATCCTCACAGTTCCCCTGTGAAATGACAGATAAATCTCTAACATGGAGAAATGAAAGTGGGGATACTCTTTGACACATATTGCTCACAATCACAGAGCTGACACTACAGATGTCATTTGAAACTGTGATCCCTTCTTCTCAATTTCCTATTTGCCCTTCCCAGCATATGGACTTCACTAGAACTTGGTAAAACTGGATTAAGTAGATGCCATCTCACTGTTTTAAGAAAGCATGTTAAAGAAAGTCTTCGTTAGCAGCACAGCATTGCATATTCTCAGGAGCCCACAGAGCTCAAGAGCTGTTAACTTGATACAAATTTTGTCCCATACTGTCTTCTGCAAATACACTTGACCGTCAACATGAACAAAATAGTTCAGCATTGGAAAAGCTGCTGCTTTCTGCTAATATGGTGCAAAGAGCTCAATTTAGAGAACATTTCTTGCATACTCAGTCCCCTGTCACGCTCATCCTGGTCTCCTTCACCCTTCTTGCAGCGACAGCAGATTCGCTTGATGATTATGTAGATATGGCTGAAGATAATCATTGGCGGTGGGAGGACAGGTCTGTCATGGAATGTCATGATCAGCTGGTACCGCTGGAACTTCCAGACTTGGTTGGATATTGATTTTACCTCAAAGAAGGTATTGCTGAAAGGGAACATAGGTATGGTTTCTATTAGGCCCCTAAGTTTACTTATCATTGAGCAAGTACTACGTTGAAAAAAGTAGCAGCTAAATAACAACATGAGGCCACATGACTTGCTCAGTTCAGCTCTTTGTTGATGCTGCTGAATTTGCTGAACTGATGATTAACTTGAACTCATGATTTCACTACTTCTTTTGAGGGTAGCAAAGCAGAGGGTGCTCTGCATCCCTTATGCACCACCCAGAACAGTCCTCCTCYTAGACTATTTGCTTCTACTATATAAAGTCCTTTAGGTGTTAGTGAAAAGAAACTTGCACAATTTATGAACCACATAATTGGTATTTTGGGGCTTGGTTATAAAGTATTTCTTTTAACACATGCCAGTATTTGATATTACACAAAGTATTAAATCCATGAAAGGTATTTTGTATGCTAAACCCAGAAGCTTCACATAGTTTGCCTTTAATATGCTAATCAGCTTGACCTACATAGAAGACTTTTCAAGTTTTCACAAAATGTCCTGAAGTCAAACTTCATTCACTCAAACTTCTGACTTGAAAACATGGTGCATATTCTTGTAAAGGAATTTGTTCWTGGAAGCCAAGGCCTCATCATTTCTACACCAAAATACGGTGTGTTATAAAGATGTTTTATTTTGTAATTCAGTGGATATGAAGGAGTATAACTGATAGTATTCAATCCCGAGATAACAATAGTCAAGGTTATGAAATACCAACTAAGAGAAAGCAGACTTGATGTTCTTAGATAAAGCTTTTCAAGCTATTTTAAAGTATGCTCAGACAGCTCACTCCACTTCTATGATGATGATGATATTGACACTTTTTATATTTTCTGTCTACTTCTTTTCTAACTTTCTGTGCTTTAGAGCATCTACATTCACAAAACCAGTTAAAACATCTCTGTGAAAACAGAGAATTCTTGAGTACACATAGCTTTTGGTTTTTTGGCTAAGTATACATGAGATTATTTACCAATAATAAATGACAATCTGCCTTCATTCTTTGTCTCCTGCACGGCAGGAATTCCCCAGCTAGATCTCACCCCCTTGCAACCATGCTGGGATGGCAGGAGTTAACAGCGTGACCTACTTCCCAAACTGCTGATTCCTTGGTCCTTCAGCCAATAATAGCTACCATTGTAAGATTCTTCCCCCTAGCGATGTGACTGGCATTTGAGCACTTTAAAATCCATGACCTTTTAAGCTACATACATCAAATGAAAGACAGGCTTTGTGAGCTGTAGGTTTCTGGGCACACGATGAACTCTTTTTGTGGTTGTGACACCAGCTACCTATGCCAACAAGCCCTCCAACACTACCTGTTTATAGGCTTCAAAAATGGATCACCTGCTTTTCTCAGGTGGTATGTTCGGAAAGTCTTACTAGCAAGTAGGTATTTCAATTTTTTTTTTTTTTTTTTTTTTTTAATCCCTAGGTCATGACAGGAAAAGCATGCAACATAACTATGGGTAGAAGAAAGAACAAGCAGTGGAAATTTATTTAGTTTTACTCCAGAGAAGTCTAAATATAGATTTGTGGAATAACATTAAGAATGTGCATAGTGCACGTTGCTTGGACTGGCCACAGATCTTGGCAACATGTAGCCACCCTTTCTCTTGGTTCAAGGCAATACAGACTCCTTTTCTGGGTCATATAAGAACTCTGCAAGGCCCTAATTTCTTTATCTAAATGAAAAGCAAAACAAGAAGAAAAAAGAAAAAGAAGCCAGATGATGTAGTGGTAGTGGAAATGCCTCCTGCTTTTGATGTTCAGATTTTCATTCTGCAGTTCTATCATGTTTGCTAGTGGTTGCGTGGGCTTCCATCATGTATGTAGCAGGTTTCATGGATTCTGTTTTTCATCTTTCCAGAGCAATCTTGAGGCCTGTCACTATCCACTAAATGGTAATTGGAAGTAGCCAGATTCTCTCATATGCGTTACTGCAATTGCTGGCAAATTCAAAGCAACCTTTCCTCCGCTCTTTCCCAGTGTATACACTATTCCAAGTATTTGCCAGTCATGTTCATAGAGTAATTAGATTCTGAGTGCGAATGCAAACCCTTGCAGAATCAGTTGATGGGCTGTCACAGAAATTCTATCTCAGCAATAAGAAAGTAAAGATAGTGCATGATCATTTACATACTTGAAGACAGCAATCAGGAGGTTTACCAACAGGATATTTGCTACTAAGAGGTAACAGGCCATAATAGCAGGAGTGAGCCAGGCCCCTGGTATACATGGAGGGAGGCGTTTACCATCATCATCGTAAAGGTTGTCCCCACAAGGAGCTGAAGAAAAAACAGGAAAAGTATTTTTCACAAATTGCCCGATGCTTAAAAACACTATTCACATTTATTTAATGATGACACATGCATAAAATTTGCCAAGCTAAACAAATTTTGTCAGTTTATTTCCAGTAGCAAGTATGTATAATTTCTACTTCAAATTCTGCTTCTAACTACAGCATACAAAAATAATTTCCCATAATAGTGAACAGAGATGCAGCTCTAAGTTTACTGTACAGTGTGGCTTTCTCTTCAAATTCATATGGATTTTCTTCTTCTCATAGTAATAGTCTAGGACAAGATCTTAATGTGCATACATACATATTAATAGTGGAATTTAAAAAAATTCTCCAACCAAGCTTGTGTGCATACCTTGCCAAAGATATAAAAGAATTTACTTAGTGGTCCCAGATTGCTGAGCATAAATTAAACCTTTACTGGGGCCCTGAGTGTACTAAAGAGGCCTTAATGATCCTGACCAGCTTCACCTGGGGTCTACACCTACACCTCCTATGCATACCTGTCCCTGCCTGAGCTATGTCAGGTGTGCAGATCTCAGCCCTGCCTCCTGGGTGCACCTTAGACCTGTGTTTGTCCCCTGGATGGACCCTTATTCTGTCTCTGGCTCTGTCTCCTTTTGCCCCTAACTGGACTCCCTAGATGGACCCTAGACTATTACTTGTCCTGTCTGGGGCTGTTAATTTTACCAGCAGGTGGCCCTGCTGCTACTTTCAGGCCAAGTTCTGTTTCCCTTATTTTTCACCATAATTCTAAATTTTAGATAAAATTTTAAACCAAAGAGATAAAATTATAAAATGAAAATGATATAGTAACAGCAAAATATACTGGTGAGAATGAGACAAAAATTGAGATATTGATCAAATAAATTAAATAATTGCCTGAAGTAATCCTAAGAATACATAGGTTGTCTCGGGGTAAGAGTTGTCTTGGAGCTGGGTAAATACAGCAAGTTTGTTCTGTCTTTAAGTGCAGTGCCAGCGTATCTGATTTCAAATACAACGCTAACTTTTGGAACCATTTAGTAGCAGGTAAAGTCTTTATCAACCACAGGTTCTTTAGCTGAAATCTTAGCAAATACTAAGTCTGACAATGAGTTCATTACAGATTTAGTTTATGTGAATAGACAAACCAGTTTTTTAAGCATTTTGCAAAAAAACCCAATGCTTCAACCTCACCTGAAAAATACTCCAAATTATTTGAAAACAGGCTAATCTTATTTACTGTGGACTGAAAAAGATATTTAGACTATGATTAATAAAATACATTTTACTTGCTTTTCAAACATCAGACCTACATTTTTCCTGTTTATTGTAAGAAAAGTGTAACAGGGAAGTCAAGCGGATCATAATATTATTCACATGGACCAGTGAAAGTACTGCCAAAGAAACACTAACATTGTATCTAGGTAATCAAAGGGAATTAGTTATACCATGACACTCATGCATCATAATTTTWAAAAAGGATTATTTTACTCTCAATGTACTAGAAACAAGTCATAGCAACCACGTAAGCTCAATTAAAACAACTGATCTGCAATCTGTATTAAAATAAAATATTCTTCCTCTGCTTCTTTTCAAATGAAACTATTACAGTAGAAAAACAAGATTCACACCTGAATATTGGATGAGCCCTATAATTAAAATGTCAGTATCTAGTGAAGAAAAAGATTAATGAACATATTCAGCTAAATGAGATAATCAGCTCTCCACAGAGACTTACGATTAATTTCCATGGCATAGACTGAACAGCATTCCAAAGGAACGAAATAGAAAAGGAGGCAGGGAGAGAAAGAAAGAAAACAATAGAATAATATAGAAAAAAAAACAACAAAAAAGATGATTGAAAATACAGTTTTGTCACCAAGAAAAGATAAGCAACTCAAATGTCAGAACAGTAGAGACATATGCTTAGAAACAATGTCTTTGTTAAAAATTCATTGCATTCTGCAATTTCCTTTTCATGTTGTTTTCCCCAACTGTTACATATGGCAGTAAATTGATGATATTAATAATAAATCACAAAATGCTTCTGGCAGATGATCATTTAAATATACATGATATTTCAGGCAAGCAAACAAAACTGGCAGTCACCACGAACACAAAACAACTCGAAATTATCACACAAAATCATTCTTTTAGCTATTATGGAAACATTTCCTCCTTTTTTTCCTCTTTTTTTTTTTTTTTTTTTTTTTTTTAAGAACCACTCTGGCTTTCAGTCTGCCAGCTGTTTCTATTGAATAGCTATGTTTCCGTTAATAGTCATGATACTGATGTTATTACAGTGTACAGTATCATTAAAGCCCATTTTGACTACCAGCATGGTTACTTGCTTGCCAACCCCTAAATGGTAATTCTAAGAAAAATCACACTATTGAAAGAAACTCAGACAGGCTTCTCCACTGTTTAAGAATATGTTGCTATTGAGCACTAGATGCCACTAACTTCTTGCTCATGGACATCTTCTAAACAGAGTGAACCAGACAAGAGCATCCTGGGTTGCATTAGGAAAAGTGCTACCAGCAAGTTAAGGGAGATAATTATTCACCTCTATTCAGCCCTAGTGAAACCACATCTGGACTTGTGTATCTAGTTCTGGGCTCCTCACAGAAATCAGACATGGACATACTGGAAAGACTCCAGTAAAGGGCCACAAAGATTATTAAGGTGATTGGAGCATCTGACAAATGAGGCAAGGCTGAGAGAGCTGGGATAATTTAGCCTGGAGAAGAAAAGGGTCAAGGGAGATCTTACCAATGTTATAAATACCTGATGATGGGTGGGAGTAAAGAAGACAGAGCCAGACTCTTCTCAGTGGTATCCAGTGAAAGGAGAAGAGGCAGCGGGCAAAGACAGAAATATGGGAAATTCCATTTAAACCAGGTTGTCCAAAGAGGTTGCACAGTCTTCATCCTTCAAGGTATTAAAAACCTCACTGGACAGTCCCTGAGCAACCTGCTCTAATTTACCCTGCTTTGAGCAGGGAAGTTCAAGTAGATGATCTCCAAAGGTGCCTTCCAACCTCAGCAATTCTGTGATTTGTGATCTTCATCTTTAGGTGACATCCTATCCTCAGTGAATCTATTGACAAAAGTCCAACTACCTTCTTTCAGATAGAAAATTGGATGTAATACTTTTTCCATAAATTGTTTACTCTCATGGGCCTTGACAAAACTACCCATAAGCACTTGACATGGAGTCACGTTAGACTGCCCATAGCAATCACTCCCCAATGACTTCTGAGGTTACTTTTGTGGTGTGTTTACAGAGAACCAAGGAAAGATCAGAGTGAACATTTCTTATTGAAAGCAAAAAGATCTTCAGAATTCAGTCCATAGACTTCTAGACATAAGAAATTTACAGAATAATTGTAATGCAGTCTAGTTATACCAGTGGAACTCCTTGCATAGCCACTTGTATTTCAATATTAAAACAACAACAAAACCACACATTTCCAAGTTAGCTTATGTTTAACCTACCGACACAGCAAAGCTTCTGACCTGGGAAGGTTAGTGGAGCAAGTAGCTGGACTGAACTTGTGTAACTGGAAAGTCCGAACTTTTTTCCCCAAAATTTTTCGCACTGCTAAAGAAAGATTTCTAATTCAAAGGATGCTGATTATATAACTGAGAAATGACTGGAAGCACGAGAGAGGTCTGGGACACCACTTACACTAAAGAGATCAGTATTGTTGGTAAAGTGTGAGTTTTCATTTATAAAGAAATCAAACTGTCTACATTGGCAAACATTCTTTGTTCAAAGTGAAGTAGGAGTTGAATGCACATTATGAGCCACAAAGGTATGGGATACCCTGTTACAGTCTATTCCTCCCCCTGGGAGAATTAACCCACTTGAGAGATCCTGAGCTTATCCTGGCTCACGTGTACGCTGAAACTGCAGCATCAGACAATAAATGACTAGCTTGACCTTTTATTTGTCAAGAGTAATTTACTGTATCAGAAGTTACATTGATGAGACAAGCATTCGTAAGGAAAACGAAGATGATACGATCTTTGCAACAGTGTACACTGTTCAGAAACAGACTAATGACATTTAATTCCTTTCTAAGCAATTAAAGTATGCTTTAATGACATTTGGTACAAAGGTTTCTCATGATGATGGATCTTCACCGTGTTTGAACTTATACCTCACAGTTTCTTCGGTCTTCCACTTTACTACTTGCCAATATATGCAGATGGTTGAACTAACACATACACAATGCTGAAATAGCAGCTTGTATTATTTCAGATAAAGTGCAAACTATGTGATACACACTAGAGAGGGCCAGCTGCATGTTTGACTGTACAAATTTCAAATATTAACAAAAAACTAGCAGTAACATGACAGTTTCTATCTCCTCTAAAATACTGACAGTTTTTTTTTTAAACTGTGCAGCTTTTATATAAGAACGGCTATTTCCACACCCAAAGCTAATCAAGCAGAGTTTTCCTTTTTTGTTTTGTTTTTCCACAGGTGTAGAAAAGAAGAACATTAGCGATTCAGGAAATGGAAACATTTCTGGAAAGTAGATAGATGTATCAATGGGAGTAAAAATGTATTAGCTCATTGCCTGTGCTGTGAGTTGGAGATGAAAGGATATGTCTATTTTCATCTCCTGTGCAAGGTATTTGTTTTTTTCTTCTTCTGTTGGAACTGACTATTAGTAAAACATTGGTTCAAAAGACATTTCAGAATGATCTCTGTTGATCCCTGCAAGTAAACAGAACACTTAATACTGTTATACTCTTGGACAGGAGAGTATTCCAGACTCTATCACTCTCAGCGTTAACTGAATTTGAATATAAACTGAGAGACAGGACATGCAGGTGGGGAACAGAAAATTGTTCAGTCTCTGGAGTCTGTCACAAGAAAACAACAACAATATAATCATAAAGACAAAACACTACTTCCAATTTAAAAACAATCATTAATTTAGATCTGATCATCTGCCTCAGAAACAGGAAACAGACTCTTACTATGAATTCTACTCTTACGGTCTATCTGGTCTGCGAACACCTCTCCATAGATCATCCAGTAGGGCATATAGAAGATGTTGCGAGCTAGTCTCCAAGAAGGCTCCTCATCTGGGTGCAGGATAGCTTGGCGGGCTACTCCAAAACTCATCAGAACCACAAGCATGATGACCACAAAGTACAGCATGTCAATCATCTGCACGGAGAGACCATACAGAGGCTCTTATCACCAGGTAGTACAGTAGCACCAGCATGTCTGTTTGCCAGCATGCATTAAAGTATCAAGAGGACAAACACATTCCTCTGGATAATTTTCTTGATACTATTCTTTGACTTTAACTACTGCTCATGAATTAAGCATACATAAAAATGCAGTAAAACCAGTCATTTAAAGGAATACTAGATTTATATTTAAAAAGACTTCAAATGTTAAAATCTTTGCTATCCCTAGTCTCTTTTGCATCAAGTGCACTATGCTGTGCTTACACAACAGACCTCTTCTGTGGTTTCAGAGAGATGATATAATCATTCCTGTATCACCTCCTGTCCACAACTGGTGGTTTTGTGGATGATCCCAGTGTATCAGCAATCTATTATTGCTMTGGCTTTGGAGGGCAGAAGGCAGGCAAAGTGAAATCAAGCAATTATTAGCAAGGGTATTGCATCTTGTGTGTGTGTGTGAAATTCACACGGCACCTTCTCCCAGCATTTATTCAGAGTCCTACTCAGATGGAAAACCTCTTTTTAAAATCAGAACTGAATTTAGTTTCCCATGCAGTTCTGAAATACGTAATTTACAGCAATTTAGGCACTAACCATCTTTCCAATCATCATGACGTAAGGTCCCAGATATTTGTTCACACCAAAGATATCTAGTACTCTAATGTACCAGAAAATGATATCTACGCAGTAAATCACTCTTCCATAACCCATGTAAGGCTGGTTCTGTAGGCGAAGAATTGCTCCTATCATAAATACTGAAATAGCCACCAGGTCAGTAATATTCCAGTATTCCTGGAGCCAAACTTTCACTTTTTGGCTCAGCTTGCCAGGCTCTGACATCAGAATCTGAAATAAAAAAAAAAAAAAAGCAAACAACAAAGAGATCATTAGGAAAACCTCCAAGTTACTTTTTTGAAGTAATGGTCATGAAAAAAGATCAATTTTGTTACATTCAATAGGTGTCTGAGACCCCCTCCACTGCCAGCAAAATTTGTCTCAAGCAGCAGTATTTTTAGTTACTAGCAGGCAAAATTTCCTTTTCATAGAAACACACAATGGGTTGTGTTGGAAGGGACCTATAAAGATCATTAGTCCAACTGCCCTGCCATGGGCAGAGACATCTTTCACTAGATCAGGTTGCTCAAAGCCCTGTCGAACCTGACCTTGAATTCTTCCAGGGATGGAGCATCCAAAACTTTTCTGGGCAACCTGTTCCAGTGTCTCACCACCCTCATCATAAAAAATTTCTTCCTTATGTCCAATCGAAACCTACATTCTTTCAGTTTAAAACAGTTGCCCCTTGTCCTGTCACTACAGGCCTTGGTAGAAAGTCTCTCTCTGTCTTTCTTATAAGCCCCTTTTACATATTGAAAGGCTGCAGTAAGGTCTCCCTAGGGCCTTCTCTTCTCCAGGCCGAACAACCTCAACTCTCTCAGCCTTTCTTCATAGCAGAGCTGTTCCAGCCCTCTGATCATTTTCGTGGCCCTCCTCTGGACCCCTTTTCATCTTTGTTTCTATTTTGGCTTTATTAAGCCTTTTGTTGTTATAGGTTTTAATCAGTAACATTTAAATGAGGAGATCTGACTTACTGACTTGGCATCCATATTTATCTCCAAATACAGTTAGTATGAGGTGTGGGAATTGTGAATCAGAGAAGGACAGGCTAAGCGCAAACCACACTACAGCATGTGAATACAGTAGAAGTTTTGATGCTATCTTCCTCATACAAAAGTAACAAGATCAGTCAGATAGTACTCCTGGCTAATTCCCCAAAACACCTCTCTGCCTGCACTTCTCATCAAGGACTGCATCAGTAATAAAAAGACAGTACCTACTGAGATTTCCTTCATGGGTTATGGCCCTGCCCTTCCTTGGAAATACTCATAAGAGAATGACATCATTCATTTTGACTACTGACCTCAGGGCATTTTTGCCTGACCTTTTTGCCCAGTAAGAGAAGGCTTTAATGTGTGGGAAAGGGTTATAAATGAAACTCTCTCTAGTGATGGGCATTTTGGGACTCTGCAGGTATGAGAATGTTCTCTCTCATGTATGGCTTCTCAACCCTCTGCACAAGTCCATGCCATTATTACCTCTAAGAGCCAGCTTCATTTTAAGGATTATGAGATGTTGGTATGATCAGACTTTACCTCTCTTACTTTCTCTAAAGCCAACGTCACAATGTAGGAGATGACAATCCATTCCTGGACTGATGGCCACCGTTCCATCCGCACCAAGATGATATAATTAAATAGCATCAAGTAACCGAGGTATGATATCTACAAAATAAAAAAAAAATTCTTTATGGGCTTTAGGTGATGGATCCCAGGATCCTTCCACAGTTAGGCAGTATTCAATTACTTGAGATGACTTCCACACACACAAAAAAAATCAGTCTCCACTTATTTCCATTAGGAAGTTCTGGACTATTAGTGTAAGTCAATAGAGCTATCACTCAGTTTTCTATAACTACTGGTGTAAATGTCAAACTGGTGATGCTGGTGTCTCCATGCCTCACAGCAGTCTTTCGTGATCGGCCAAACTCAAAACTTCAGAGATCCTGGAAGTCCAGAGTTAAGAAACCAAAATGGATTCAATGGCTTTGCAGAAAAAAAAAAGGGAAACAAAGCAATAATAAACCAAAAGATTTTCCAGGGAGAAAATGGAGTTTTCTAAAGAATGAGATATTCAATGTGAAATGTTTACCCACCATCTCAAAACAGTTCTAAAGCAGAACAGGGAGGCAGGGCTGTGGGCAGCACCTGCCTAGAGGGGTAGGGGAAATAAAGAGCCACACAGGCCACTTGCTTTTCTCCACTCTGTAATAATGTGGTTGAGACCATCTAGGCAGAATATACTCTTTATGTGAAGCCAGAGGCATACAGACTTCATGTATCAGTCCCTACAACACCTCTTCCTATACTTGTTACTTAAACCCATCTGCATGAACAGTAGGTTTGCAGATATTTTGGTTACTTTCAGTAGCCCTTAGTCTCAGGAGCAAGTTTCTTCCTGAAGCCTAATTCAGTAAGAGCACAGAAGGCTGCATCACCATGTCAGAGAAGAAACACCAAACAGAAGGCAGTAAAATCCTCTTAGCTGAGGGGCCTGCATAATGCATGAAAGCAAAGCCCACCCTAATTGTGACATTCATACGAACATGTATGAACACATACATTGAGGCAATGCTTGAAAGATTCAGGTGTTGAAGATCCTTACTTGCACAGGAAAAAATATTTTCTTCTCTGAAGAAAGCAGGCCTGCTGCAATGCCCTTCCTATAGCTGCCGTGAACACTAGCAGAGGCCATGGGCCTCCAGCAGCTGAAGGAATGACAGATGCTGTGGAACATATGTCCAGGCAGCTGAATTATCTCATTTGTTGAAAGAAGCAAAACAATTCCAAAGCACTCTAAATCAGGCCCTTTGTGCCTGGGGCTTTTTTAATCTACTAAAATGTAATTTCTTTACRCTGTGAAACCATGTTGAATACTTTTCTTTGAAATTAAATAGGAATTTTGCCTTTAAATTATTAATACAGGCAGCAGAAAGGGATCAGTATAGTGTTTTGTGATTACGATGTGCTAAAACTAAAAACCTACGTAATATTATGACATAATAGGTATCGGAAGTCCTAACTTTGAATAAAAAAGAAACTAGTATCCTTTTTACAGGGCACACACACAATTTGTGAGCAGTAGCATGAATACTTTTTCTGTTTTAATAAAACAGAGTTTAGCACCAGCTAATTCTTGATGCACTAAAGAGAAAATCAGATGCTTGTCAAAAATAAATCTTTTCGTTTAGACTGGTTTTAATTWTTTAAATAAAAGTACCTATTAAGTCTTAGCAGACTGGGATCTGTGCTTCCATCTAGGTTGCACTCATCTGAGCCTAACTGTCAACAGAGCAAATGGCAAGCACTGATACTATGACATTACTTCTTGGGTCCTAAAGTATATTTCAATGCAGAACAGGAGCCAGAGCCTTTAGACAGCAAAAGAATCCAGCCTAGTTTGGATTGAGTGACTGGACTGTGGAGCTTGCACTGAGTTTGGCATATGATTAGCCAGACAGGGCCTCCTTCTAAGTGTGTAGGAGCTTTAGAGGCTGACAGCATAAGCTTCAGTTATTCATCCTGTTTCATTGTCTATGCATTTTTCTCTGAATAAAGGGATTGCTTTACTCATCAGATTCCATGAAAGTCAGTACTATTTATTTATTTACTACTTGGTTATTATTTTTACATTGGAATCCTTTAAGTTTCACAGGTGTGAGAAAAACAATCACTATCAGTTTAATTATCATGACTTACTGTGTAGAACCAAAATTTGACAATAGGTGCATTATAGAATTCATAGATCTTTGTTCCAATTGGAAGGCTCTTTTGTTTTTTATTTCCATTCTCTTCATCTCCTTTTCGGGAGCCTGTATCCACATTTGCATCCTGGAAGACCAAAGCTGTCAGTTTTCATCAATATACAATAGTAAAAATAGTAGCTTTTCCTCAACTACAGCCCCAGCCAACTGTTAACTACACGATGCTTCCTCTGAGCAACAGACCTCTTTTTAAAAATAGAAAAATACAAATTCCATAAATCTGTGCAACTACACAGATAATTTACACACCCTGAGAATCCAGCCTATACACTCCCAAAACTCTTCACTGATTTTTATCCCACAGAGGCAGCTGAAATTTTAACCGGAGTGACCTATAGCATAATCAGAGAACTTAGAAAACTGAGCACTCTTGAGATATTAGAACTTCCTAATAATCTCCATTACTGACCATATTTTCCTCCTCCTTTTCTCTGCCTTCCTCATTTTCTCTTGATGTCTGGTAAGAATAATCATCGTAACTCCGAAACTCTAGGAAAAGGATGGTGGGAGGGAAGAGAATCCCCATTATAACCTGTACAACAAGAAAGAATTCAACTCAGATGACAATATTTGTTTACATTAGTAGATTTCATAACAAGGCAAATCCCATAAACAATATTTTCTTTTGTATAGTATTCAAGATACTCTGCTATCCTCAAACCTACAAAAATGAGTAAGTAGTGCTTAACGAAGAATTGGCAATAAGATCTTGTATGGAAAGATGGCACCCTGGAAGGCTTCCCATCTCCATGAATACACTGCAATTAAGATATTGTGCTCCAGAATTAGAGCTGTGCAGAGAAATTCCATGGAGTGGACACAGTGGCAGTTGGAAGAGGGCTTCAGGTTTGTTACTGGAGTTTATAGTTACTTTAGTCACCTACTGTAATTAGTTTTAATAGTTAAAACACTTGTGAAAGGTAAAAGAAGCTTTGCAGATAGCACTGGGAGAGTTCTTTTACTATATGAGATTGCTGAGATACAGAAACACAAGCATGAGTTGCCAAAGTACAGGAAAGGAGCAAAGAGAAGAATGCAGGTAATGAAACTAGAACATTAGCAGGCTGATTAATCCTTTGGAGAAATGAAAGGAAATCAATAAACAGGTTTAGAAAGCATCATGATGCAATCTGAAAGGCAGGACACTTGCCTGAAGATTTTAAACAGGTTTAAGAGGGAGACAGGGGAAAGTGGAAATAAATTGAGAATGACAGAGACAGTGCAATGTGTATGTCAGCAAGCTTGGGAGTATGACCTGGGAAGACAGGCATGGCACTTCGTCAGTAATGGGGGATTTAAAGAAATAAGGAGGTGAGACTGAAGGTGGCACCATCATGATGGGCCTCCATACGGCTGACAGCAACTGCATAATATAACAAAGAAAGGATTATATTCACATGAAAACACACACAAGCAAACACTGCTCTGCTTCCTTAACATTGGCTCACTGATGTTTCTCTTTTGTGCCAGCCTCCTCACATTACTCATTTTTTTGTAAATCCAACAATTGGGAAATATAAAAATCAGTAAGAGAGACCATATCATCAAATCACAGAAGATGGAAATAAAAATCACATAGTTTCACACAATGCAATTGCACAGATTTCACTCTTTTCAACACTGAGTCTCAACTCTGTGTCTTCTGGTACAATATTAAGCAATGTAAGATGCATGTGTCCACGTCTGGTTCATTTTGTCTCTATTCCCATTGCATGGACCCCTAATGGAGATCTTTTTGCTTGTATCCAACTAATTTTTAATGAAAGGTGTATGTTTTCAATGAACAGATCTCATCATTCATTGAAAGCCACAACTTCACTCTCAGATTCCAGTCATGCTAAGCCTTTTATGGATTTATATTTTCCTTTGAGGTAATGTTCCTTAGATATTCTGAATTTGGAAACCAAAAAAATTAGCTTTAAAACAAGTATGTTCTTAAAACATCTATAATTAGTAAGCCAATTTGTTCTATTCATACACTCTGTATAATGTAGTGTTACATGCAACAAACCGTATCTTTGAAAACAACTACAGAACAGAACAGAAATACCTTAAGGCCTGGGTTTTTCCGCATGCGTAGTCGCCCCATCCACATATCTGTTAAGAGCATCTGGCTGCATGTGTGAGCAATGAAGTCCCTATGTTTAGCTGCCACAGCCAATTTCAGGCAGGTAGAATTACTCCAGTTTTTCAGTTCATAGGTCAGTAGTTTCATGGCAATCTGCTCATCGTGTTTATAGGACTGATCCAAGAGTTCAACAGCCAGCTGGCCAAAATCTCTGGAAAATGCAAGGTAAAGTGAAGTTTGATTTAAAAATCAGTGTTTGCTTGCATTTGGGGTTTTAATTCTGTTCACAGGGGGTCATGTTTTTCCACACACATGTACAATGACAAGAACAACTGAGTCTCAAGCTTGATTTGGGACAGTCTACAAAAGTTCCAAACAAATTTTTAGTGACCAGAGAGAACTAGCTTACACCAATAACATCTTAAGGCCAGTTTAGATATATCATCAGACACTCCTTAATTTATGTGAGCAAATCCTGAAAACAACTTCGTGAAATAAAACTAGCTAGTTTTACAGAGAGAGAAGCTGAAGAAAGAATGTGTTCTGTGAGAAAAAATGCAAGTCTTCTCCTTGCTAGTGTTGCCTTCAGATTCTGAGACCACATTTTGGCTTGTTTACTGTTGATAAATCGGCTCCAAATGGCATTCTGTGAACCTACATTCTAGAAATCAATTGTACTTTACTAAAAGTAAAGCTTCTCAGCAGGTCAGACAACCCCCTATATCAAGCAGACATAACTGCATCTACTAACTTTGAGTTGTTGTCCAGATCCTGAGAGATGTCGTCTACCAGCTCACTCTCAGAAGACTCATGGGCCATAGACTTGTACAGTTTACAGGCCACAAGTGCCTTGGCCATGGTTTCCTCCCCTCGCTGCCAAAGGAAGAGTGCCATCTTTTGCCGTTTCATCAGCACAGCCCATACCATCAGTTCATGAAAYGGATACTGAAAGCGGCTGACTTCTGGGTCATCCACATCAATATCAATCTCTTCCTCCTTTTTCTTCTTCTTCTTCTTCCCTTTGGTGGGAGGCTCATCATCCTGGGAAGAAAAGAAGAAAAAATGTTCCCATAATTTTTAATAGCTTACCTGACAATGGCACCATGCACAGAACAAGTATTGACAGGACATATTAATAGTTAAAAGTTCTAATTTGTTTTTGCTGTTTGCTACAATGAATGCCAATAGTGATAAAACTATGAAGAACATGTGACAGAGCATGCACTGGGCTAGCACACACAGCTTAATATTTTATTCAGAGAACCGTTTCTTGCATACTTAATTACAGGTCACCCATCTTGGATAAGTACAGTAGAACCCTATTGTACTGAAGGCATCACTTTACACTGCATTGTAAGTAGATCTCTACTGCATGTGTAATTGCACAAGTTGATTTGCAATGAATTAATATTTAATGAATTCCACTGCAGTGTCATGGAGCTTTAACAAACCTGAATTCACTATGAATAGGTTCCACTGTAATTTCTGATTTGATAGTTCTGCATTATTCCTGAAGAACAGTGCTGGTTCAGTACAGGTATCAAAGCAGTTTTCAGACTGACATGCAGATGGAGAGAGTGGTAACATGCAAATGGAAAAGTCAGGCAGATAGCATCCTTAAGAACAGCAAGATACTAAAGGGAGTCTTCACCTTTGAATAAGCAATCTCCTCTTATGTATGCAGTGCAAACGGAAGGTATAAGTATCCCATTTCTTAAAGGGATAGGGAGGATAGGCCATTACTACAGGAACCAACATGGAAGTAACTGAAGGGAAGTACTGACAATGAAGCAGGATCCTGAAGGGAGAAAAGCCATGATTGGGAAAATTAGGGTTTAAATAATGTAGGAAGAACATTGCATATATAGATGTAGGCAGAGCTCATCACCATTGTAGACCTCAATTCCAATCTCAGAAGTGGATTGCAAGTAAAAGCAATTACCATTCTACAAAATTAGTTCCTGTTCAAGCAAGCTCAGCATAATGCACTATTTTTTGACCAAATATGAACTTAAATCCAAATTCAGGGTTCAGCCTCACACCCTAGGTTTCCAAAGACAACTCTTCAGCTCAACAATTAAGTATGCATTTCTCTTCCAGCAGTTTTAAGAACTGCAAGTGGTGACCTCTATCTCCTATGGAAAATTCAGGAGTCATTAATTGCATGCACATGAAGAAAGTGTTGAGCATCTCTGAAGCACAGGACGTAAAATCTCAAATGGAGGACTAAAAATTAGGTCCTCCCCACACTAGGAAAATCAAATCAAAACAAAACCATGGGTGAGAAAGACAAAGTGCTAAGGAGTCTAAACTTCCTGTTTTAGAGCTGCTAACACTGGAAATGAAAAAAAAAAACCCAAACGCTTGGAGTCGCATCAATTTACTGACCACTTCAGCAAAAGAAATGTTAATTTTTCTTTTCACCTTTTCTTTCTCTTGGAAGAAGGGAGTGGGCTACACCCACTGTCAAGTGGAGAGAACACTTCAGTTTGTGCCACATAAAACATTTCTCACTGAAAGAAACAGGAAAATCAAAACATGCTTTTGGAGAAGCACTAAGCAACCTACGTGTGATCAACGCTGATTAAAAAGGGCCGCACCTCTGAGGGGCTGAGCTTTTGGCCTGCAGCCATTAGAAAATAGGAAGCTGATCAGAGAGATTAAACATAACCTGGACTTTCTCTGTAGAGAAGAAAGCTGCTTATCTGCTTGGGGAAATACAGGCTTTTGTGTGTGGGTATCATTCACATCAAATGTAACACAAGAAACGTGTTCGAATACTATCACAGCATTAATAAAAGCATACTTCATAGAGAAATGTACCTAGCCTCTTTGTGTAAATGCTTTCCTGGTCTATATAAATAATTCTTTCAGAAACAAAAGCAATACCTCCAAAACAGAGTGAGTTTTTAGGCATCATCCCAGACTTGATTCTGATCAATTCAAAATTTCTGCAGACACACAAGTAATTGAGGCAGGGGTTGGACCCAAAATTCTGGATCAGCTTCATCATTTACAAAGCACGGTGCCATCACCGTAGCAAGAATGTTTTATAGTGGAGGACAGCATCTAACACGTCAGACCACTTTGTCTTTTAACTCCAGTTAAATGTTTTCTCTATGAGAAAACCTCATTTGTGCATAAATTGTTATTTCATGGTTAAAGGGGATTTGACCGTAAGTAGCACTGATGGATCACATTCTCTTTTCAATATCATCAATGTTCACATCTGAATGATTAAATCTACAGTATGTTCTAACATGGAATGTGTTATTACATAATAGTGCTAAAAAATGCCTGAAGACTATTGAGCAAAGCTTTAAGCAGCTCTCAAGACCCTACCCATAAAAAAATACCAGAAGTATTTCATAGGCTGTTCGCAAACTGGAAGATCCTGTCTAGTTGAAATTTACTTTAAGCCAAAGTAATAGTGAAAAAGCTAAGAGCAAGAGCAGAACTGTACCAAGAAATACTCTGATAAAAACAGTATTTTACAATAAATCCAACTTACCTCCATCCCTAGTAGTTTAAGAGCTTTTGGCTGAATGTTAAAAACAGAAAAGAAAATCAGTTAGATGGGAGGGAAAATTCAAAGACCAAACAATACCAAGGAAAAACACATTTTCATTTACAAATGTACAGTATTCATTATTAAACTTACTATTCCAAATAATTGTATCAATAACATTACAATTAATTAATCTCCCTCTTAATTGTATTTGCAGGAAGGGTTAGAAAATATTTTCCATCCTGCACTCAAGTGAAATATTTTGATTCAGATGGAAGACTTAAATGAATCACTCAATAATACACTGCTTTGAGAATTAAAATCACCACATGGTCACAAAAGCTTGAAAAAAATAGTGCTTCTAAGCACATGCAGGGTAAAGATACCCATAGGAAACAGTAAAACATATAATAGATCTTCAAACCTCTCACAATTTCCCATTAAAAAAATCCCTCTGTTCTATTGTGAAATCTCCGTTTTAAATTCTATGTAAAAGGTTTATTTGTTTGTTCCATCAGATAGTACTACACTATGTATGTACTACATATTGGCTACAGAATACCTGGGCTTTGAGTGGTCTTCTGACCACCTGTGGGGCTAGTTTCCTAGTGTGTTTCCTAGTGTGGGGCTTCCTGTAATTAGGTTAGGAAGCTTCACTTGGCCTTCAAAGCTGAACCAAGCAAATAAATAAGCTAATGAAGAAAATTATTCTATTTGCTTAGAACAGACTTTTTAACAAAGCAAGGGCCGTGCTTGATATTCTCAGGATTGGTACATGACTATGAAATGCTTTACTGAGATTACAGTGGCTTCCATAGGATAAGATTTATGCTTAGAGTAGTTCTTTACAGGACTTACTGTAACAGGTTCATAGCTCTTCTGTATTCAGTCTAAACTCTCTGCCTTACCCAAGGTAAGGCTACTTTTGGTTATAATTACTTAATCAATAGGCCTGGCTTGACCAATACAGTTTACAGTTATAAGAGAGCTACAGCTTCAAGTAGGAATAAGTAAATATGCAAACACCACAGTTAGAAATGCTTGGATTGTAAACTATTGAAATAGGAGGAAATTCACCTCCAGATCAATGTATTTACCACCAGGCCCTCCATCCTTTAACACAGATGTTTTACACGTTCCTTATATAACTTCACTACCAGAGTTTCAACTTCGGTCTTACAGCATTTCTTTAGAATTTAACATGTAATGTTTCACAAAGACAAAGGAACAGAGTATTACTTATTTTTTACCATCAGCACGATGGCCACATCCAGAATGAACTCATTCTTACCCTCTTTGGTCCAAATAAATTATTATAAAGAGTCCGAAAACTTTTTCGAGTATAGTTGCAGCGATAAGCTCCACCCATGAGATATTCAAGTACAAGACCAATATCTATTAGGCTGATATGATAATCTGGTGGAAGATTTCCCTACCAAAAATAATAATAAAAAAAAAACAAAATAAGGACTTAGGATAAGAAAACATAACATATATTAAATTGCCTGGCTAGACATATCACGTCATGTTTAAATTGGCACACAGGTATTATTTACAGCCACTGGTTTCAGTCTCTGAATATCTGTACAAAATTAATGATAACTGATTCACATAATGAAAATTTTTGGGGGCCAGATTTTTTTTGTTTTGTTGTTGGCAGTATTTATAGTTGACGACAAATTTTCATTTGATTTACTCGCACAATATGTCAGTGTCCATACAAGCCTGAGTTGTTTGCAAGGGTTATACTGATGAAATTAAATAACTTTGTACTGATTATCATTAATCCAGTATAAAAGCATGGCTTAATTTCATGGTGAATATCAGGCATACTTTACATTTTATGGAAACTTACATTTCATCATAGTATTACCTACAGAGTTAAGACTACGATGCAGAACATGGATTTAGATTAATGTGCAGCCCATAATCAAATTAAAAGGCAGACTATAATTTCCACTGTTACACTTGAAAACTGGATAGTGGTATTGACTCTGCTAGAACCATGAGCTGACAACTGTGCTTCATTGTTCAAGACACATTCTATAACAGTAACTGATTCTACAGCACCACTAAGCAGTTGCTATGATGAAACAACTATATCCTAAGCAAACACATCACCTCCATGTTAACCCAACCGAATCCCCGAGACTGCCGCTGAATGAGCCAGCCATGAAAATGCAATGAAAGGGAGGAGAGACAGACAGAAAGCAGAATGCAGAAAAGCATTAGTAACACTCAAAAAGACAAACACTGAATGAGAAAAGTGTTAAACTATGAAGCAGATCGATATGAATTATACATTAACYCAGTACTGTGTAATTCCCACATCTAAACCTCCCAGAAATAAATGGGAGTTTTCCTTGCAAAAAGGAATACAGGCTATTTCATGTAGCTGAATTTTACTGAATAAAAGCTCCAGAACCTCAAAGAGAGCAATTACAACAACAAATCTTACAATGACCCTATTCACATATAATGAACKAATTTACATGTAATGGAAACAAATGAATAACAAATTTAGGACTTGTAGCACTGAGAAACAGAACAGATTTTCTCCCAGCTAAAAGTAGGATTGATGGGAGAAAAGTAACTAAAAAACACACATGGAAACAAACAAAAGGAAACAAATTTTGTGCTTGTGAGTGGGGCTTCCAGTTAACCTAGCAGGCCTTTCCTTCCACTCCTCCTTTGTAATGCTGCATTGGGAGCTTCTTGTAGAGAAAAAACAGTGTCAACCTAAATCTCAAATGATATATTGCACTACTAGGAGCTTAACTTTCCTCTCCTTAGTTTTTAAATTACTAGCAGTACAGCATAGCCATACCAGATGTAGACTGACATCACTGTTTGTGATAGGAAGTAATTTAACTTTCCTTTTCTTAACAGCTACCATCTAATTTCAAATGTCTGCTTTTCCCCATGCTATGCTTGCTTTTACAGTTGACTCACATGGTTAATGTAATCATGCAAATTTAATGCTGCTGTTAGTTAAGCTTACCTTTTTCACATCTCTGACTAGCAAATGCAGTGTATTTGGTGGACCCAATCTCTGAAACAAAAATCATTCACGGTCCATTAGAACTTCAATTCTTCAGATTTTTTGCACACACAAATGTAATTAATGATCTGGCACTGTAAGCAGAACTTTAGGCAACCATGTGCCATCACGCTCTGCAGGGGTGAAAAGAAGGAACTGGGCTACAATGACAAACACATTTCTATCAAGAGCTGTGTACTCCCTTTCTTATAATCCTTTATGTGGTGATTCAAATCACAGCAGTTCGTGGTATTGTCTGAACTTGTACTTGCTGCAGGAGCCATAAAGGGACTGGAGGACTAGACTGAGGTTATATGTTGTATAAATGCTGCCCTAAACGACCTGCCACTTAAACAATGGGAAGAAAACCAGTCTGGAAATAGTTATGATGTTCCTGATGAATTTGCTGTGGTTTGGGTCGGGGAGAATTTGAATAAAAAAGCATGATGTTCTATGGTTTTGGGAAAAACATTTTGCTTTGCTGGGCCACAAGGAAAAACGATACTGACTTCCACAATGTGCTAAGAATAAAAGTTGCTGTGTAAGTACTTTGCCAAATTTACAGGCTTATTTCAATAATATTAAAGTATACATACATGAAAAGTAATTGAGATTAAAAGTAAATGACCACTACTGGCTGGTATTAAATTTTTACTACCTACATTAGTTCTTTAAGAGTTCTGAATGTGCATTTTAAATACATCACTACATTTACATAACAAACTGCAATAGCTTCTGAAAGCTGCTGTAGGCTTATTAATTAGGAATGTGTATAAGTAGGGAAACAATAGGACACTATATGTAGTAGCAATGGCTCCCCTTACCGCTATCCAACTTCTGTGTATTGTCAGGGCTCAGAGCTTTTTGGAAAAACAAGCATATCTCAGAAGGAGAAGAAGAAAAAGGATGCCCCTGTTAAATACAGTAGCAAAGGTATCACAGGGCGTTTTTTTATTTCTGCTCACTCACAGTATTATAAAGTTCTTCCAGTCGAGGAATAGTGAGGAAGTGCTGCATGTTCACTCCATTCTCAATAAGTAGTTTCACAAAGTCCACTCGATCCAGAACCAGTGCATCCAGCATAGCCTGCTCCAGGGAATTCACCTGAATTGCAGCATGGAGAATGTGAGACTACATGAACACAGAAGAGTTGGTTGGTCAACAACCACAAACATTTTCATTACTTAGGATATTCGCAAGTTCCCAAATATGTTGATTAATCTGTAAGTGAAAAGGAATTTAGAAAATGACATTTTACCCATGTGCAAGTCAATACAGATGGTAGAGTTTTCCGATGAGGTCTTGGGCGAGAGAAGAGCAGTGAGAGAAACCTTTAGCAATACCACTGTAGCTTTCAATCATTTTGTTTAGTATTTTTAACTAAACCAGGCATACCATACTTGACACATTATGTGAAAAAGAGATTTACTTGCTCAACATGATAGGAACAACTTAAAACTTAAGAAAAACACACCATTTAAGAAGAGGTTGACATAATTTACCCTTATAACTCGCAGATGTATCATCCATTCAGACTGCTGCCTCCCAGAGAAAAAGGAACATATAATGCCGAAAGACTCAAAATAATTTGGGAAGAAGCACTTCCTCTTCCTTCACCAACTTAGCTTTGCTTTTGGAAAATGTTGGTCAGGAAGCCTAATGGATCTTCTCTTAACATGGTCTAAGGGGTTAGAACCCAGTAGGAGAGGGGAAAACCCCTTGAGCAGCAATCCCCTTGACACATGAACTTTAATCCAGACAACAGAACAATCTAACCTATTGCACCTGGAAAATGAAGCACTTAGAAATGGAGATGTTTAAACTGCCTTCACTGGATAAATAACAAGGAAGGATGAAGATGTTCACTGGTGTTCTTACTTCCTTCTGACAAGTGCAGGGAAGAAGATGCAGCAGATAAGCACTGACTTGTACTGTTGTGTTATGGCTGCATGTGGTGCACATGGGATGAGAGAGGGATTCCTGGCTCAAAGACTGAACAGCATCCCTCACTGCTGATCTTGTGAGAATGTGCAAATGAGCATTCTATAGAATGAAAATGTGTATTTTCCTTCTCTCTTTGTCTCCCAGGATGAAAAAAAAAAAAGAATCTTTCAACAGTTTTAATACAAATACTTTCATCTCACCCAGTTCAGGAGTTCAAGCTTTCTTGGGTCTGTTTCTTCTTCTGGCTCTTCTTTTCCTTTTCCTCCCTTTTTCTTCCCTTTTCCTTTCCCTCTGGCTGCTTTAGTCTGAGCTGCTGGAGATTTCTTTTCCTTCTCAGGAGCTGTACCATCAGGGGCTGTAAGGCTCCCTAAAGGCTGTATTTAATAATGCAATAGAAGTATTAGAAATCTAATTGATTGTACAGTGACTATTTCATTGAATACGCTCCTATTGAACTCACTCCCCAGTCACCACTTCTCACATGCAGTCGACTAAAAATGATAATCTCCTTAAGTATAAGGACCTTTTTGCATAGCCATAGCCTTACACTTTTTTAGAAGCTGTTATGTCTGATGTAGTCAATAACGCTGAAAGTCAGAGTAGTGAAGTAGGTAGACTGTGGAGGATTTCTCTTGCAAAATAAAATCAGTGCAAGGACTGGGAAGAAACGCTACTCAATTTTGTGATACTTCAGTTTCTGTGCTCTCAGTGAAAGCAATAGTTGTCAAAATAAATAGCAACAAGTAGGATAAGGAGCTGGACAGAAAGAGCTTAACAAGAATGTTGCATGATGCCAAATAGCATCCATACTGCGGAGGCAGAAAGGAGAGGAAAGAGAGACACTAACCGGTTCATTTACACTCTGCAGACAATATTTCTGTTTATACCTCTTCAGACACATTTACTCTTTGCAATGTCCTTCCCATTTCCAACCTATCTACCCAAGACGGGCAGGCACACATGCAAATAACTTGACACTACTCCTCTGTGATTTGGAGGCTTAACTTGCTCCGGCTAGTGCTTAGGTTATATAACCTCCACGAACATGTAAACTGGATTACAACTATCCGTGCTCTGCACAGAGAACTACAGAACCAAGCCTTTAACAAGGCTTGTTTCCTGTGGTTTTGTTCGTCTTAAAATCTTCTCTGCCTAGCTACCATGAATCCATTCCTAAGCCTGGACAAAACTGCAACTGCCAACTTGCAGCACAGGCTAGTCTGAAAGCAATCTTTATGAATTTGAAATGACAGTGAATCACAGTTGGCTGATACTGTTTTACACAAATTGTTGCAGAGTATGAGTATGAAATAGGCCAAAGCAGTAACTGGCTTCAGTTGCTAGGTAGTACCTCTGAATCTAACCATAATAATATGGAGATTGGAACATTCCGTCCAAGCAAACGTTTTATAGTAATAGTACTTCATCATCATTACGACGATTAAATCCTCTCTGTATAAGCATTTTAATGAACCTTCAATATTGGAAACATCACATTACTATAAGTGAAGGAATAAAACAGCATATGCAGCAACATTGTTTAAATTTAATTATACAGGCTTCCAAATGAAATAAATCTCACCGTTATGTATAGCATGCACATGAATAGTGTTCCTTTGAGTGTCATTTTATTGCATAGTTTCAGGAAAGACAACTAATTAAAAAAAAAAAAATTCTTGCACTTCATTCATACTGCCTCTTTTAGGCTGGTCTCCTCATGACACTTTATAGTAATTCAACACCAGATGGTTCACACAGTAAAGCAAAAAGCATCAATACAGTGAGACATGAAAGTGGCTTAAATAGAGGATTTTAGTTACACAGATGAACAAAGGCACTGCAGTGTTTCACCATTGACTTTAACTAGTGCAGCATCAAACTCCAATAATTTGAGAAAGAAAATCCAATTTCAGGACCTGAAGTTTTACTGAAGATCTGCTTCTTAGTTCATTTGGCACAGCTCTGCCTGCCAGAGGCCTGTTTTCTGCAATGGTTTCTTCTGGTCATCAGGATTTTGCTCCATTAATCCAAATAGAGATTTTCACAGATGTTAATGAAGTGAGCAACACAATTCCTTCTAAGCAGCTCCGTGAATTTCCTTGCCGCATACTTTAATAGGTAGCTGGGGACCTTGCCAACTGCTAGCACATGTCAATGACACAGAGTCAGAAGCCTAGGCAACGCTAGTGGATCACACAAGTTCACTGGGGGTGACCAGGACTGCTATTGTCCAGCTGTATGTAAGGCCACAGATTGTTTCCAGTAAATGCCTTTTTTTTTTTTTTTTTTTTTTGCTTTCAAATCCCACAAGGAATCTTAAATAAGGTCATTTTTCTGCTTGTCATGAAATTGCTTTTCTTTCACAGAGTTTAAATTATTGCTAAATATTTGCAAATGGCAGTATAAGGAAATTTCAAAACAAACAGGTCATTCTTAATTAATGAGATATCCTACATATCTGCATAAGGCAGAATTCAATACTGTTTCTCCTGCCAACAAAATCCAAGGTGTGAATATTCCACCACTTATTTTAAATTGTTAACAAACAATATGATTAGGAAAACTTTGTCTTACTGGCCAGTGGTGTCCGAAGACAAAGATTTGGCTGCGTGCAATGTCTACACGATTCCAGGCCAAAGCCAAGCCGAGCTGGTCTGGAGCAGATGCATTGGTACCTAAAGAGAAACACACAGATGTTTAGTATTTCATGCATGATGAAACAAGATTGGACAACCTTCTGTAATTCACTTCTCCAAGAACTACAAAACAGCAAACCTGTCTCCGTATCATACTACCATTAGAATAATTCTACGACAAAGTAGTGGATTCATCAAATCAATTTATAGCATCTTCCATTTAACCCCATGTCCTGGTTTCAGCTGGGATAGAGTTAGTTTTCTTCCTAGTGCTGTGTTTTGGATTTAGTATGAGAAGAATGTTGATAACACACTGATGTTTTTATTAGTTGTTGCTAAGTAGTCTACTAGTCAAGGACTTTTCAGCTTCCCATGCTCTGCCAGGTGCACAAGAAGCTGGGAGGGAGCATAGCCGGGACAGCTAGCCCAACTGGCCAATGGGGTATTCCATACCATATGATGTCATGCTCAATATATAAACAGGAGGCGTGGTCCAGGAAGTAGCKATYGCTGYTTGGGTATCGCTCAGCGRGTGGTGAGCAATTGCATTGTGCATCACTCATTTTGTATATTCTATCATTATTATTATTATTTTCCCTTCCTTTTCTGTTTTATTAAACTGCCTTTATCTCAGTCCACRAATTTTACTTTTTTTTTCCGATTCTCTCCCCCATCCCACTGAGGGGAGGGGGGAGTGAGCAAGCCGCTGTGTGGTGTTTGGCTGCCTGCCGGGTTAAACCACAACACCCCATAATCCTAATTTCAAAAGGATTAACCAGATTCTCTCCCTTTTTTCCTTAAAGCTCCCACATTGACTTCATATTCTGATGCTAAAGATAGACATTTAACTGTTCTAAAAGGCTCCTCCTCTCAGCTCCTCTGGCTGATGCTGTAGATGTGAGTATAGTAATTCCTCCCTTTATTTCTTAGCTTTGGGGACTCCAGTGATCCCTTATTGAGCCCATACAACTACTATATACCTGCAGACAGAAAACAGTTGTTTCAGCAAACATAACAAACTCCAAATAAATATGGAACTGATCCTAAATTTTGCCCTAAGGCTTAAAGAGCACAATCTGAGATCTGGAAAAATGCAGACAGTCTTTTAATCTTCCCACCTTTTTTTCTAACTTTATTTATATATGCCAGAACTGCAATAAAATATGTTGAAATATCAGTAGTATAGTTGTTGCAGCATTCCCATTCCAGGCTTTCAGGTGAGGAAAGCCACACAAAACTTTCAATCTAGATTTTATGCTTCAAGCTAATCTGAACCTTAAATCAAGCATGTTCAGGTTACTTGTTAGAATCCAAGCAAATAAATCAAAAACTTAAACATCAAGAGTGAACCTCAGACAGTGTATAGGACTGTCTTCCTGGGATCAATTTGTGCATCCTTCCTACTTGCTTGCAAAACCCACCTTTGAGGAGAGCAGTTAAGATAGACATCTCAATGTCCTGTTGCCCTTCAGACCCCATGCGGAACACAGTAATCTAAAGGATAGCATAAAACCAAACACACAAAATTACAACACATGAAAGAGAAAGACTAAACATGTAGATAGAAAAAAGAGCAGAATGGTGAAGCTTTATTATTTTCTAAGACTCGAGATTTTTCAAAAAGTACAGTTCCATTAAATCTTTCTTTGAAATTTAATTTTCACAAAAGCATTTTATTAAGTTCTTTCAATAAAGTTATCCTAAAATATCCCTGCATTGGTAAACATGACAAACTTGATGAAATTCTTCACCAAACCCACGAATTTTGAAAAGTGGTGACAAAACTGCCATGCCAAACTGATTGTTTTCTGACAGTTCTATTACTTTCCTGTAGTAATGGAAATGCCAGCTTGGAAATGGAAATGCTAGTTACCCGAGATAACTATCATAGTGTTAATTTTATTGACGATAACACTCAAATGTTTTTTAGTTGCAGGATATGATATATATTGACAACCAAAAAAGCAGAATCAACTAATAAAGAAAAGCAATTATTTCTACTCACATTTGATTAGTTGAGTCCGTTACAATTCACTGATTTTAAAAACAGTAATTCGTATAAAGCTTAGCCATTGAACTACATATTAAAAGATTAATAATTCAAAAGCAGAATAACATAATATTCTATGTTAATTAAGTTAATACTAAATGCAGACAAAAATAACAAATTCTTTATTTCCCAAAAGCAATTCTTCACAGCAGATGCTAGCATTAAGTACTGGGAATAGCAATTTTCTCAACAGTTAGAAAAGATTTTGCATGAACGCAAAGATACATGACATTAGAAGAGAGAAGAAATAAAGGAAAAAATCATTAATTAACAAGAAAGCAGACAAAATTACCAACAAATGCAAACCATAAGCCTGCTTAGGCTGCACAATCAGTGTCTGAATTTTGTTGAGTAAATCAGGCCTGCTCTGATGCTGTCGTGGTTTAACCCTGGCAGCACCTGAACACCACGCAGCTGCTCGCTCACCCCCCCGCTCCAGTGGGATGGGGGAGGGAATTGGTAGGGCACGAGTAGGAAAACTCACAGGTTGAGATAAAAACAGTTTAATAATTGAAATAAAACAAAGTAGAACAGCAATAATAACAGTGGTAACAACAACAACAATAGAATATACAAAGCAGGCGATGCACAATGCAACTGTTCACCACCCACCGAACCGACGTGTTGCCGAGGTGACGCATGCCCGAAAAACGCGCGAGCCCRTCCCGGAACCCCGAGCCCCCACACACACTTAGTTTTTATACTGAGCATGATGTTGCATGGTATGGAATACCCCATCAGCCATCTGGGTCAACCACCCCAGCTATGCTCCCCCCGCCAGCTTCCCATGCACCTGGCAGGGCATGGGAGGCTGAAAAGTCCCCGGTGCAAGCACCACCCAGCAGCACCCAAAACATCAATGGGCCAT